>OZ014450.1:3575234-3623228 GCA_963966035.1 Acleris laterana
GAGAAAAGCATTATATATACCTCGACGGAAACGAGGATGGCCTGACTCGGATTTTAACAGGCCTCGCCAAGGCTCGGGCCGTCAACCACCTCGTCAAGCAATTCTGTCGTCAGGCCTAGGCAATAATGTACTATTTATGCACGGGTGTAACAGAAACTCGCTTAAACCGATGCGATCAAGGGCGGATCTCTAGAACCAATATAAATTACTTGTACAAACCAGTGTATTAACATATCTTGATAAATACGAAGTGGTCGATTAAATGCATTTACATATGCAATTGATAAATAATCATAATAATTATTTTTAATATTTATCGATTTATTTACGAGATGACACGTTGACAGGAAAACAAGCATGAAATCACAGTCACTAACGTGTCGCCTATGAATTATTAAAAAGTCGTAACTACACTTAATCATTAATATTATAATCATGCTGTTCTATTCGGTACCTATTATCTTATCGAAATACCATGCAACGAACTAGAGATGGGCCGAGTAGTCGACGATTAGTCGGGAAAGCCGGCTGGCTATTCGGCGTCATTTTTAGTCGGTGATTAGTCGGAGACTAGTCGGCAAAAAATGCCGAATATTCGGCACCTTATTACCTATAGGAAATAGAAAATAAAAAGCACTATACCCTGTCCACGATAAAGAGCTAGTATAGCGGTCTCTCTTTTGCACTTTTGTATGTAGATGAAGGGGACAAAAGAGGAGAGTGGGCGTGAACTATGGCACCTCACTGTCATGCTCGGCTTACATGCTCCGTCGCTCGGAATATTTATTTTAATATCCCTTATGATTTTTCTGGTTTAGTTAAATAATAAAGGATCCAATAAGTATTTACTTTTGTATTCATTTATTCAAACTATTAAACAATAATGAAAAGAAGAATTGGTGGACTTTACCGGTACAAATTGAAAGGAGAGCACTATAACGCGTCCGCACTGTGCAGGAGACAGATGTTGACTGGACTGGACTTCGACCGCCATGTAAACTCACCCGGTGCACGTGCATCGCCCTTATCGCTGACCAATCACGTGCTGTGGCTGTCCAAGTTTTCTAGTACTAGCTCTTTATCGTGGACAGGGTATAGGTAGTTCGTTTTAATATTATAATTAGGGTAACAAATAGCGCGACGGACGAAGCGAAACGAACGTTTCCGAGTTCACCCGAACTTAGCAAAATCCGCCGATTATTTGGCAAATTGAAAACTTATTAGTCGGCCGACTGACCAGTCGGCTAAACCCGTAGTCGGCCCAACTCTACAACGAACGTATTTCGCAGAATTTTAATTTCGGCGTAACCTAACCTAAACTACGTAATTAATGTTTGAGATCCCTTAAAACATCATGGCTTCAACAGAAGTGAAATTCAATAAAACGATGGGTGTTCTATTACCCCCGGAGCGAATAATGTGTGTATCTATGGCTTAGCTCCCAAACGTTTAAATCGCTTTTGATTCGATTTTTATTCTAATGGAAAGCTAGTGTAACAGGGGTGCCACCACCAGACCACCACCCCTGGTTTGTCGTCTTTCATGAAAATCAGTTGGGTCTTTAGAAATTACCTATCAGCACTGAAACTAGGTGTCGCAATCATATGCTGCCGGCTTTTATCTCTTTAATTTAATTATCTGTATGTATGTTCACGGTTAATTAATAATATGATGATAAATCACTAAACATTCATCGTTTTCAATAAACCTGTCAATACATTTTCGGTTGCCATTGTATTCAAATTCTAGCCCAATGCCGGTGTCGTAACCGTGCCACTAGATGTCGCTCCCGGTCACGTTCGCGGTAACGACTCTTGCTCGACGCACATACAAACGTTGTACTTAGTTCCTACGTCGACCCTCGTGTGGCGTTGTTGAAGATTATATAAACATTCATGGATGGCTATCGTTTCAAGGTCACGATCGTGTATTTGTAGAATGTTTAGACGGGTTCAAGTTTTGTTGGAATTCCTTTGATCGAGTCTTTGAACTAGGTACTTTGTTTCAGCACATATGGCTTCATTATCGTACATGTATTGTTGAGATTATGTTCAGACTGTCAGTTGACAGTGCCGATGTAAATGAAACTGTAGACATGAAAATTTTACAGTTCCCAAGGGAAAAGCGATAAACGACTTCTACGCGGACGGAGTCACGAGAAAAAGCTAGTTTACATTAAGTTATTTACACTTAACTTAACTCCATTCTGAGCATAGTTGATGGTTTCTGCGTATTTTCTCATTACTATTATTGTGTTTTCTAATTAACTAAGAATTTCCTTGCAATCAGACGATACGTTTTTGTAGTGCAAGTAAAATCACAATTTATGGGATACGTGACAAACTTAAATAACAATTACCCTTTGAGTTAGTCAGCTTAACGGGAAAAGGTGGCCATTTTTTCCGTTAAGTTGATAACTCGAAGGTGAATTGTTATGAAACTATGTGATATACCCTATAAGTTGTGTTTTCATTTGTAGTACAAAAACATACCGTCCAATTTCAAGAAAATACTTTAGTTTATTAGAAAACACAATAAAAGTAATGAGGGCGCCACTGGACGCTCGACGTTTGCTCGGTGCAGTCTATTAACGACACAAATCTTTACCCGAGAGTCGATTTACCAAAGCCCATTTGGTTTTACACGCGATTGTCCTGCTAATCACTATAAGTTTATATATACCATTCTCAGTTCGATACAACCTCGCCAAATTTGGCATGGGACATGGCGATGCACAAAAGAAACTTCTGACCCCGAAAATTTGACCGCAAGTCATTTGGGTGCTCCTATATTTAGGCGGAATGCGTCAGCGAGGGATCATAATAATTAATGTATGCGTTGTTTCATTTTCAAGACTGTTGACGTCAGTATGCTAACTACGAGAAATGCTGTAACTTATTCATAATATATTTTACTGTGGGGTATTTAATACGATTTTCTTTTTATTACAAATTATAAATACGTATAGTGTTTCTTTTCAATCCACGATAACACACCGTACCTTTTACTGCTGTATAACGATCGGTAAAATGTAAATAAAATTAAATAAATAAGTTTTCGTGAAATAGTTATTAATGCAATTATACTATCCCAGTGTATAAATGACAGTCAAGAACTTTGGAGAACTTAAATTTGGGACCCAGCTTTGGTCCAAAGTCAATCTGACATTCTACAACAATAAGGTTGTTTCCTATAAGTTACAAATGATTTTGCATCTCTTATGAGTTGATTACTAAAAGCCTATTTTTTTGAAATGGGTGACATATAAACGTTCGTGACCATATATCCCATGAAGAGATCTATTAAATGAAATGAAAACAAGTATAATATTTGTTATTGTAAATAACTAATATTTGGGGCATACGAAAGAGTATGAGGGTCCGGTATTATCATGTACAATATCGCTGGTTTTGACCTGCAAACTTTTTAATTGAAAAATAACGGTGGCTAAAGTTGTTAAAAATTCTCCCGTTTTTGTGGCAAAAAACAGAGGCACAAAACACCATTGTGAGGCAACTTTCCGTAGCATTGGCATGCCTTTGCATCCAGACGGTAATAAATGTGTCAGTGCGTTACACTTTCTGTATTTTTACATAAGTCCATACAGTTGGATATAATGTAATATTTCCAAGATACCTATCGATTGATTTTAAACGATAAAATTGTTTTTTTCTTAGCTTACATACATATAGAGAACACTAATCACATGCAAAGTACATCAGAATCAAAAAACCAAGATTTGTGACAAACAAATAGACACACGATTTAGGATTAGTAAATTAATTAAGTTGTAAAATATGTTTGGCACGTTTTAAGTGTAAATACGGAATTATAAAAATCAAAGAGAATAATATTACTAATAAAACATGATATTAGCCTAGCATCGACACTCAGTAGGCAGCACTAAGCGTTCACGTTAAGTGCCAACGACTCACCTGGCGTAATCAAATTGCATACAATATCAGACGGGTGGCAGTGAATGTAATGATCCTCTAGGCTGCACAGACGCATGTTGTTAGCGATCGCTTAGTAATTGAAACGTCAACATTGGCGAGCTTCCGTTTGTTGAACTACAGACCGAGTCTATGCAACGGCATTTTTAGCGCTACTGGTGGTCACACTCACACGAGTAGGTATAATTTCAAACTCTGCCAATGACCGCAACATTGAAAGAATCCACAAAACAGAGGTTCTTGACAAGTCTGCAAAAGGAGTTTCAATTGCTAGAAAAAGAGTCTTATTAACACACTTATAATGATGTACAGAAGTGTCGTGAAGCATCATTAGGGACGGGATAGACAGCAAATTCGAAAAGACATGTCAAACCTTGAGCCAAACTGTTGTCCTAACCGTCCCTTTCGCATTTGAACTTAACTGAAATAAATAAATAAATAACTTCAAACATGACGTATACCCTGTTTGTCTAGAAGATAGATTAATAACCTCTGCATTTGGTTCACAGTGGCACGGCAGCTTGTCTTGCGAAGCTGCAGCGAGCTCATCGGCCGGCGCGGGCGCTCCTCTGCTGCCCGACTCCGAGCTGATCAAGCTGTGTCCGATGTGCCGCGTGCCCATTGAGAAGGACGAAGGCTGCGCGCAGATGATGTGCAAGCGCTGCAAGCACGTGTTCTGCTGGTACTGCCTCGCGTCGCTTGATGTAAGTACACTTCAAAGTCAGCGACGTGCACACTTAGCTTCACAATGTCAGGTATTTCGTTTATGCACATAATAAACAGTATAAAGGACCCAAAATAGAACCCTGAGGCATTCCAAGCATATAGGTTTATTAGAAGCACGCGGTTTGTAACAAATTTCCTGATTCTGGTTTCCAAGTTTAGTGTGTTAGATCTAGATTCGATTTAGTGTGTTTTCGTTAATGCAAGATTTACTGATGCTCCACATAGTGAAATGATTTAGGTCCGTTTAAAATGCCAATAGCCCCTTTCGACATCAAAGTCGACTCTAAAGGCTTCCTGCAATTGCAGTCGCCCGAGAAATACACTGAAGCACATCTCAGTGGAAATCCGATTGCCGTGTCAATTCTATTCGCATTCGCATTCCTCCTCACTCTGATCTTAACTATCCGTACATGCTTCCATAGAGGAAGCGTTCTCACGTTACAATTGCGAAAGCAATCGTGAGAAACTTATGATTCCCGAGAATGAGTGATAAACAAACTATTCAGACAGGGTCGCGTTCTACTTGTATAAATAAGTGTCTTGTCTGACTAAAGGCAGAATTTCGTAAATTATTCTCATAAATTGGTAACACTAGTACCTTACGTCAAATACAAAGAAGAGAGAATACCCTAGTTAGACAGACATAGAAATGGTAGAAGTACTGGAAGAAGTAATGTATTGAATCTTCAAATTCCTAGTGTTAATTGACATTGGTATGGCGTTTGATTTGTTAGAATAATTTGTTATTTCGTACCAATGTTTACCAATCAACAAGTCTCAAAACGAAACTAGGACAGTTTACTTAGGCAAAGCTCTTCGATGCCAAACACTTCCATCCATCAACCTCCACGTTCAGTTATTTTCCAGCGATTCGGTTTATAATTATCGGGTGCCAGCCTTGACATTAATACGCTTTGATTTACGTTGCTAAGTGTACATCGCTAACGCACATAACTATATCTCAGAAGCATATCGTAAATCAAAATTGAAAACAATGCATTTGAAGTTTCATCTCTTGACGCGTAGAGTTGTTAATGGTGATGCTTGAATTGAACATTACTGTTTTTATGTACCCGAGGATTTGAGAAAATGAGTTTCTACATCAAAGTATGTAATTACCGAGTAATTTTTAATATAATAACCAAAAACAAGGCGTCTGTTACACGGTGAAGTATTTTCTTAATAACCTGGTGCTAATTAAGCAGTTAAGGTTAAAAACATCAGTCTTTGACCTTTAGGAACAGCAGGGTCATTGTTTTGGGAGTCTTAACCTTTAAACTTTAGCACTCTTAGCAGAGACATATACTTAGGTACGTATATGTATGTACGTAAACTCTTTATTGCACAAAAGTATAAATATTATAATATCATTTCATTAATTTCTACACTAATCTACACTAATATTATGAAAAGAAAATATTTGAATGTTCGTTTGCATTGAATAGGCTCTGAAACTACTGGATCAATTTGAAAAATAGTTTCACCATTATAATCCTATATTATCCCTGATGAACATAGTCTGTTTTATTTTTCTGTGCGGGCAACAGATAGCTATGTATATTTGAAAGAAGAGAATATTTAACCAGTTAAATTAGCCTGTTATACGCTTCCAGTTCCAGCTCGCCAAGGATTGTAGGAGTGTAACGACTAGCATAGAGGCCAGTCTTAGGATTGCGTTCTTGTCATTGTAGTCTTGAGAATGCTAATATCTATGGGTTCTCTTCCCATCAGGTAGGTTGTGTTCCTTCTCATTGTGATATAAAAAACTTCAACAGTAAAATGTATTTTACTAACAGAATTATTTTGGATGCCTGCTATGATATCCAAGAATTGTTAAGTAGAAACATGAGAAGCAATCGTTACGTCATGGTAATAAGAGTAAACCTGCACATGTTTGTAGCAGAATTCCAGACTGTAATCTTTAAACTGCAAATTCATTGCAAACCCTGAGAACCAAAGATCGAAGTGATGCTATTCATTTCACCTTTTGTTATAAACAAAGATCGGAATATGGGCGTCATTACTCGCGATAGTGTGGACTTGAGTTCGAAGAATTAAACAAATCAAATTAATTGATTACTCCACATTATTGCGAGAGAGCTCTCGTTACAAGACCTCGTAATACTACTCGTAAGTCAAATAACAATTATCTCTCTAACAAATAATGCATGATTAGAATGCATTATAAATTATCACAGCCAGAGAATCAACTGTTCTCGTTTTACAATCCTAGTGCTGCCTCAATCAGTTATAATTGACTAATTCCCTGCAAAGTGCCCATTAACACTATGAAATCTAATACAATCTCGGGTATTTTCTCACGATGTGTTAAGCTCTGCTAATCGTAGGTATGATAAAAATCACTTACGACCCATCATGGAATTGAAATGGTCCGTAATTAATTAAATTCTAACATTAAGGCGACGGGGGCACCGCCTTCCCATACCAACTTTGTGCAGGTTTTTCTTTTTTAATCGCGGTACAGAAATAAAAAAAATTCGCAGATATCTTTATTTTTCAATTATTATGTTCGCCAACCCAATTTTAATTATATAAAATTAAATAACATATTCAAATAAAAAACTCATAGACGCACTAATAAAATAATATAGATAATACATAGATTCGTGAATGTAATATTGGTTTTGTACCAGTACAAACAAAGATAAACTTGCACAAAGATAGTACAGAAAGACGATTGCCTATCCCGTCGCCTTAAACGGAATATACCAAAGTGGGTGAAAAAAAAATCATTGACAAGTTCTTTTTATTAGTCTTCCCTTTTTTACACTGTTTAGTTGCTTATCAAAACCAATGTTAAGTCCTAAATAGGTAGGTTTAAGTTAAGTACAGAGGAGATCCTGTTGCCATCTTCTGTCTCTTATCGTCAGATCAGCTGTAAAGCTCCGGTTTCCTAGGATGCGGTGCAGTCTTATAGCGACCGTAATATGACGGCCGCTATAATATTATTTGAAATTACGGTGTCAATCACCGCCCTCTAGGAAACCGCGCCAAATTGTTTACATATAGAATATTCCTTGTGACGTCACTCACCGTTGTAAAACGGCCGCTATATGACGGCACCGCTATCCTAGGAAACTAGAGCTTTAGGCACCATAATATTTCATTGGGTTGATATATAACGTTTCCCATTTAATTCATTTTAGTCCTTTTTAATCATGGCAACGGTTTAGTTTAGTGTATGGTTTTTTTATTTCCTGTAAAGGCTGAGGTGTCTTTAGATTCGTCTTAGCATCGCAAATGACACTGGATACTTTGAATTGGTAACAATATGGCGGGTTTTAAAGTACAGTTCGTTTGTTCAAATAGTGTGCGTTACAAGTAGGGTTGCCACCTTTCTTATCAAGATATATAGTATATGGTGAGTTATAGGACCAAAAAATATAGTACAAACAACAAAAATATAGTTACATTTTTATTTATTTTTAAAGACATATTTTTTGTTCGAACTAGCTTCTTTCAATAACATTTTGTCGTTCAGAAACGTCTTTATAGACCAAAATTTATTTATGTTACCATATTTAAAGATTCTAATTTCGAAATTATATTGTTCTTAAAAATAAAGTATTTTAGCGTACTTTATGTCTTTCATATATTATAAAGTACGGACAGCCGAAATATAGTACAATACTCTATATTATAGTACGGGTGGCAACCCACTTACAAGTCACCGAAACTGCTTTGTGCGCCGCGACGGCTTCTTTGTAGCAATTATAGCGGCACATCAGAGCTTGCAAACATTTTGGACGAACAAACTATATACCACATGGGTATATAACATACATAGACGATAAGATCAATATCTGTACTCGGGTTTTTTAATTTGCTTTTTGTTAGACTTGTTAGGTTATTTGTTACTAAAATTCCTAGCGTCTTTCTAGCGCCTGGATTAATATATGGACGTATATATGTTATGTAAATTCGTTTACCTTGTTATTAAATCACTTACGGAAGATCCTTTATTACGTCGAGAAATATTCAAGCGTTTCAAGTGATGACCTTTTTGAATTAAGGTATATACGGCCAACAAATGGTTTTGGGAGTTTATTGCAAGGGAATATTTCAAAGAGATACGGTTTCATTAACCGTTTTGTATATTCACAGCAGCGTCAGGCGTCTATGAACTTTGACCTCTCTTGACCCGGATTTTTTCTCCATAACGGTCTCATTCATAATTAGTTACGCGAAAACAAAGAAATCGCCCGCTATTGTGCGCTTACGAAGAAAAACTCCTTAATTCCATTCTGTCTTACTTTATGGCGAAATCCCTGATCTTTGTCTAGCTCAAAGGGCGATAATAGAAGGGTGTTATCAGTTTTTTACGTTAGCGATTTTTTTCTTCGTCATTTCCAATTCCATTATCAGTAGTATCACCATTCGATGTTTTCTAAAGAGAATTTTTTTATTGTTTAGTTTGATATGTCAGTTTTGCAAAGACTCAAAGGGCTAAAACGTACCAGAGATCGCAAAACTTTCGTATACATTTTATTAATTAGTTTTATGAAACTGCACATAGAAATGTACAGGTAAGAATAGCTGTCGATAAATACTAAAATCAGAAATAGAAGAATCGCTACTGTATTTGTTCTATCCAAAATGAAATCCTCCAGCCGCTATGGCTATAAAATTTCCTTTACCTGACAATAACCCATGGTATTGTAAAGCTCTCTGTATTATGTGATAGTACCATTACAACAAAATGTGTATTGTTTCCAGGACGACTTTCTCCTGCGCCACTACGACAAGGGCCCGTGCAAGAACAAGCTCGGACACTCCCGCGCATCCGTGCTGTGGCATCGGGCGCAGGTCAGGGTTCAATATTTGATCTGATTATTTACTAAATTCCTCCTTATTTATCCTTATTGCTTGAATACTTTGTATTAAGTCACATTGTACCGTTTGTGCTCAAATAAAAAAAAATGTCAAAGAGGAGCCAATCGAGCACACAGGCCACCTGCATCCTGTTTCACCATCCTTACAAGGACAGGTCTGTGCCGTCCTAAGCAAAAAGGCAGTAACTAAGATAAAACTCCTGTAGTAATATCAACCTTATTATTAACAACATAGAATTGCATCTGCTTTGGTGATTGAATTTAAGATACTGCTTATTGGCTTAGGAGGGCTGGTGGCAGGTGACATTTCAGTGCACATGGCGCAGCTGATGTGAAACAAAGTGATGTATCAGCGAGTGAGGGGGACTGTGTTTTTTTTTAAATTAAAATTTGTGATTGAGAAGCGACGCTTAAATCGCGTAGTTGTCAAATATTTCCCATACAAATTTAGCTCCGGGCGATAATTAAGTCAGACTACTACAATTCCAAGTCTGTCAGGCTGCCCGCGGGTCTAGTATGGCTGCGTCTATATCGCGTGTCAACTGTGGATAAAGCATCCGTCACTTTTTGACACGTGTACTTATTTACCTGCCAGAAGGTGACGGATGCCTTATCCAAAATTTATCACGCGATAAACGCGGCCATATTAGGGCCCCCTGACAGACAAAAATCTGTGAATAATAATTTGATTGATTGATGCGGACTACAGAAGTCTGTGTTCTAATACGATAGACTGTCAAACAAACATCGACCGACGGACAGTTTGTCTCTGGTGCTCTTAAGATTTTAGAATTTCATCTATGACATCAATCTTGCAGGTGGTGGGCATATTTGCCGGCTTCGGTCTACTGCTGCTAGTGGCCAGTCCTCTACTGCTGTTGGCTGCACCGTGCATCGTCTGCTGTAAATGCAGGTAAGACCAGGGATTGAAAACCGGTTTATTTTCCGTAGCGGTTAAAGCCACACTATTAGAGCCTAACCCATAATAAAGGTTACGCTCACAGGGAGCGAAATGCATTTACCGGTTAGAGAGCGCTCCTTCCGTGTGAGCCGAGACAAGGGTGAATGACGGAAGCGCTCTCTAACCGGTTATAACCGGTAAATGCATTTCGCTCCCTGTGAGCGTAACCAATTCGTTGGAACGTAACCCAAATAATTAACCGGTTTAACCTAAATAAATACCGGTTTATTTGTAACCGGTTACAATCCCTGGGTAAGACTTTAGGAGAATCTGATATTATTCTTCTTAGTTTTATGTGCCCAAGGTCAGCGTAAGGACGGAGTAATGCGTAAGAGTGAGTTACAAGAATCAAGAATATGTGGCTCGCTCTTCGGTGTTCGCGTTCTTACGATATCGCCCATGATATGCCATTGTGTAATGGCGCCATTAGAATGCAGAAGGCAGTGCCCTTTGTTTAACGATGTATCCTTGTCCACTCGTCCTTATCTATTTTTAATCCTCGACCAAAAAGAGGGGTGTTTTAAGTTTGTCGCCAGTGTCTGCCTGTCTATTTGTCTCTGGTTTTGTAGCTCCCAAGCTCTCATCTCTAGCGGATGTTTTGGTGCTTCTGGTAGTTTTAGCTAGCCTAGATGGAAAAGCGTTGCGCCGTTCAAGAGTTATCATCAGCTCTATGCTACCCCAACGAATGTCATGAATGTCATGATATAACTTGACCGGACGTTGGTTAGGTTACAACTCTCACACTAACATATAACTATAATTTTAAATTTTCAGACTATGCAACCCAAGCACAAAGAACCTCGAGGAAGTGGACGAGATTGAAAGCATCAGCCCTGGGAGGGAGGAGGAGGGGGAGATCACGCGCGCCCGGTATCTATCCGACTGACGCCCGCGGTACTAGGCTGCCAGGCACAGTAAGGAGGCATTCAGAACCTTACTACAGACGGAGAACTCTTAAGCTGATAGAAGTACCAGGAGGACAGTTAAAAGTGGTGGTTGTAGGTGCGACCTTTGCTTGCCATGGTCTTTGATAGCCTTATGTACTCGTACCAGACGGTCAGAAACGCACGAAGGTACGGCATTCGTGGTCAATGAATGACGTCACAGAAATATATGTGTAAAAGTTTTAAGCTACTGTGTGATGGAAACCGGACGCCAATGCAAAATACGAAGCGAGTTAGTGGCGCTGATAATTATCGAAGACTTAATTATTGTTAAATAGTTGATTATTGGCCAAATGTGTTAAGGGTAATGATGGGGTTAATTGGAAATGGCGTATAAGAATTTGAATAGGACGAGATTGCTTATGGCTCAGTTAACAACCTAGATAGACTTCCAATGTTTTGATAAAGATTGTTTCCCGTAGGAAACGAGAGGAATGACGAATCAATGACATTGATCATTGATGATGGTAGTGTAATGATCATTACGCCAAGGTCTGAAGACTTAAGTATACGTAGGAACTGACGATGTTGACAGGCATTTAATGATTAACATTTTGGCTAATATTTGAGTTAAGGACGATGTCATGTCAAGTTACATCATCGATGTTATAGGAAACGTGACAGTCTTTTTTATGGCCTCTTGGGCCAACGTATGAGACGCATTTACACCTTAGAGCGAGCAAGATATTCTTGTATCACACTCTTACGCATTACTCCGTCCCTTATGCTGGTCATGATCTACCACCGTGTAGAAGAGCCATTATCGGTGTGAGCTGAGCACTCTTCTCTTTTAAAATAAACGAGTCAGAAAGGGAGGGATGTTTCTTAATCGATAATAGGTTAGCAGGCTAAATCTTACGCCAGTAACTTATCTAGATTCAGTGGAAATACGACAAAGATGTTATTTTACTGTTAGCATTGGAGACTTACATGATTTAAAACTAGATTATGAGAGATACCAAATAAATCACATGTAATGTAAGTTTAAGTCACGATTCAATGTCAGGCAATGGGCGACATTTGTAATATCTCAGCTAAAATTAAATTACTTAATTGGTTTGTCGAATACATTACACTTTTTGTCATAATGTTAGACTAAACATAAAATTATAAAAGGGTGAAAAAATATATATATTGTTGTTAGTCAACGTCAACTTTAGAGTTTCTGATATCACTATACTCAAATCATTACATTATGGACGTGCATCTATAGGTATGCATCACACGTTTATGTATGTTTCTTCATCAATTGGACGTCGTTTTGTAAACGGTAACCAACCCACAACGATTAGGCAATAAAATGTCAACTGCTAAGTTGAATATTGTGGGTTGGTCCAATTTAATTTGTTGCCATCGTCATTTATTCATAAATGAATACGCAAACATATGTATAGTATATGTATACAAAGACCAACGATTACAGAATCTATAATTCGACGGACTAGTTTAATATTATAGAGTGTTGCCACAGAATGTATCTTATTAAATGTGTTTTTTTTATCGATACGAACAGCACTACCCTTGCTGTGACAATATTTGTGCATTTAAAGTTGTTAAGCTGATTCGTTGAATTATAGAAAGAAACTCATGCTGTGCCAATGACAGTGTTTTTAACAGGCATAGTGATTTTCATACTACCCGCAACTAACTAAATATATTCGACAACGAATCTGTCAATTGATTTTGGAACTCGCTTCGATTTCTTAAGTTTTTTAACCTACGGGTTTACCCTGATTTGTATAGTCGACCATGCAAGTTATCCGCCGCCCTGAGTTTTTTTAAGCTTCTCGATAAACAATTGGATCGATACCTAGCGTGTGTTTCAATTCAAAAAGTCGACCTTAGCAATAATTTTATTTATTTGGAACTGTCAATACTTAATGATCACTTTCTTGGCCGACCTTTTGTTGCATCACTCATTGCAGTTTCTGTCATGCATTGATAGACAACCAAGATTAATCTGTATTGTTACCGTAAAATGTGCCTACTTTGCTCCCCCACGGGTAATTATGCTCCATGGTTCTAGTGAGGTAATCTCTATTGTAAATCATTCTATTGCGAAAGCCACGACGTGAATGAAGATTCACGTCGTGGCTGGATGTATACATCAATTCTTTCCAGAAAATTTGTCATCGACTTGAGTTATAATGTAACAAACGAAATATGCACTATGGAGCATAGTTACCCATAGAGGAGCAAAGTAGGAACGTTTTACTGTATACTAAAATGTAAATAAAATACGTCATGATCTCATGATACAGATACACAAAATATAAGTCCAATCAGTAATTTCCGTAAGCGTAGTAGGCCAAGATAACTAATATTAAAGTCTATTTGCGAGATTAATTGGGAGTACATTACTTGAAACGCGTACTTAGCTCTGTCATTCTCGCACCATTGCGCCGTCTGACAAGATGGCGATCAATGATGACAGTCTGTTAACCAATAACAGTGCGTAATTTTAGCGCGAGAAGTACTCTGCATTGCCATTGGTAGATTAAAGTTTACCGCGCGACTATTATTGGTCTCCTGCGCAAGTACAGTCAAGGGTAAAATAAATGTCGGCTCTAAGTTATATAGGTATGTAATAGATATATATTACTAATAGATTTAACAATGGTAGTAGAAAGTGTTTATAATTATATTACCATAGTTAAAATATCTGTGTACATTGTTTTGAAACTTAAATGTAAACATATTTTTGCTTTTGACTGTACAATTCTACTCTGCTAAGCCAAATACCAGCATCTCAAATAAAACTTCTGTAGTAATCACAACCTAATTCCTAATAGGAGAGGATTGAATCTACTTTGGCAATCGAATCTGGGATACTGCTTATTGACCTAAGGAGGGCAGAATAATGTCAACTTTTATATTTTGTGAAAAACCTGTGTCATGTTTCCTGTAACTTGTGTCTTGTGTCGTAATATAAGTTGGGAACTGTATGTACATTAATTCAACTCCGTAGGATTTTGTAAATACTGGGACATTACATTAATATGAAATCGGAAGCCAGCTCTGTCCAAGCTGTGTCAATCTCTATCTTCTGTCATAAAAGCGTTAAGAATAAGAGACAGGTAGCGTAACTTCGGATTTATTGAGAGTTCGCCCCGGTTAATGTAGATACTTATAGTCTGATCCAATTGAAATTGACAAAGATGTAAACAAATTTGTACTGTTTGACACATAACCTCAAATATTCATTAAGCATGATTTTAGTTAAAATAACGTATCATTAATAGTAATTTCATGTTGAACTTAACATGAAAGTAATGATCAAGTGTACATAAGTAATTGCAAACACCTCACTTGATCTTAAAAAGTACGTGATTATCGAGTAATAGTGGCAAATTGGTTCGTTTGGTTTTGTTTACACCTTTACCAATTTTAATTGACAAGGACTTTAATTAGTTAGTCTGTTAAAAGTGGAACTTAAAATGTAAACAGGTACAGTAAAACAGAACCGATATGGCTTACCGATGTACCTGCGCAGATGAAATTTTTTCGAAGCGCGGGAACCAATCAGCGTAGCGTGGTTGCATTCTGCGCTATGATTGGTTATTAGTGACGCCATTTTGTCGCGCCCGCGTCTCATTCAGTCAGTTGTCAAACGTGCGTGAGTGAGATGGAAAAAATAGATGCCATTAAATTTGCACCTTATAACTATTACGTACAAGTCTAATCGTGGGATTTAATAATTTCATCAGAATCGTTGTTCGTGTCTGCGTGAACGAAGATTCACGACACGCGATATCGGTTGTGTTCTACTGTAACTGATGGATGAATATTACTGTATATTTTTTATAGACTAAGTATGCAAAGCGTACTGCGCGTGTTTTTATTAAAATTGAGTTTTTCGAATGGATACTTAGGCTTGTTACTTCAAATCTTATTATATCAAGTCAATAGGTGTCGATGGATGAGACGTTAGAAAGTAATCACATTGAAATGAGATCGTGATAATTACTGGACATCCGCCATTTTGATTGCGAGTCGCCATTTTGTTTAGCATTTCGCGGTATTTGACTTAAAGTACGGCGTATACTTACAATCGAAAAAAGAACAATGGTACGTGTGCGAGAGGGACGGGAAATAAAATGGGGTTTATGCTGTACGTTTATCAAACTAGAAACTCTATTTAGACGTGGATTATTCCGTAATTTCAATATAAATTAGTAATTTTCAATTAAGATTCGTAGTAAAAGGTCCAAAGTATTAGTAAAATGAAATATAATGATCGTTAAGTGTAACTGCAATGCAGTGTGAAACAATGCATATGTCAGGTTTATTTTTTTAAACACTGTGATTCAGGAAGACAGGATATGTAACGATGCGAAATACATACGCACTGCTTCCTTAAGTAACACAGCGCCTTAACTGTTAAATTTAGACGTATGCTATTTATTAATGTAAATAAGGAGTAATAATTGTACTTAAATATGTAAGGATCGGTGACCCCGTCAGTATTTTACACACAGCGCTACAGAGATGTACGATACAAACTAGCTTATTTAATAACTATCTTAGTGATAGATTAGAAATATGACTAGAATCTTGTAGCCAGACTGAAATACTAGATAAAATGCCACTTGGTCACATTTTTACGCGTCATAAACCTCTTATCATATCATAACAAATAGATAAAACCCTCCGATACACTTGTGACCCTTACTTTTAGAGCTTAAATCCAAAGCCCGGATGACGGAAGCAAAACTGCACCTTTTCCTAGTGCTTAATTAAATATCGATATCCATACGAACATCCATCCATTTTTGAATCAGAAATTTATTGATCAAACTCATTATCTTACATGTCAGGATGTTACACAATTTTACATCAGGTTCCTAGGTAAGCTTACATTATATAATTATTATTTCAGTTAAATAATTACATACTATAATTATTACCAATACTATGAATTATTTAAATTTGCCCCGATTACTACAGTAGATTTAGAATGGTGCTTTAGTTGGCTGAAATGGATTATATTCCCAAGGCGAAGGAGTTTAAAATCCGAAAATTTAGAAAAAATACTAGTGTATTTCGAAAGTTATATAAAATATTAAAAAAATACAAGCACTTCATTTTAATTTTGTTTACAACTATTATAATTTCTGACAGTACATCGTGCTTTTTTATCGACATCGACTTATAAAATGTGTGTCCTCGCAATATTGAGACGTCAACACAATTTCTCCCGTCATTCGGGCTTTGCTTATATCTTTTAAACGGTTTAACCGATTTTCATCAATCCAAGATAGAAACAAACGCGAAGAAACAGGCTTTCTTTTAAAAAAAAAATGCGTCCGAATCGGTTCTACCGGTTGGGAGTTACGATGCCATACACACATGGAACGCGCGTGAAACTTATTGTCCCTCTTTTTACGTCGAGGGTTATATATAACATGCATAGTAGAAAGACTCGTAACGATGTGGCTAAGCGACTGACTCAAAAGATGACAAAGAAATTTGAATAATATTTAAAAATATAATACATCATAACTCGTACATAGGTTGTGTGCATCGAAAGTAAGACATATCAAACTACTAGACTGGATCATCGCAGCATATCGCTTATTGAATACAAAACGGACACATTCCAAAATAATTTGCTCTTCCATTAAAAATCGTAATCCAACCGCTTCTAATTTTAAAATGCAACAGGGGCTCATTTTGGATTGTGTCCGTTTTGTATTCGATGAACGATATATAGCATCGCGTTCGTTATCGTTATCCAAAATGTATAGGATTGACGTAAGCTGTCAGACGGTCGCATCGAGCGCCCACGTCAATTCCATACATTTTGTCGGTTTTCGTAAACCGTTTACTTGTTCAGCCTCACAGACTTGTACTGATGGTTGTCATCGATTCTTAAGTAGCTTGTCGTAGCAAGCTAGTTGAAGCATTTGTAGAATTAATCAGGATCATGCTATAGGTGGATAGTTTATGCAACTTACGTTAACTTAATGTGTCGACTGTAATATCACCCTCGTCTATGGTATTCACAGAGACTTTTTTTTTCATTAATTTTAATATTTTATTGTGTTTTTAAGGCACGTTGTATATAAAAGAAGTCTATTTTTTGTTATCGCCTTTTCTCCTTGTTTATTTTGTGTTAAAAACCTTTTTCCGTTATTCTAATGATAAACGATTTAATAAAGTTTTTTTCCGACAAATCTCATTTATGACTTTTATTTTTATAATACCTCTAGTGTAACTTATAAACCGCTTAACCGATTTTCATAAAACTTAGCTAAGAACCACCGCTAGAAAACCTGCTATCAAATAAAAAATACCACATTCAAATCGGTTCACCCGTTTAAGAGCTACGGTGCCACAGACAAACACACATTGCGGTCAATCTTATAACACCCCTCTTTGTGCGTCGGTAGTAAAAATTTAAAATTGCGAACCCTTTTGTTTGTACCCTTTCCATGCGTGATTGTTAATATACAGGATGGAAAAAAAGAACGGCACATGGGTGGCAACTACCAAAGAAAGCACTGTCTAGCGGTAGACCTTCTGAAAGAAGATATCACACCGTTATATTGTGGGTTTTTATCTATCTTATAGTTTTAGTTGATTACTACATATAAACAAAAAAAGGTACTTTAACAAACATTCTTTTATTACATCTTATTTACAAGTAAAAATGATTAAATAACAGGTTAATTATCTAATTACATGTAATGCACATTTAGCACACAAGAAATTGGTTGAAATTAAAATGATTAACTACAAATAAAAATAAATACTGCCTTTGATATTTTTTACGTTATCTTTTTTTTTCTTCCTAATCAAGCAGCAGTTATTTGAAACCTATTTTACCGATCCTAACCCATAGAGCACCAACGGGATTCAATACTAAACCTCCGCTCCGATTGTCTGTCTGTCTGTCAACAACCTGCATACTGTTATCAGGGTTAAACTTCTCTGATTGGTCACGATTGAACCTGCAGTAAACTTAGGCTAAGTTGCTACTGTGACGTTTCAAAAGAGTTTATTATGTAAACGTACTTGAATAAAAAATATTCGGATTCTGATTCTGAATTTGAGATACCGCTTATTATTTCATGCCAGAACTTGTGACATGACCTTTTTTTTTTAATGGCTTTCACATCTCGCTCATGTTGGAGATGTTTTTCGTCAAAAACAAAGTAGACATTAGCCATGAAGGGAGAATGTTCGTGGTGAATAACCTATTCGAGAGGTGTAATAGGAATATAAAAACCTTGCCATGATGTGGAAAACATATTATTATTTAATAAAGGCAGGCAGCTTATGGGGTTGTATGTAGATATTATTTTCCATTCCAATTCAAATAACACAGATTTAAAAAAGTATTACTGGCAACCCATTTTAAGGTGTGCTCTTATATTTATAATTTTCTGCCAGTAAACATTCAAAATTTCCTTGACAATCCCGCAGTGCAATCAAACAATGTGGGATTTTTGAATTCACCTCTCATATCCAGCATGTAATGCATCCAAGTGTTCTTTACCTTCAACGGCAGTTGAACTCTGGCATTCTTCCTATTTTCCTTACAGCATATATTTTGTACAGGAACTTTCATGATGCGGTTCTTTCCGAACGGCGCGTATGTGACAAATGATAAATCCCGTCCACCTTTGTGTAGGATTAGGAAGCGGACAGACTTGAGTGTATACATCCATATCATTCCAAGGGAGCCTGTACCTGGAAATCATGCAATAATACATTTCACAAGGGAATGAGAAGCTGCTAAAAAAACCAATTACATTCACACAATTATTTAGAAATTGTGTGTGATCTGAACAGGCCAGCCCAATATCCCACAAGTTATTATGAGTGTAACAATTCAGACAAAATTACAAATTTTGTATGGAAAATTATAGAATTTTGTCCAATTATGCATTTCTTTCATGAAATATGGGGCTATTTGATTAGCTAGGTCCAGACTGAGCGAGCCATAAAGATCAAAGAGATGAGTCGCACACGAGATAGCACATGCTCATACTCTTGCAATATACATGGTGTTTGGCAGTCGGATGTAACCCCTACATGTTATGTTAAGAGACAATAGTTATGGTCTTTCTGAACATTTTTGACCGACTGCAAAACTCTCAATCATTTAGTTTAATTGTTTACTTCCTTTTTGTTCTTTGTATCATCCTAATCCCTTTCGATTTACTTAAATTATATTTATATAAATAAAATTTATGGCTTACCAACTAGAAACGCTACTCCACCAAGCGTATTCCTGTACTTGTTGTCCCCCAGATTAATCCTTCTATACCATGGAGTGTCTTCAGTAATCTTAGAGTGATCGACCGGGGCATCCTTCAAAGATGTAAACGCGAACGTACCCAAATACATCCAAAACATGTATTGTATCACCGCAAAAGCGTTCATATACTTGAAAAACTTTGGATTCTCGTATTTATAAAGAACAACATCCTTTGTAATGTTAGTATTAACATCGTGAAGTGTTTTAGTTACGGTCGAGCTAAAAGGTGCGCTAGTTTTTATACAGTTCCTACATGGTATGAGAGTTCGGTATGTCGCACTTCTCTTTATTATGCTGGAAGCGTAAGATAACAGGGACATATTGCTTTCGTTTCTTTTAATTATTCAAAATACTGTTACCGAATACACTTGTACACATAACCTATACTATAAACATTTTTGACAATACCAGTATTTGACAATTACTTTGCAATCTGTCAATTTGTACTTTTGTTGAATTTATTGCAAAAATGTATTAATTTGAATTTCGTAACGACTTCGAGCAACTCTTTACTAGTAAAATAGAAGGCATTTAATCAAATCAATGTGTTCGGTAACAGTATTTTGATCGAACATTGCCGCGCTCGAACGTGCTGCGCGGCGATCCGAGCGCTGTCGGTATTTGAGCTCGCATCAAAGAAGCTTCAGTCGCTGGCGCGCGCGCAGTTTGGACGGTTATGTGATTTAAATATATATTTTTCCACGCGCTGATCGAGTTGGATCGCTTGCCTCGCGCAGCCGCCACAGTTTACCTAAATACGAGCAAATGTTCACGCGAACACTGGCTCGCGCGGATGCCGCGCGTAATCTGTACCCAGCTTTACATTCACGCGCAATTCGCGGATGTGAATCGCAGCGCGAACTGGCTCCACATTCGCATTGTTCACAAATTTGTGTTCACAGTATAAATAGTTCGCAGGCTTGACGCACGATGTAATATTAAAAGTAAAAACGAATTAAAAAGAATCGGAGGAAACGAACGAACGATGACAAGAATTTATCGTAATAAAACAATGCTTGTAATATTTTGTTCAGTATTTGGGGTAACATTTTATAAAACTTTGCGCGAATGTGGAGCTTTGTTTGTTTTCATGCAGCTTTCGCGCCGCGCGAAAGCTGCGAATCGCGCGTTCGCAAGCGGCAAGCTCTTTGACGCGGACTAAAAAACCGACGAAAAAGTGGTAGACAAGGTGCGAATGCAATACGAGAACGCGTGAAAATGTGAACGTAAAGCCGATTCTATTTCCTAACCACTTTATGTCAGATTTTTTGACCCGCGTCAAAGAGCCTGCGAACGCGCGAATGTAGCGCGCCCAAGAGCGCCTATTAGAGAACCGGTCCCGGCCGGTCCCGCGAGCAGCGTCTATCGTATCTATGGGCATTGTCAGCGCGTCGTCATTTTGTCGTTACCGTGCTTATTGTTATTAGAAGAATTAAAAATGATATTTTATAAAAACGACAACTAAGTATTCGTACTTTGTCTTATATGTAAGACAAACATTATATCGCGTAGATCGCACACAACGTATTAGCACCACGCACAAAATGGCTGATATAAAGGTGAGTAAAAGAACTCTTGGCGGCATTTTGGTTCGTAACGGTCGAATATCTATTTAGTTGTTTTAAAATTCTACTTTTCTATTTAAAAAGTGATTTTGTTACTCACCTTACCTTTTTACGCGGCATTTCATGACCAAAAACGGTATTTTATACGAGACTAATTGACGTACTGGTTTGCCTTGTACTTCTAGAAGAGTTCATTATTTGTGATCAAACGGAGCAACTCGTTTCTATTGTATTGATCCCCATACTTAGCCGTTTAGGTTTCTCAAGAATCTATTACTACATGAAGAAAATTTGCGCTCAAGATGTTATACTTGATTTCTAGTATTTAGGTAGGGTAGTTATGGATTGGAATATTCTTATAACCGTTATTTTGAATTTTAGCCCTAAAAAGATTTATCTTACGTGTTCAGCTAACAAATATAATCCTGAGATGATATTATAAATATGTTTTATGAATAAAATTGCCATTTGTCCCACCTTACATTTACATGATTAGCTGTATAAAACTATTAGATTTCTTTGACTAAATAATTCCTTAAAGAAATAAATAAAACACAATTTTATTCACAACTAGCTGTTGCCTGCGACTCCGTCCGCGCAGATAATTAAAACAGCCTATGTTGAGATTAGTCTAGTAGTTTTTGAGTTTTTTCATTACGAACATAAACACACTAAAATAAAAAAATATAAATATTAGTGTAGACAAGACACAAATGAAGCAAAAATAAATAAATTAACCAACACAGCACTCAACATGTGCCAGCTGTTAATTTATTTAATGACTATATTTTGATCATCTTGCATCGTGCCTAGTGATGTGCCGGCGGTAACTTACTCGTTACCAGTATAATACCATTTGGTAAAATACTCAGTAAATTACCAATGCTACCGGTAATATTACCAGAAGCGGACATAGAGATCGTGTATTTCTGTTTCCTTTCTTTATTCATTTATTAAATCCATGGTGTCGGATCACTAGTGGTCCAAATGAAAAAAAATAATAGCTAACACCCAGGGCTACCAAAAACACCCCCATGTATGTTCAGCGAATTTTAGTACTTTCGGAGATATTGATCATTTTAATCGGATTTTTTGTAATTTTTCCTTGTGTCCATGTTACAAAAACTCATTAATTTGATATAGTATTTCAATATTTTTTCAGTGGTTTCGTACATGTATACAATTATTATGAACTTAGAATGTTTTTAAAGCTACTTGCCATTTTTTTTCCTGTCAATTTTTTGTGTAATCATGCAAAGTTACTTTCTCCATACTAAGTGAACCCCATGTTTGTTTTTCATCTAGTTTCAAGTGTAATTATTGTAACGCTGTGTATAATTTTAAAACTTGATTGTTCTTTTATTTTATTCGTAAGTATCCGGTTTGAAGTATAAATATGAGGGAGTAATATTCCCGGTAACATTGGTAAAATACTCGGAAATATTAAGTATTTTACCAGTAACATTGGTAATATACTAAACTACTAAACCCATATTAACATTATTAGTTTAAAAGGGTCCGTCTGGTGCTAAAATACTATAAACATGTATTTAAAACATAGGTCATATTTACGAAATTTGAATGTTACCGTATATTACCGCTTTTTGGTAATGTTTCTGGTAGCGTTACTGGTAAAATACCCGCTTCGAGTAAGTTACCGGTAACGGCACATCACTAATCGTGCCATAGGCCTCCAGTTCATTGTTGTACATCTCCATGTGACTATTTTAATGTCTTTCGCCCATCTGCGACAAGGTCTATCATTTTTTATTTTGCCAACTCTGGGATACCAGGCTGTGAATGTTTTTAACCTTTGCGCTTAGCATGTAATCTGACCATCTCCAATTTAGTTTATTATTGCAACACTAACATCAGATTGCATTTGATGAAACTGGAAGGTCTAATAAAATTGTATATACAAATCTCAGAGTAAGTCTTATTCCAAATTTGGTGAAATGTGGCCTGAGTATTAGATATGTTTTAGTCCTGTTTCTGTTAAGTCTTATTTTGTTTATGTTTTATAGCTAATCAGATTTAAATTATCAATAATTTTATTTGTTAAACGCATATGCGACTTAAAATTGACTTAAAATTTGCTAATTATGATATGAACGGAATAGTAAATTTAATAGTGTAACTCTAGTAATACATCATATGCAGGAAAAAAACTGGGAGATATTGTAACACCACCATTTTAACTTGAAATGGTTTTGATTTTGAAAATTACTCACAAGCTACCTAGTTTATTCTATGAATATATTCTTCTAACAATTAGGCTTTTCATTAATTCATATCATTCATATGCAAAAAATTAAAAAAGTTTATTTTTGTTAAAATTTAGGTACTTGGGTCAATCAACTTTTTGTTGTAGCTGGTTGCCATAGTTACACCTCCTGGGTCAGTCTTTAAAAGTATGATTTCAAAGGAAATATTGATTACCAGATTTCCACTAAAAATCAGTTTTATTGATAACTACAAACCCATCTTATTATTTTTTCTAAGAAACTATCACTGGTGTATCCTGGCTTATGGGATAGAATAACAACAACAGAGTTGATCCACCCACTTACATATATTAAGAGTGTGGAATATGTTAAGTCTTTATTTATTTAAGAGCCTATAATTTTGTCTTTGTCTTTCCACGTAGCCCTATCTTGGGCCCTATGTTAAGGATTGGATTTCAAAAAGATTGTAGGTATGGAATTATTTATAAAAAAAAACTCTTGTATACCTTAACTACTATACGCATGATCAATTTTGTTGCACAAAGGAAAAAGTTAATCTTGTCCCGAAGTCCTTAAATAAATAAATACAATTGATATATGCCTGAGCTGATACCTGAGCCTTTAAAAGCCTAATTATGAAATTATTAGTTTCTTAACATGGAGAAGGCAAAACAAGCATGCAGGCCACCTGATGGTCAGTGGGATCTGTGAACTACAGACATTTGCATTCTCAAGACTACAGTCTAAAGACTAAAATTCTAAATCTGCAAATGTGTTGCCAACCCAGAGGACCATGATGGAATTCCTTTATGCTACTGATTGTCCCCACATCAGAACAGCAATGTAAATACTGTTGCTTGGTGGTATGGTAAAGGATAAAATGGTGGTAGCAATCCATATGCACGCACAAGGTTCTGCCACCGCTAATAAAATACTTTAGTGGGAAAAACTATTATAATAATATACTAGTACTTTATCTATGAAACATTTTGCAGTCTATGTTCAACAAGATGTCATCAGCTTCAAATGGCACTGGGGATGCTCCAGCCCCTACCAAGGGCCAGAAGGGCTCCATCGAGAAGATGTACCAGAAGAAATCCCAGCTGGAACACATACTCCTTCGTCCAGATACATACATTGGGTCCGTTGAGCGGGCTACAGAGACTATGTGGATTTATGACAAGACAAAGGAGTGTATGGTGCAGCAAGAATTGAATTTTGTGCCAGGTAATTAATAAATAAATAATAGAATTTACTTCTCAGATCATGTCTGTACTTTATTATCTTTTCTGTGATATACATTTAATTGTTCCTTGTTTGAACAGCTGAAAATAGTGGGTACCAAGATGCTAGACCACTTATTTGGTAGACTTTGTGTTGTGTTGCCTGTAATTTTATAATTCTTGACATTATGTTCTATAAACTTTTTTTCTTTAGGAGGTTATGATAAAAACGTGAATTCCAAAATTTGCCTTTTAAAAAAATATATATATTTAAACTTGTATTTCGTTGACTTAGACATACTTGAAATACATTTATTTAAGACATGACCCCACTATGGGTAGGTTTACCTAGGAGGTGTCCTCTGTCCATTTTCGTCTTTGTCGGAATTTTCCATAAATGTCACGGTATTGTTCCTTAGAAACCAGAATGATAAGGATGTTGTTGCTGTTTAAATTAAAACTTTACTGAGTTTGAAAGGGGTCGCGATCGTACGGCGACTTAACTACTATCTAAGATTATATAATTATTAATTATCTTTTAAATTACAAGCGTTTTTATTCCTTCTTTTCCAGGTTTATACAAAATATATGACGAAATCTTGGTTAATGCAGCTGACAACAAACAAAGAGATGGTAAAATGGATGTAATTAAAATTGAAATCAATCAGGAGCAGAACACCATCTCCGTTTACAACAACGGTTGTGGTATCCCTGTGGTTATGCACAAGGATGAGAAGATGTATGTCCCCACCATGATTTTCGGACACCTCCTCACTTCCTCAAACTACAATGATGAGGAAGAAAAGGTAACAGGAGGCAGAAACGGCTATGGTGCAAAACTTTGCAACATCTTCTCCACAAAATTCACAGTTGAAACTGCTTCAAAACAGTACAAAAAGCATTTCAAACAGACCTGGGGTTCAAATATGACCAAGGCTTCTGAACCCAAAATCAAGGAATCCGGGAAGGATGATGATTTTACTAGAGTGACTTTTAGCCCGGATTTGTCTAAGTTTAAAATGGAAAAATTAGAAGATGACATAGTCGCATTGATGTCGCGACGAGCGTACGACGTCGCCGCATCCTCGCCTGGCGTCAAGGTGTATTTGAATGGAGAACGCTTAAAAATTAATAAATTTAAGGATTATATAGACTTATATATTAAAGGTAAAGAAGATGAGAACGGAATGCCGTTGAAGGTTGTCTACGAGAAGGTCAACGACCGCTGGGAGGTCGCACTGACTCTATCTGACAGAGGCTTCCAACAAGTCTCTTTTGTTAACTCTATTGCCACCACAAAAGGTGGAAAACACATTGACTCCGTGTCTGACAGTATTGTCAAACATGTGATAGAAGTGTTGAAAAAGAAAAATAAGGGAGGCGTTAATATTAAGCCTTTCCAAGTTAAAAACCATATGTGGTTGTTCATTAACTGTTTAATTGTAAACCCAACCTTTGACTCCCAGACTAAAGAAAATATGACTCTCCAAGCGAAAAGCTTTGGTTCGAAATGTACTTTTACTGAGAAATTCATAAACGCAGTTAGCAAGAGTGGGCTGGTTGAGTCTGTACTCACGTGGGCCAAGTTTAAAGCACAGGCAGAACTTGTCAAGACATCAGGAAAGAAACAGAGCAAGCTCAAAGGTATACCTAAATTAGAAGACGCGAACGACGCGGGAACTAAAACCGCCCATCTTTGCACGTTGATCCTAACTGAGGGAGACTCGGCCAAAACGTTAGCTGTGTCTGGACTCAGTGTAGTCGGCAGGGATCACTTCGGCGTCTTCCCATTGAAGGGTAAACCTTTAAACGTACGTGACGCATCACACAAACAAGTTCTTGAAAATGTGGAGATCAACAACGTCATCAAAATCCTTGGCCTGCAATACAAGAAAAAGTATAACACTGTAGATGACTTAAAATCATTGCGTTACGGAAAATGTATGATCATGGCCGATCAGGATCAGGACGGGTCTCACATCAAAGGTCTATTCATCAACTTCATACATCACAACTGGCCTGAGCTTCTCAAGCTGCCGTTCTTAGAGGAATTCATCACGCCTATCGTGAAAGCTTCTAAGAAAGACAAAGAAATATCTTTTTATTCTCTACCAGAATTTGAAGAATGGAAGAGGGATACTGAAAATCATCACACTTTCAATATAAAGTACTACAAAGGTTTGGGTACCTCCACATCTAAGGAGGCTAAAGAATATTTCCAGAATATGGAAAGACATAGGATTAAGTTTAAGTATAGTGGACCTACAGATGACCACCATATTGAATTGGCATTTTCTAAGAAGGGTGCTGATCAGAGAAAGGAGTGGCTGACAAACCATATGGACGAAGTGAAGCGTAGAAAGGAAATTGGGCTACCAGAGAGATATTTGTACACTAAAGAGACTAAATCTGTGTCGTATTCTGATTTTGTTAATTTGGAGCTGGTTCTCTTCTCTAACGGTGATAATGTGAGGTAAGAATCATTCATATAAACATATGTAATTTTTGTTACCTCTTGCAGTATTCAAACAGATTTTTGAGAAAACTATAATTTTTGATTGAAACTTTGAGCATAGTGCATATTGAATTATATGTTTATGTGCTAGGTCAATTCCGTCGATGATGGACGGCCTGAAGCCAGGCCAGCGTAAGGTGATCTTCACGTGCATAAAACGTAACGACAAACGAGAGGTCAAGGTGGCGCAATTGGCTGGTTCTGTTGCAGAACACTCCGCCTACCATCACGGTAAGTTTTCGTCTATGTATTCAAATGTCCTATGTAACATTTTTTTTATTATAAAATTTGCTTAGGGAAGTGCCTAGTATACCATGTTACATGCAAAGTATATTGACTGAGTTTATGGAATCTCAAGACGTCGATGTAAAGTCGCAAACACACTGAGAGCAGAGGCGACGCGGCGCGATCCTATACTAAAACCGGCTTCGCCACGCTTTTGGAACGCTTAGGGCCTGTTGTTTGATCAGTAGTTAAACTAACTAATTGTTAAAATTAGAAGAAGGAATTGAAAATTTGACACATTTCCTTGAGATTCCTTCAAATTTTCGATTCCTTTTTCAAATTTTAACAATTAGTTAGTTTAACTACTGATCAAACAACAGGCCCTTAGTGACTAACCACAGCAAACTCCCGGGGCGAGCGTGCCTTGACCGCTGCACATTCAATTTTGTACGAAATTATTCATGGTGAAACATAGCAAGTCGAATTTTCTCCAGAATTCTGTTCGACGACATACTTAGCAAGCGGATATACGCGCACCGGCGCGCTCCCTCCGCTCTTTTTAGTGTTTGATACGCAGGCAGCGCCCGGAACGCGCCCCTCAGACGCTTGCTATGGTGGCACGGCGGCTTCCGCTCTCAGTGTGTTCGTAGTTTTACTGATATTAATCCTTCCTAGTAGCTCCTGCCACTTAACTTATCACATTCTCTGTTTCCAGGTGAGCAATCGCTCGCAATGACGATCGTGAACCTGGCCCAAAACTACGTCGGCTCTAACAACATCAACTTGCTGGAACCCCGCGGCCAGTTCGGTACGAGGCTGAGCGGCGGCAAAGACTCGGCCAGCCCGAGATACATCTTCACGCTCATGTCGCCGCTCACCCGGCTGGTGTTCCACCCTCATGATGATCCGCTGCTGGTCGTGAGTAACTTTGTTTTGACCAGCGTAAAGCATAGCAGATAGTAAGCAGTCTCATCAATCTGCTGGAAGGAAAACTAGCTCACACAGCTACGAAAAGTATAACAATGAAATCTTGGTTTAGAAGTTTAGATTCTCGTTTTAAAGACGCGTCAAATTAACGTCAAGTCATAGGAATCCGTAATTTCCTAAGTGCGTTGCCAAACGTGAGGACTAAAAAGGAATGTCTCTATGCTAATTTTAACAACTGTCCATACGGAACAACGTCGTGAACAATGCTGCTTGGAGGAATGATATTTTCGGAAAGTTCATGTGATTTTAATTCTTGTAAATTTTGGTAAAACCTTGTTATTAACCCCTTTTGCTCATTTCCTCAGCACGAGTTCGAAGACAACCAGAAAATCGAGCCGATGTACTACATCCCGATTCTGCCGATGGTTCTAGTCAACGGTGCTGAGGGAATCGGAACGGGCTGGTCCACCAAGATACCCAACTACAACCCGAGGGACATCGTCGAGAACATACGGTTGGTACTCCATACATTACCGAACGCCGGCCCTAGACCTACAATAAGTTTACACAGTATTTAGCTTTCATCATAATGTGCAATATAATCGATCGTTAAGGGCTGACCCGGCATGGTACGGCATAGCGAGCGCATGAAGGGTGGCACCTGTATCGTACGTACCGTATTCAACGGCTAAAAGAGCCTAAAACACGGCGAGCGACCATTACAGCTTACAAACTTGCAAACCAGAGTGTGAGCGTCCCGTAATGGACACGTTAACCACATATGGTTGGTCGAAATATCATTTGTTTTAACTTCTTAATCCCCCCCCCCCCCTCCCCCGCCCAATACACAACTAACTTGAATTTGTATTTTATTTGTAGTTATGATACCTATAGTCTGTTCCAATTCAAATTGCCAAAGACACAATCAAACAAACCAATTTAGCATCATTATTACTCAATGTTTACATGCTTTTAATGATCAAGTGAGGTCTTTGCAATGATTTATGTACTTGATCTTTACTTTCACATTAAGTTCAAGACTAAATAATTATTAATTATTCGTTATTTTAAATTTAAATACGCTTGATGAATATTTCTGTGCCTCCTGTGACAAGTGATACAACTTGAGTTGTAGCAGTTAACGTGTTCTTTCATGAAACAACTTAAAAAAAAAACGCATCGTTTGCTCCAACTCCCGTGTTTCTAGGCCTTCTAGTTTCCAAGATACTTTCGTGTAAAATGATACAATTGACCCTTTTTTTCCATTTTCCGTGTTTAATGATATTTCTCTTGTTAAAGCACTTCAAAAAACCATAACTATATATTTTTTTTCGTGCCTCATGATATATCTAAAAATGTATTATTAATCACGGTTTTTATGCCTTTAAAAATGTCTGTGTCTTTTGATATAACTCGAGTTATATCATTTGTCACCAGAGTTTTGCGTATTTTGAAAGATACAACTTGAGTTAGATCAAAAATTAAACCTATATTTGCTTCACTTGGTATGTGTTAATTGATACAACTCGAGTTATATCAAATGTCTTCAAATATTTCCTAATCTTTGCAAATGTATAAGTCAGTTGTATCAAAAATGTGAGAATATTACGACCATTTAGAACCTATAAAGTTTGGTGCACAGTGATACAATTACTATAAAATAATAAAATAATAAAATAAGCATACGGGGACAATCTCACACCAACTGACCTAGTCCCAAACTAAGCTCTAGGCTTATACTTTGGGTACTAGACAACGATATATTAATACTTAAATAGAGAAATATATCTTAAATATATATCTAAACAAATTTATTGATACTTACCATAGAACCGTGTCATAAAAAAGTGTAATATGTAAATCGTAAGGTCTTCATATATTACTTTGTTGTGACAGAGTGTTGTAAAGGTTAAGAATAAAATAGTTTATCTTTAATAGTTATGCAAAAAGAGACCAATAATAAATATCCGGTTTCGAGATATAGCCGTTGTTAGGTAAAAATAATAATTTATTACTTTCTAGTATGTTTTCTTAAACATAAATAACCCAAATTGATAGAACATAGTATGATGTACTTTATTAAGCACATTTTATACAAATTAACTGGAGTATTCGTAGGTTTTTAAAAAAAACAATGTAGTAGGACGTTTTCTATGCAACTAATATTTGCTATATTGCTGTCGATCGTAATTCAATGAAAGCGACCATTTTTATGCTGATTTATGCTGATTACAATATTGCATTCTTTTGGTTTTTGGAGTACCTATTCGTAGGCTATAGAACTAATATTTGATATTCTGCTTTCGATCGTAATTCAATGAAAGCGACCATTTCTTTAACCGACTTAACTGATTACAATATTGCATTCTAGTATTTTTATAAAGAGAGCCATATGCTATTACTCTAGTTGTCTCATGCTCATTATAAATACAAGATGGTAGTATTTATTTAGAAAGAGCTATATGCTGATTGTAATAAGTAAAACACTAATTTAAATTCTTTTTATTTTATCAATGGTTATAAAAACATCACTGCGAATACTACCAAACATGAGGTAGAACGAAAAACAAAAATTGCTCAATGCGACTATCTGCCTAGTCGTTGTAAGTAGATTACTTACGTAAATGTGCTCACTTGATAAGTACATTTGTTTGTATTCCGACTAATCGACTAATAGTAGATTGGCTGTGTTCTGCAGATTAAAAATATCATCTTTTAACGGAGAAAATAGACTAAATCAAGTACTTTGGCGGCTTTCGACATTATAGAACCCACATATCGTAATTGGCGGTTTTATACATAATGGTATAAATTCAATGAATTGACGTGGTAAAATAAGTCATTTTCAACATAACTAAGGTTAAAAATTCTAATTTACGATGGCATAGCTAACTCATTTTCCGGAAAAAATAGTCTGGTCTCTTTCTACATAACTATGGTCATAGTGTCTCTACGTCATCGAGGGTGGGAGCGCACGCTCGCTGTGTCGCCATGAACCGACGCGTAAGTATGATTTCTATTGTAGGTAACTTAATGTTAATATCCTTTTATGGTTGCGATATAATTATTATGATCTACATGTGTGCCGCTAACTAGTTATTTGTGTAAAATATTATGACAGAAGATAAAAACGGTAAAAATCTCTCGACGGAGAGAAATAGGTATTTACCAACCAACGTGTTTTATTTTGTGAAGTGGCAGGTTAGTAAATGCTACTGTTCTGTGGTGACTTAAATTATTGTATCAAATTCAGTATGAAATTCAGGTGGACCATGCGTTATGTCACTTAACTCCCTACTCGTACTTCCTACTTCGACTGACGGCGAGCTTAATTTAAATTACTTTATTTCTAACCTAGCTGAGGTTTAGTTATCATTATTTTCATGTTTTGTAGGTGATTATTGTGAATTATTATTAATTTGATTTGTTGTGTAGGTCTATATAGTTTTTATTTTGAATGACAATATGCACAGTTTAATTTACCTACCTGTATGGTTGCAACATCGTAATGTTGCTTTGAAATTAAAGAATGTAAGTTAATTTGTTTACTCAGTGATATAATGTCATCATGTTTAGTACAAAGATATCATGATTGTTATTATTTGTTTTAATCAATTACTTACTTGTATTATTTGACACAAGTTTATTCGTAATCAGACCCAAGAATAACTCGATAATATGTAACATTAGTCACGGTTTAAATTACGTTTTTATTTTGTGATAAATGATGCAACTCACTAAAATTCCTTATATTATTCCCTACAACTTGTGTATACAGGTTAAGCCTCTAACTCAAGAAATAAGAGAAAAATGTAGGTTTCAAAAAAAAGTTGTATCAGTCATCACCAGAGCTCCTTGATTACACTTTTTTGTGTTCAATAATACAATTCGAGTTGTATCATCTTACACGGGTTAAATAAATCAATCTGAAATGTAAAATGATACATTATGGACGTTTCTTTGAATATCTCAAAATCTATAACTTGTATCATTATTTTTGTCAAACCAGTTAATAAAGTGATATTATATGTTATCAAAATCGGTAGCAATGTTCAAAAAAATCTTTTCGTTTAGAAGCAGTAATTTTTTTAAACTTGTTTTCGCTCTCCTGAAAAATCGTGTTTTTCGAGTTGTATCACTTGTCACAGGAGGCACAGATTTGAGGTTGTGTCAAACTGTACTTACTTGTTTACATCTTTGGCAATTTCAATTGACACAGACTATAGATTGTAGGGCTTGCAAATGTAAGAGAAAATTTACTCTGCAGATAGGTAGCCTTTCTAATTAAAACTTTTCAATGTTGGTAGTCGCATGCTGGACGGCGACGAACCGAAACCAATGCACCCGTGGTACAAGAACTTCCGAGGTCACATCGAAGGCTTCGGCGACAAGTACGTCATTTCCGGCGAGGCGGCCATCTTGTCCGGGGACAAGATCGAGATCACGGAGCTTCCGGTCGGCGTGTGGACGCAGAATTACAAGGAGAACGTGTTGGAACCCATGCTCGGAACTGATAAAGTGAAGCCGCTCATATCGGAGTACCGGGTGAGTTGCGCTTTTTTGGCCACAAGGATGTCAAGGTTAAACCTTTTCTACATCCCACAAATACAAATGTGTCGGTTTCTAACTTTCTAAGCATGTTTCAAAAGCTTTGCAAAATTCAGCTTAATGCAAAATAATGTCTCTTTTAAATTTCACCTGCGACAACTATAAGCGTCGGGGGCGTTGCGATGACTCATAACGAATTAAGCGTCGTTGATGTTCATAATTATTGGCACCCTTCTGATTATTGGCATCATTAACTTTTTTCAAAGTAGTAGAGGCAATGATACAACTCTTCAATAAATTGTATTTAAGGTTCCAAAAACTAGGTGTTTTACCCCTAGACGCAGTAAACGCCGGTCAATAGCAAGTACTTTTTATTTAACTCGCGGAAAGACAATATTGTTACCAAGTACTTTGGAAATACATCTGGTCCTCATTATCCTCCCCAGGAATACAACACCGACACAACGGTCCGGTTTGTGGTAACGCTGCTCCCAGGGAAGCTGCCCGAGGTGGAGGCTGAAGGCATCCACAAGGTGTTCAAGCTGCAGACCACTATCTCCATGACCTGCATGAACGCTTTTGACCACAACAACTGCCTCAAGAAGTGAGTACAAAGCTTATCTCTTGGACATATTGGTTGCTGAGAACACTGACTCTGTAGGATCCACCCCATTATTGCAATGTTTTTCCTTAACTCTTAGAACACCCAGTTCTTTAAAGCATTTGGGTACTTTTTTAAAGCATAGAGAAGGCGAATGAGCACACAGGCGGCCTGTATACTTACCATGAGTTACAATTAACCTACTCGCTAGCGAGTCGAATGCTCTGTTCCTCACAGACCTCGCAGTGTTCTTATTGGGAGCGAGAGACAAAGCATTCGACTCGCTAGTTTGTACTGTAATCGGTACTCATGGTAAGGGTACTGATGGTAACACTGACTAAGGAACATCACATAACTTACAGATACGACAAAGTGGAAGAGATGTTGCGCGAGTTCTACTCCCTCCGCATGCGGTACTACGCGCGCCGCAAGGAGTGGCTCGAGGGCCAGCTGCAGGCCGAGGCCGACAAGCTCTCCAACCAAGCGCGCTTCATCCTGGAGAAGTGCGACAAGGGGCTCGTCGTAGAGAACAAGAAGAGGAAGGCCATGGTTGAGGAGCTCGTCAAGAGAGGTACGTGCCAATGGGGCATGGGGTGAAAATAAATATAGACTAAAGTAAAGCATGTTCGATAGTCCGCGTGCGCGCTCCGATACTAAGACGGTATAGGCAGGGTACATCCGTCTTCTTCCCAACCCACGATTCCTCGGATCTCGCTAATTATAAGACTGAGATTTTAATCTAATTTTCCAATAGACTTGTCAATTGAATATACATTGTATTTCTATTCACCCCTACGGTATGAGGACGCCATTATGTGTGTATACAAAATTTTATTATGTTTGGCGGACCTTGAAATTTAGAGGGAATATTCCTTGAGTACCTTAGGGGTGCTCTAACAGAGGAGTTTCGAAAATCTGCCTCCGATGGAAAGACGCGGGCGTCCTCGTATATACGACAATTGTCTTGTCCTCAAGTAAGATATTTATTTTATCTGTACGCTGGTATAAAACGGTGAAAAGCATATCATTTGTAAACCAATCAAAAGTGAACCGGTTATAATATGATGTATAATTTCAGGCTACTCGGGGGACCCCATCGCCGAGTGGAAGAAGCGCGCCGCCAAGATGCAGGGGCTCGAGGCCGTGGAGGAGGAGCCCGAGTCCGAGGAGGAGCCCGAGCCCGAGCCCGAGAAGGGCAAGCCCGTCGACGCAGGTACACACAACATCACACCTAACTAACCATTAAAGACAGAGCAGAGAGAAAAATAAAGAGATGTATATATGTGTATTATGTCAACAACATACGCATTCTAGTGCGACTCTCTTTCATGCAATATTTCAGATTTCTGAAGTGTATAGTAGCTAGATGTGGTGCTAGCTAGACGTGGATTTTTTGATCAAGTTGCCATACTGATATTGTAAACGATTTGATGGAAGTTACTAGTGAACCTATCAAGTATTTTAGTTGTACAGTTTGGTACAGCTAGAGTAAAGCTTAAGACCGCCGAGCGTATTCCGCATGTCCAGTGGCGCCCTCATTACTATTATTGTGTTTTCTAATTACCTAAAGTATTTTCTTGAAATTGGTTGGTAGGTTTTTGTACTACAAATGAAAACGCAACTTATAGGGTATATCACATAGTTAAATAACAATTCACCTTCGAGTTATCAACTTAACCGAAAAATGTGGCCACCATTTTCAGTTAAGCTGACTACTCAAAGGGTAATTAATTATTATTAAAGTTTGTTACGTATCCCATACATTGTGTTTTTACTTGCGCTACAAAAACGTATCGTCCGATTGCAAGGAAATTCTTTAGTTAATTAGAAAACACAATAATAGTAATGAGGGCGCCACTGGACGCTCGACGTTTGCTCGGTGCAGTCTTAACGTCACGGCTACGATTTCTGAGACGGCGACTGCGATGGCGGTGAGTAGCGGCGGAATCAAATACATATAAATGCGTGTCCTGTCCTGACGTGCATTTTGGTCGCTCATTCACGCTGCCCCTTTCATTTGCTTCTATTGTATTGTATCGTATAGCGACTGTGCTCCTTAGGCTCTTTTCGCACCGCGCTTGGCTTTGGCTTTCGACAGTTCGCTGAGGAAACTAACAAAAGATAAAGATCCTTTGTCAATGAAAGAGACGCATATAATAATAGTCACACTGCCAGCGAGAACTCTCCCTCCAACAAAAGATATAGAACCCGTGTAAATAAAAGAGACGCAAATATTAACAGTTGATCACAGGCTCTACTCGTTTCTCGCCAATCATCCGCAGTAGGACAAGTGCGTTAAGTTCTCCGCTCATAATATTCCTTTGGTCGCAGAGAAAGCATTCCAAGCGCTAAAAGAGGTGAAGAAGTTCAACTACCTGCTGGGGATGTCCATGTGGATGCTCACCAAGGAGAAGAAAGACGAGCTGCTCAAGCAGCGCGACCAGAAGCTCTCAGAGCTTACCGCACTCAAGTAAGTCCCCTCACTCGTGATTACTGGGATCGGAAATTCAGATGGATATTTACCTAAGCTGGTAAAATTCCGGTAAAAGTTAAGTAAACATGACGTCGGCTTCTTAAAATATTATTTCAATAATATAAGTTCTGAGTTTCCGGCATTGTACAAAATGTGAATTATTTATTAATTAAAGTATTAATTACTTTACGTCAATTTGCTCCTCAACTCTTCGTTAGTTCAATGCGTGTAGGTAAAATAGTAATAATATTTAGTAAATCTAGACATGGAAAATAATTTCAGATAGTTAATGTAAATAGTTAAATATGAATTTACGCTGGTGTAGTTTGTTTATTTATAAATCCCGGGAATTTAATTAGTAAATTAAAACTGAGTCCGCTTCCATACAACTGAACAACAACGCCGCCGCCAAAGTTTAGGTAAGTATCTACCCGAATTTCCGATCCCTGCTGATGACTAAGGAACCCCTGACATGAAATTGTGACCCCTTTTTTTAGAGCTGATATCCCTTGCACGTTTAATCCTTGGAGCGCCTGAGAGGTTAGCCCATTATTTGTTACCGTCGAGCGCTGGGCTATGACGTCATCTTAGTCAGGTGATCCGAGTTTAAAGGCTCCTAGCTCTCGTGGTTTCACGTTTTGAAAAACCAATTTTTATTAAGTTTAGGTTTAAAAAAAACCCCTATCTTTAAGGTAGCATAGCCAAATTTTAAGTAACGTTTAAATGTGGACGGATACGTCACAAAACGCTGGAGGAGGGTAAGTACAAAGCGTTCCAAGGGGTAATCCGTCTTATTTTGACATTCATTATTTTGAACTAACAAGTAATTTATAGATAAAAACCTTGCCCGTAACTTTGTCCTCTTAGACTACCTTAACTTTACATTTCCTGTGTAGACTAAAAACCCCTGCGCTGCTGTGGCGCGAGGACCTGGACGTTTTCCTGGAGAAGCTGGAGGACGTGGAGGAAAAGGAGCGCCAGGAGGAGGCCAGCACCAACAAGAAGACCTCCAAGGCTCTGGTATGTTCCACAAAACATTCACTAGGACTCCATGATGGGTCACATTTGTATGGGATTTGGGCGCGTGGCTCTGAAAATTTTATACTCTTGGAGGATCCAAGAGTGTCTCTGAAGCCAACTAGTAGTAGCAGGACAACTTATTGGTACAGTCAGTCAGAAGTAGCTACGCAACCGAAAAGGTCAAAATGATCTGCACCGGACTATTGTCTAGTGTCTAAATAATTTTGAGCATGTTATTCTGCTTAGATACTTTTGATGCTGACTCTACTGTGTTTTAAATGCGCAACGCATGCCCCGCATTGCGGAGCTCGCAGCTGCTAGTCAAATTGACGTTACGTTGTATTAAATATTGAAGTTGTGCCCCGAGACTGGCATTAAAACATATTAAGCTGCCCACAGGTGCAAAGTTACATGGGCAATTTTATGAGCAATAATTGCCTGTTAACAGTACAGACGTCTCATTATACTTATACTATCTTACACAAATTAGAGTAAGACAGCTATTGTTGCCAGCTAGAAATTACCGTTAAAGTTGCCCGTGTAAGTGCATTGTTTGTTGTTGTAATTTTTACCGCGGTTATCATCCCCCACTAAGGAGGGTTTCTTTGAAATGTATGTACAGATTATAAAGTTAGCTGTATCAGGATCCCCTCAACCCTGATGCTGGAAATTAGCCGGGTGTTCAAAGCTTGCTTTTTGTGCTAAACGCTTCGACAGACAGTAAAGTGCGAGGTATAATTGGATTTGTATTCACCTAAAAGTTTCATTTTTCCTGTAGAGGAAGTATGGGTGGGGGTTTAAGCTCGCTTTTTGTTATTACAGTTAATATTTAGTAACTAAGGGTCTCCCCAGACCTATCGACGCGGAATCGGGTTGAGCCAGTAAGAATAAGTTTTATGTCCACTCAATAAGTTCGAAAACGACGTCGTTCCGTTCCGCAACGCCGAGCCGAGCCGAGCCGAGCCGAGCCGAGCCGAGCCGAGCCGAGCCGAGTGATACCTTTTTCACTCTTACTGCACGGACATAAAACTTTTTCATACCGGCTCAAGCCGATTCCGCGTCGATAGGTTCTGGGGAGACCCTTAAGCAACATTCTCATATGCGCTGGAGCTCGTCTAATCTGAAATGATGCGTCGTACACACACCGAAACAGTCCTACGCCGTGTAAATTGCTGTGAAGAGCTGTGTCATTTCAACTTGGATGAGCTCTTAAGCAGGTTCTTATAGACTTAACTATTTACCTGCAGTCCAAAGACTGACAGTGCGCCAGATAGTCCAGAATCTGAGGAATGCACTATCAGCCCAATGGAACCCTGACCCACCATAGAACGGTGTCACAGTGACATTATAAAACAATTTGTTTGACACTTCTTATGACTTGAATCATAACGTCTCTGTGACACAGTTCTATGGTGGGTCAAGGTTCCAATGGTCTGATAGTATGAAAACTCAAGACACTGGACAGAGGGCCCAGACAAGATGCACTACGCTAGCTAGCGTTTCTTTTCGTTTAGTTTTAAAACCAATCGCGTCACTGGTAGATGACGCGATACGAATAGTCACGTGATGTGCCAGTGATGCGATTGGTTTAAAAACTAAACGAATAGAAACGATTGTTAGCGTAATGCATCTTGTCTGGGCCCTCTGTTCGGCCGAAGGACTGTTACACCCGTATTTATAGTCAAGAAAAGTAATTACTTGAGTAAAAGTAATGACTAAAGTAACGATTTTTATATGAATTTTGACACTACTAATACTCAAGTAATTACTTTTCTTGGCTATAAATACGGGTATTAGTTTGTGATGCACTTGTCTAAAATGTTGCCCGTGTAATTGTCTCTCCATCCATTATATCTCATCGTTATTCCTTTTTATTGCTGCATATCGCTTGCTAGATGGCAAGGATGAAGGTATGTTTTCTTTCACTTAAACTACTAGATATTTGGTAGATCTGTGTTACTCTGATGTAGCGCTTGAAGCTGCTTGTACGCACAGACAACGGAGGTGGCGTTCTGCGCGCAATGTTGCCGCCTCCGCCACGCTTATCCAAGTGATATAGTCCATTAACTTACAAAAATTTACCTTACTGACTTGCTTGCTGAGGTGTATTTTGCATTTTATTTAAGTAATTGGTTCGTTACGCGGTACTGCATTATTTCTGCGAAGTAACATTTAAAACAACAGCTCGCAGCGCCCGCGCTGCTACCAGTTCCAAGTGCTTATACCTTCGTGTGTTAGCTACTGATATGAAACGAGACTTTAAAACAGTTTCACTATCATTATGCACAAGTACCAGATGTAATGCAACAACATACGACATCGTACTGTATGATAAATTGGTATTCGTCTTGCTCAATTAGTTGATCAATGGGCACTAAAACAGACCGAGAATTCAAAGAATAACACTAAGTTTTCTAACCAAATACTATGTCGTATTCAATACAACTGTATCTTTCAGGATCACCCACACCGACGCCTAAAAAACGGTTACGTTGCGTAAAAAAAATAATGGATCAGTAATTACATGGCGTCAATTTAGACTGACAGTAATTTACACACCGTTATAGCTGACTTTCCAGCAAAACCAGTAGAAGTCCATTGATGAGTTGGTGGTCACGTTTGAGGCGAGAGCTATTTTGTACGGTCATGAGCGTTAAGACTGCACCGAGCAAACGTCGAGCGTCCAGTGGCGCCCTCATTAGTATTATTGTGTTTTCTAATTAACTAAAGAATTTCCTTGCAATCAGACGATAAGTTTTTGTAGCGCAAGTAAAAACACAATTTATGGGATACGTAACAAACTTTAATAACAATTACCATTTGAGTAGTCAGCTTAACGGGAAAAGGTGGGCACTTTTTTCCGTTAAGTTGATATGTGATATGCCCTATAAGTTGTGTTTTCATTTGTAGTACAAAAAACTACCGACAAATTTCAAGAAAATACTTTAGTTTATTAGAAAACACAATAATAGTAATGAGGGCGCCACTGTACATCCGGCGTACGCTCGGCGCAGTCTTAATTTAGGACCTATTTCAAGAAAAATATGCTTAAAATCGTCAACGTCATTAGAGATGTCAAGTCATTTGTAACTTTTAGGAAACCTTAACCTTATCGTTGTAGAATGTCAGATTGACTTTGGACCTATAGTCTGTACATTTAGGTATTAAAACAATGTAAACAAACCAAACCACGAGACATTGTTAAACAGCTAATCCAAACTGTTTTATTGCACTTTGACGTATCAGTGTTCTGCTTCTATTGGCTGACGAACTATATCACGTGGTAGTTTTGTTTACATTTTTTTTAATACCTTAAAGTATAGACTATAAGGTGGGTGCCAAATTAGATCTCGGCACTGTACTTCCGGCATGCTTTTGCTGGACCAATGTAAATCGGCCATTAAGCTTATCTGTGGCCTGTCCCGTACTCAATGTTTTTAACGCTATGGTTGTTTGTTCAGCAAAACAAGGGCCCCAAGAACCGCAAGTCCATGATGGACATCGCGCCGTCGGCCAGCGGGCGCCGCGTCGAGCCCAAGATCCACGAGGACCTCATCAAGAGGATCCAGGCCGCCGAGAAGGCCAAGAGCAGGAAGGAGACCAAGAAGGAATATGACCCGGTGAGTACCTACTAATTATAGTTTAAGAGAATTGTGAGGCGATGATTGAATCGAGTAACTTTAAAAAAAAATTATACATAGGGGTTTGGGTAAGTGATGTCATTTGTAAAAGTCATACTTACATTTTCAAGGTGAAGCGGCCTTTCGTAAAAGTGGTATATTATGATACGAGTTATTCAAAATAAACATATTTTCTTATGTAATGTTATACTCTTAAGTCCATCTACCAAAAAGTGAATATTTAAAACTTTAATATCTCCGCTTCGATATTATTTAACGCCATAAATTATATTTATCTGGGTATTTAGAGGTCCTACTATGTAAAAGTCCATCCATGGCCGCTGAAAAAAAAAAGATAATTTTCTTCTTACAAACCTACCCAATACCCTTTAGCTCCGGGCGATACCGTTTGTCACCCCCTAAATAAAGTCCGATTTCCTCAGTTATTATAAAAAACCGTTTCCGTTTTTTCATTTGTTTCGTCATACGCAAGTAAAGAATAAACATGTTCATTTGAAGAGATTTAGATTCTGAGATTATAATCTGTGGTTACTTGCGTGTGTCACCAGAGCTGCAGACTGCCACAGATAACATTTCAACAAATATAACAAAAAATACAAAATACAAAAAAAATACAAAATTCTTTATTTCATAATAAGCACTTGATTACATGGTTAATGGATGGAGCTTCCCATTAAGCTTGATATTGCTTGTGTCGGGAAGCACCGCTCTTCGTTGAGGTAATAAAGTGATAAAATAGAAGGTAAAAAGTGATAAAATACAGCAAAAATTAAAAAATTAAAGATAAGGCAACAATTTCGGATTTAAATGCTACGGTGTAAATTTAAAGTAATTAATACTAAAACTACTTAGCTAAAGTACTAGTAACAGGTAAATAGGTACCTAATTAAGCTATGTGCGTGTGTGTGTGCGCGTGTGTGTGTGTGTGTATGTATGTGTGTGTATGTATGTGTGTGTGTGTGTGTGTGAGACAATATACAAAGTGAAATATGTGTTTTTACGCTATTATCTGATAGGATGACCACAGTATATTTTCAATGTTGTCAAATAGCCTATCATGTTGATAATGATTGTCATCCATTTGTGTATCAGGACGACCCAACCGGCGTCAGTCCTGCGAGCGGCGAGAAGAAGCCCAAGTCGCGCGTCAAGAAGGAGAAGCCCGAGAAGGCGGAGAAGGCGGAGAAGCCGGAGAAACCCGACAAGAACGGCCTGAAACAGACCAAGATCAGCTTCAAGAAGGAACCTAAGAAAGTAAGTAGTCAAAGACGAAACCCTCGTGTACTGTACATTAACACTTTATTCATAAACGCACTACAAACCTATTTTAGTTAAAGTACGCCTCGTCCCTTTCTGACGGATGAAAATGTAATAATGACAGCTAAGGACAGATCATACTTCAAGCACACGTTACGCCCTGTTTACACTTGACACCTGGGAACAATACAACATATCGAACGGTTTACATCTTTACTCATGTAGTTTACTACTCTAGCTGTAGGATATTTGAAATACTATGCGTTGTTCATCCACTTATTAGTTAGTGGTAGTAGGGCCCACCCCACGGTAACTGGCCACTTTGCAATAAGATGTGTAAAGCAAGAGATTTGCTCACATTTTTACGATTTAACTAGAATACCTAGATCCTGATACATTACCCGGAGTACTGTCCAACAGCGTCACTAACAGCGTCAGTAAGAAATTTGATGGCTAGTAACTAAATGACACTTTCTAAAGTGGCCAGTTGTTGACGATTTACCCTAGTAGCGAAGAGGTGCAGGAGTGTTTTTAGGAATGCTAACGAACTTTATGAACACTGACTGTGACTGTGCATGCTGTCCAAAGCAAAAAGCTGTATGCGTATTGTGCGTATATGGACTTACTACTATTATACTGCCGTTTTGTTATTGGACGGCAGACCACATTATTGTTATTTATCAACTATTATTTAAGACTGCGCCGAGCGTACGCCGGATGTTCAGTGGCGCCCTCATTACTCTTATTGTGTTTTCTAATAAACTAAAGTATTTTCTTGAAATTGGACGAAATGTTTTTGTACTATAAATGAAAACACAACTTATAGGGTATATCATATTCATATAGTTTAATAAAAATTCACCTTCGAGTTATTAACTTAACGGAAAAAAGTGGCCACCGTTTCGCGTTAAGCTGACTACTCAAAGGGTAATTGTTATTAAAGTTTGTAACGTATCCCATAAATTGTGTGGCCACCACTGGACGCTTGGCGTTTGCTCGGCGAAGTCTTAAGAACACTGGTATCCCTGGTCTATTATATTGTATTTTTATTCGTAAACGTAATTGTGCGTTATTATTACGTGTACAAAGTAAGTCGTATTTCCAGAAGAAGATGAACTTCTCGGGCAGCGAGTCTGAAGAGCTGTCGGGCTCGGACGCGGACGTGTCGGCCGAGCCCGTCATCCCGCGCGAGCGCACCAACGCGCGCCGCGCCGCCACCAAGGTACACCACCTAAATTTAATGATAACCCACTATACGAGTCGCTTACGTTCAATCTGGGATATGTCCTTGAAATTTGGTATACTAATTTAGGCCCGTATTAATAAACTCATCTTGGCTGAGACGCTCGTCACAAGATACGTCAAAATAAACGTCAAACCATAGAACACTGTCATTTTTGACGCATCTCGAGACGAGCATTAGAGTTGAGATTAGTTTATTAATACGACCCTTACAGAGCCCGGATTTTTCGCGGCAAAACAAAAAACTGTCGCAATCTAGTGTTAGAATATTTTTTTACTTTACAATCATTCGCGACAGTGGTTTTATATGTGTAATTCCATCTAAATCTTAACTCCTACTTTTTCATATCAAAGTAATAAAATCTTTTGGCGGAGGTTGTCAATTTCGGATTAGGCTCATTACTGACTTTTCCAGTTACTTATTTAGTCAGCGTCTGAAATCGCCCTATTCACATGAGGTCCTATTCGGTATAAGTTTAATGAGTAGGTTTAATCGTCTAAAGATCAAATTAAGAGTAAGTCAGATCCTAAATAAGTTAAATTTTGACAAGAACAAATTATAAGTAGGTCAAATTCAATAATCGACCTTTTTCTGATGAGGTCAGATTATAGTCTTTTATTCTGTGTGCGGCGGCCTAATTAGAAGATTGTGTCACAAGGCAGCAAAATGACATTTACGGCGGGAGCGTACATTGAATCCTGAGCTTAGTGAGGGATTCAAGTGTTAACGCCCAAGGTGGAAATAATTTTGTTACCTTTCACATCACCTATGAAGAAAATGAAATATCTTAGTGATGAAACAAATTTAATTATTTACACTCGTGCTGAAATTATCAAATTTAACAAAAAAATGTGGTACCTATTTTTGAAACCGTACCAACCCTGTGATGGTGACAAATTTCACTAATATACAATTAGTAACCTTAAAACGCCCAATCTACAAAACTGTATTATATCAATAAATTGTAGTCGATTATGTGCATACTATTTTCATATGTCATTGCGTTTGATCCCTCTTAGCAGGGAAGAAGAGTCCCCTTCCCGAATAGGTGATGTGAAAACGTTATATGTGTATGTCACCGACACTCTTGAACTGCTACTGTCATTACCTGTGTATTTGCACCCCTGGTTAATTCTGTTGTCCCCTACAGGTGCAAAAGTACAAGGACGGCGAGGAGTCCGACTCGGGTTCAGAGCCGGAGCTGCTGGACAACAAGCTGGACTCGGACGACGCGGCGCCTCGCGCGCTCTCGCTCAGCGACGACGACGACTTCAACGTCAAGAAGGACGTCGGCAAGAAACCCGCTGAGATGGACTCTGGTAAGCTTCTTGTGACCATGTATTATTATTATTATTATTGGGGGGGTTGAGATGGGCCTTGTGAGCCACTTCGGCCATTGTTTTGTGACAGCCCTTAGTTTAGAGTTCACCGCAAAGGCCCGCTGCGGTTAGGAATTTCCAGATGCTTTGGGCAGTGAGGAGTTGTATCTCTTGTGGGTCCATGATATGTCGCCCTAGGTAGATACTTCTATTACGCATTAGTGGTCCGTAAGAACAGAGGATGTGCATAGCTGTCTCCTCTGTGCTGTGCAGGCTCCGGCCGGATCGTTACCAGTGTTACCAACCTGCTACTGAGCAGTGTTCGCAAAGTTGTGTGTATACTGGGTTCATGACAACTGGTGAAATGACTAGCGTACAGGCAATACAGGCATTCCACCTTAGTACATGACCGCGCATTAACAGTCTAATGTCGAATTTTGTTAACAGCTGCCAAAATGTATGATCCAACAGTCGATTAACATTTAACAGTGTTTGGTGAAATTGGTCTTAAGATTGCTGCTTTGACATTGAAAATGTCTATAGGCATAGTTAGTTGCGGGTGGTAAAAAAAAACTTCGGGCCTAACTTACTGTCACTTCTCTGCCTACTCCTTTTTTGGCCCCTATTTCACTATCCTGACAATGATAGCTCTTAACAATTATAACAATTTGGTGTACATTGCAAAGTTAACAAGTTCCTACATCAATGGGATTAATACATGCTGCGCAATGTACCTACACTGAAACGAAAAAAGAGGAGGGAGAGAGGACCAGTAAATTAAGGTCTTAATACATGAATCTCAACACTTCTGCCACCAACCCGCTTGAGTCCATTTTGTGTGAAAATCAAAGCTCTTGGCAGTAAAAGTGTTAATTAAAACTTTCAGATTGCCTATTCGACTCGCTGATCGAAGAGTCCAAGAAATTCGATGCGATATCGAAAAGCCTGCACAACAAGCCGGCGCCCACCGTGATCTCCAGCGAGGAGGAGGCGCCGGCGCCCAGCCCGCCCAAGAAGAAGGCGGCGCCCAAGAAGAAACTGCTCAACGCCGAGAAGCCCAAAAAGCGGCCGGCCAAGGTGCTCAGCGTCGACAGCGACGAGGATGACAGCATATTTGACACCAAGAAGGTAGGAGTAATTTGACTAGTCATTTAGTGCTGATTTTCTTATCTTCCGATAATACTGTCTGTGAAATAAATTGTTGCCTGTCCTTTTCTTTAATTTGACAAAGAAAAAGAAAGTATCTTGAATTGCCTGATACTTTATCTGGGGTTCGATCAAATTGGCCCTTAGACGAGCTGTTCTTTAAGTAATTGTGTGTAAACCTGTTTTAAATCGATGGTATTTATACTTTGTCGCGAACTGTAAAGGAAATGTTTCGATTGCTTTGATAGATTAGGAAATTGGCCATTTTAAACTCAGTTCTGTTGTCATCACTACATAGTATAAAACAAAGTCGCTTCCCGCTGTCTGTCCCTATGTATGCTTAGATCTTTAAAACTACGCAACGGATTTTGATGCGGTTTTTTTTAGTAGATAGAGTGATCCCAGAGGAAGGTTTAAAATAATAAATTTTGTTTTATGTACGTGTGTTATAGAAAACTCAAATAAACCGAAGCGAAGCGAGGGCGGGTCGCTAGTAGATTATAAAGTACAGTAAAACACAACCGATATGGCCTACCGATGTATTCTGTGCTATTATTGGTTATTAGTGACTCCATTTTGTCGCGCGCCCGCGTGTCATTCAGTCAGTTGTCAAACGTGCGTGAGTGAGATGGAAAAAATAGATGCAATTTAATTTGCACCTTATAGCTGTTACGTACAAGTCTGATCGTGGGTTTTAATCGTGCTTTCGGAAATCATCGGAATCGCTGTTCGAGTCTGTGCGAACGAAAATTCACGACACGTCATATCGGTTGTGACTTGTGTAATACTGTAACATCCGTATTTATAGTCAAGAAAAGTAATTACTTGAGTAAAAGTAATGACTAAAGTAACGATTTTTATATGACTTTTGACACTACTAATACTCAAGTAATTACTTTTCTTGACTATAAATACGGGTGTAAATGTGTGCGTTTGACATGATGCAGCACAATAGGTTGACGACCTTTGGGCTTGTACTTCTCTTTCAATCAGTTTCACTCGTTCTTGTTCGAATTCAACTGACTACTTGAATTCAAGTCTGCGTCTGCGTACTCTTTCTGCGCGTCTGTGCATAAGTACCTGTTTGTTTTTCTGTAAAGTTGCGGAATAACTTTTTAACTCCTATTTTAATGTATTTTTAATGCGGCCAAAAGGGTTTAATTTTGGATCACCGACACTAATTTTTAGAATGATTTACTTCGCCAAATAAGGATTTCATTGACAGGCATTTATACGTGCAGGAGTTATTCCTTTTTGGTGGTCGCAGGTCTAACCTAACCTAACCTACGTAACCCATCATACACATACATACATACATAACATACATAATCTCACGCCTTTATTCCCAGAGCTACAGAATTACCAACAACTCTAAAAACTTGTTGATAATTGAAAATAATTCTGTAACCACATTTTGCGCACTTACCCATCATAAAAACATGGATATAGCAGAAATTAATTAATTGATCAAATGGGTGCCGGTGATTCAAGGGGATCCCGTCCAAAAGTGATGTTTTTTTTTATACTTGTATTTTTTAAACAAAACAATAATTATTTATTCAGGATAAAAAGAAGACGAATCCCAAGAAGAAAGCCAAGAAGAGCTCGAGCGGTACCACCCCCACGGGCACCAAGAACAGTTCGAGCGGCTCCGACTCCGAGGGCCCCCGCGCGCCCAACAAGTACACCTTCAGCGACGCCGACGACAGCGACGACAGCGACTAGCGCCGCGCGCCGCCTGGGTACGTACCACCCCCACTATACACCAAGAACAGTTCGAGCGGCTCCGACTCCGAGGGCCCCCGCGCGCCCAACAAGTACACCTTCAGCGACGCCGACGACAGCGACGACAGCGACTAGCGCCGCGCGCCGCCTGGGTACGTACCACCCCCACTATACACCAAGAACAGTTCGAGCGGCTCCGACTCCGAGGGCCCCCGCGCGCCCAACAAGTACACCTTCAGCGACGCCGACGACAGCGACGACAGCGACTAGCGCCGCGCGCCGCCTGGGTACGTACCACCCCCACTATACACCAAGAACAGTTCGAGCGGCTCCGACTCCGAGGGCCCCCGCGCGCCCAACAAGTACACCTTCAGCGACGCCGACGACAGCGACGACAGCGACTAGCGCCGCGCGCCGCCTGGGTACGTACCACCCCCACTATACACCAAGAACAGTTCGAGCGGCTCCGACTCCGAGGGCCCCCGCGCGCCCAACAAGTACACCTTCAGCGACGCCGACGACAGCGACGACAGCGACTAGCGCCGCGCGCCGCCTGGGTACGTACCACCCCCACTATACACCAAGAACAGTTCGAGCGGCTCCGACTCCGAGGGCCCCCGCGCGCCCAACAAGTACAC
>OZ014450.1:4344278-4707904 GCA_963966035.1 Acleris laterana
GTTCGCGTGCGCACTCGCGGGAGCGCTCGCGACCGCGCGCACGGGCGCGGGAGTTTTCGGGGCACGGGCGGGCGCGTTGGCAGCACTCGCGGGTGCGCGGGATGACGCGGGCGCGGGCGCCTTGCGGGGCGCGTGGGTGCCAGGTCCGGGTCCGGCGGACGGCGACGCCACGAGAGGACGTGCCTTGGGCGGGCGTTGCTCCATCGGTCGCGGGGCCGGCGGATCTGCGGGGCGCAAAGTTTGTACTGCGCGTGCTGCGCGTGGGGCCGCGGGTTTTGCCGCGGCGAGCGAGTGGCTCGAAGCCGCTCGTGTCCCCGGGGGGGGGTTCGCGAACTCCGGGGCGGTAGGGGTTCCAGACGAGGAGGGGGGGCGTGCGGGGGTCCGTGCGGGGGTCGGCCCGTCGCGGCTCGCGCGCTACGACCCCGTCCAGAAAGTCTTCTGGGAGGTCACGGGGGCGAAAGAGCCGATCCCCGGCTCCATCCTCAGTGGGGGTGGTGGCCAAGGATGGCAGGTCTTGTGCCTGGCCGGCCGCCCTGAGGATGGCGAAGGCGCGCTCCACATGGGCACGGCCCTCCGCGATGGCGGCGTTCCTTCTGACGGTGTTCGCGAACACCCTCGGGCGCGTGGGCCTGCGCGCTGTTCCGTCAGGCCGGGTTTTTGGTGGCGGCATCTTGGTTTAGCCGGTGGGTAGCCCTAAAAAGGGCTTTTTTCAAGTACCCCCACCTTTGCGGACTCGCTAACGGCTGGGGACTTCGGGGAAAATTTTTTTTTGGAGGGTAGGTGTGAAAGTGGGCGTTGCACTCTACCCTCAACAAAAAAAATTTATTTTGTTTTCGTCAATGGACAGTAGTCACGCGACCGGTGCGCGCTGCGACCTACTTGCGTCCCTCCCGTTTTCCCCCGTCCCAGTGGTTCCCGCAAGCGGGAGACCGGGACTAGGTACTCAGCTTGGTCAGCTTTCAGTCGGCGGCTCGGGGTGCGTTGGGAGTTGGTCCGAGCGTGAAGGGGCGGGTGGCCGGGTGGATTGGCTTATCCACAACCCAATAACTACTACTGTGGCTAATCCTGAATAAGAACTGTCATAGCATAGCATTTGTTTTTAGGGTAAGTATCCATCAGAACTGTGCTAAGTAGCGGTGAGGTGTCGAGGGAAAAAACCACCAATAGGAGAGCTGCACTGAGCGAGGCTAGGAAAGTTAAGTAGTCCTATTGGTGGATTTTTGGCTTTGCTACCTCGCTCAGCTCTGGTGGATGCTCACCTTTATGGTGATCATGGGCCCAACAAAGACGCATTACACGACGAACGGTCAGGTGGCCATTGAATTTTCAACTGCTTCTGTCAATTTGTCAATGCAATCGCGGTTTCAAATCTCGCATTCAAATGTGCATTCAACATATTTCCCCTGTGTAAGTGTTTAACGGTCAGTTTGCCCATTCGCAGGAGAAAGGTGCGCAGGCGTCACTGAGATACAGTAGGCGAAAGAGCAAACATTTCTTTTTTAATCTGATGGAAACGTGTTTAGTGTTTTAATGATTTGTAGTTAATTGTCTTTCGTTGCCTGGGATACGAATGAATTCCGTCAAGAGATATTGGCTCTGGTTAGAAAGGGAGTTAAGTAGCGTATTACAATATTTTCTTTATCCAGAGAGTGCAGTGCCAGATTAAGTGTAAAGGGAACTAATAGAATACACAATACCCGCTACCTTGTTCTCCAAAATGCGCATAGTTAGTGTATAAATAGGAGAGTTATAGCCCACATTTTGCCCACTAACATGGACGAGAGCCACATAATGAGTACAGATGAGGCAGACCGAGATGAAGATAGAATGAGAGTGAAAATTGACGATTATTAACTATCGTTTGTTTAAAAAATAATAATATTGGAATGTGTACCTACATCATTACATTGTAGGTTTACAAAAATATTTAGTGTACTAACTAAAAATACACATGAGAAATATAGCAGTATGTTCAACCGATGAAACATTTACTGCTTTGCACCATACTACAGGGTAAAATCTAAGTCGTGAATCGACTCTGTGTTCTACCCACAAATATGAACAACTTTCACTATGGGCCCAACTCTGAAATCACGAAATAAAAATCAGCTGCTTTATAACCTCACTCCATCTAACACACAGCGGAAGCAACTTTATTTTAAACAATGTAAAGACTAATGTAAAGTTTTTAAAGCACTTGATTATACTTTTCGTGATCAGTTTATCTAAGTGTTTGCTTTACTGCATGTAGTAGGAAATTAATTCTTCAATGAACGATTCAATATTTAAGCTCGAACGCGCCTACTGTGGCTGCAGCATTGTTGCCGTCGCCGGCGCAATCGGCTATCATTTGGCGTGCAATTTGTTTGCCGTGACGTGACGCGGATAAGGATAAACGCGTAATAACCAACCGTTAAATTAATTAATCAACATTAAATTAATCATGTGTCAAGTACGAAACGATTCGCTTTGTTATCATTACGTGTTAGCTTAGTTGGTAGTGGCCCTGGCTACGAAGCTAGCGGTGTCGGGTTCGATTGCCGGTATGGACAATATAAGTGTGATGAGCGCGAGATTTTTACTACGTATTTATTAAAAAAAATATATATCGTTGTCTAGTACCCATAGTACGGTAGACTTTATAAGTAGCTGCATATTTCGTAATCACTTGCAGCACAAGGCTAGTGTCTACTGTCCTCGGGAGGTGTGATTTGGCTTTTCGCAGTCTGATTGCGCTGGGATGGACATTTCGCTCGGCTTAAACTAATCTTAACTTAAGGCTAATTATTATGTAAGTTTAATATTAATATTAATTACCGAACTCCCCATCGGCAAATAAACCTTCCCTAGGTTTTGCACGGATGGGCTTTATCTTTGTATTTCAATTTGTTATTTTAGACAATAAATTAAAAAAAAATAAAAAAAAATTTAGTGCTTTGTCATTTTGACATCATGTTTGAACTGCTGCACTAATCTGTCAACGGCATTAAAGAGCCAAGGTACGAAGCCGTGCAGCCACTTAAAAGACACACCGTACTAGCCTACAACTTAGTTTGGGACTCGGTCAAATTGTGGTGGTAGGGGGTTGCACAAGATCGCTACCATTATCATTTCCTTTAACCAACCACCAAGCAGTAGTATTCGCATTGTTTGGAGAATAACAAGAAACACCTTCTAAAAGTCCGAATTTCAAGAAAAGTTATAAAATACTTGGACACAGAGAGATAGGGAAAGATTGGAAACGTTAGAGATGTGGTGTTAGCGAAGAATGGAAATAACTAGCTGGAAAGAAAAGAAAACTAACGAAGAAGTTTTAAAGATGGTAAACGAGAGGAGACATATTTTAGAAACCATAGAATGTAGAAGAGGAAAGATGATGGGACAACAGACACGGCACGACAGTTTCTTTATGTTGTGTCGTATCAGGAGGTGAAAAAGCTGGCAGAGAACAAGGAAAAGTAGCAATAACTACATACATACATACAAAAGCTCACGCCTTTATTCCCAGAGTGGGGTAGGCAGAGCTACAGAATTACTAACAGCTCTAAAAACTTGTTAATAATTCTGTAACCACATTTTGCACAATTAGGCTAACATGTTTACCAGTGTATTAGTGACAGGTTGCAAGCCCATCGCCTATCAGTACTACACAGCCTTTATTCCCTTAGTCGTCTCTTACGATATCCACGGGAGGACATGGAGTGGCACTTTTCTTACCTGGCAACCACGCGGGCAATAACTATATCAACAAAAACCAAGCTCTAAGTTAAATGATCATGATGGAGATGAGATAACCAGGGAAATGACTAGCGTTAAGGCATCCATCTCACCTACGTAAACATTTGAGAGCATTTAAAAAAAATATATATTTGTATTTTTATCTTCTTAGCAGTAGGTAACATGCTATTAATTTGTAGGCATCATAGGTACTGTTGTTCCAAAAAAAAAATACTTTTTAAGATGACGCGCTCACTTAAGTTAATTCACGAACCCACATTCTTTAATGTAGTAAATACATTATATCATTTATCATTAAAAAATGTGAACCAAGATGGCGTATCCGCCATTACAGCCATATGGCTGACGTCACATGCCAGCACGCCGAGATTGTGGCATTCCAGGCCGTATCGTCGCTCCTAGGAATCTAGCCTAGAACCTTGGATTCTAGACTACCTCTAATGACTTGTTTAATTGTTAGATGTCATGCTATCTAGACCATCTAGCTATAAAAAGTAAAGGCAGTTATGGGGAAAATATGTGAAACTTGTAGTTAGAAATACTAGTAATTGACCGGAAAAAGGGCTAACGAGTCTAATAATATCTCCCATTGAAGAATGGGTGCGTTTTTCTAGGAAATTAGTCCTTTCACTAAATGGCCTTACTGGAAACATTTTGTTGTTTGTTGCTTGTCGATTTTTTACCAGTCGAACCAACCTACAGCTCTATTGTTGGCGGTAAAATCAAAATCATAATTGAAGGGGCTATTGCTTAACGGACTCGCAATCGCAATTGTTTTTATTTTTAAAATCGAACGCTTGTCTTGTCTGCATACAAAATAAAAATAGTTGTTCCACTTTGTAGTCGATTGCGATAGCGAGTATTTTTTTTTTTTTTTTTTTTTGTGGCATAGAGTAGACAAACGAGCACACAGGCCACCTGATGGTAAGTGGAAACTGTGACCCATAGACATTCGCATTCACAAGAATGCAATGCAATCTTGAGACTGCAAATGCGTTGCCAACCCTAAGTATTAACATAGAGATAGAAAGACAAGGAAAACATTTATTCGTGATATAACAACCAAGTCCATAAGTATTAATATGCACGCACGAGAAGAATGTACCTACGAAATAGTCTGAACTCGACGTAATGCTGACATTAAAGTCAGCGGTGGTCTTTCGTTCAAACTATCGTAGGTTGGTTACAGACTTATAATTATTTGAACATAAAACTTTAAGGTCAACATAAGGTCTTTTATGTGGCAGAATGGGCAAAGGTCATCGAATGGACATATCTTTTGCTTTAGATTAAGGGTTCGGGAGATTGATGTAAGACGGTCGCGTCGAGTGCTTACGTCAATTCCATACATTTTATCAGTTTTCGAAAGTCACTTACGTTAGCGTTAAGCATTTTGTTGTATCAACGTTATCGTTAAACGATTTGCAAACAGAATTCCAACTTTAAGGTAAAACTGGCAGTCAAATTATTGGGACGACGAAATAATAGGCGTGTAAGTGACAAAATGTTTCCAATTACCCATGTTGGTTTAACCCACGAAAAATTAGTTACGACTAGTAATACAGCCTTCTCATTTCCCCCATTACGAGTTAAGACTGTAAAGCAATAGACCGTTCCTTAAGCAATACTAATTAACGGGTATTACAAGTGCAGGTACTAATGAACATTTAACTGTACTGCAGTTCAATTATACATCGAGAAGAATTTAACCTCAGCAATCCTTGGATCACTATTAAATAAACTTATACCTATATGTAACAAATTCAAGAGGACAGTTTTTCTTGAGGTAGCTAGTACAAAGATTAATGATATGGCCTTGCGTTTTCATTGCAATGTAATGCAATGACTGGGCAGTTAAAATATAGAGCTTTTTAGTATGTAGCCGCAAATGAATCACAGTCAAAAATAATACAATGAAATTGCTAATATTTTTGTTATACGACGTGTCCCAAAATTCAACAATAATCCGCCGAGGGCTGATACAGCAGCTAAAAAGCTATCGATTTAACCCCTAATGTATTTTTTAAATCTCTTGTTTGCTGTCTATTTTTTTATGCTTTATGTTTTAATTTAAGAGCCTGTGTTTGTGTTTATGTTGAATAAAGATTTTATCTATCTATCTATCTACCAACTACCGCGTCGTTTAACCGTTACGTCACCTCAATTGAGGTAGGATATAGTAACAAATTTTATAAAATGAGTAAACCTTATTGTAACTTTAAGTCTAACACTAGATCCAGTGTACGCTGCGCCGGAGTCGAAGCCGGGTGACCATCTGACAACATGCGTCATTGTATAAGACCATTGGCTAATACCGAAGAAACACTATGTTGCTTACAATTACATATAGATTTTGTAAAATAGAGGGTTTCGTTGTTTTTTAAAACATTATTAAATTCATTGTCCTATATTTAAACCATTTAAATGTGCTTCGTCATAGTCGCTCAACTATCTTAATCGATATCTCATCGCCACCCTTAAAATAGATACCGTTGATGAGTTCCTTCGGTCATCTGCACTTGTTACTGAAAATACCAAAATCGCTATGTACGCCTATAATTTTCGACGTGCCCTAAATTCCTCACCGGCTCTCAATAGATACCGGTTTATTTCATGCACTACATTTTGAACGGTACCAAGAACTTTTGTATTTGGCAAAGAAATATACTTCTTTAACAAGAATAATCTCACTAATATTATAAATGCGAAAGTTTGTGTGTGTGCATGTTAGTTTGTTACTCCTTCACGGTGCAACGCCTGGAAGGATTTGGATGAAACTTGGAATGGAGATAGCTTATATCCTGGATTAGCTCCCGGGGGAATAACGATAATCGAAATCGACAAGATGGGATGTCCAAATAACTATTCCTACGCAAAAAAGTCGCGGGCAGAAGCTAGTAATAAACAAATACGTAACCCCCGAAACCTGTCCGACTCTCACTTGACCGGATTCTATTTACGCAATTTTTAGCGGTCAAACAAGGATTCGGCTCAGGCGCAGGTAACTTATTTGCTAAGTTTTCTAAACACCGCTACGCACCGTTACGGAAACATCGTTAACTTTTAAGTGCATGAAAGTCGGTAATTTCGCTGACTGTAGGCGGACATGTAGATAAATACAACATATAAGCGTTTAGAAATGCTTGGTTTTTTTCGTATTCCAGAAAAAACATACCAAGTTGACTTTAGGACAGCTTATGGATTTTGTTGAACTGGTTTGTGGTAATTTTTTAAGGTGTGGCAAATTTCTTATATTTTTAATCCTAGACTGTTTTATGTGCCTGTCTCTTTTTATGCTAGATTTAGTCTGAATCCTTTTACTCTTTAATCACAAATATTTTTTTCAGTGTAACAGTGTTGACATGTTATCGTAATGTCGTTTTGAAAGCTCTTGTTTATTTGACAGCCATACCAGCTGAGTTACAAATAATATAATATTTCAGAAGCAATATGGTCTTACAAAGTAGAATGGAGCCCCAGAATTTCATTCCATCTGAGGTTCTCAGTAATCAAATTCAATACAATTCCAGTCTGTTTGAATAGACAGCTCCTAAAAGCAATATGCCTGTAAAGGGAACCTGCACAAACACTGCGCGGAGAGCACAACCCGATGCATCGGAAAACAGAATTGATTTGCCTTTGTGAAGCATTGAGGTGAGATTGGAAACATAGGTGTACCGTAGAATAGATAGTAATGCTATTTACATTTCATTTGATAAATTAATGATGTGGATTGAAAGAAGATGGAGTGACTATAAAATCGAAAAGGGTATGCTAAGGTGGATTGGTCATTTAGAAAGGATGGATGAAAAAAGAGTTACGAAAGAGATATGGCGAGCGAGAATGAGCGGAGATGTCCGTAGGGGACGTCCTAGACGGACCTACAGTGATCGGATTCGCGATGTACTGAAAAAGGGCCAAATCAAAAGCACCCGAAACCGCCGTACGTGCATGAAGAGATTGATGAATGTAGAGGAAGCGAAAATTGTGTGTTTAGATCGGTGCACCTGGCGTTCCACAATCTCTGCCTACCCCATTGGGAGACAGGCGTGAAGTTATGTATGTATGTATGTTGATAAATGAATAGGTACAAAGGTTGGGTTTAGAAAGAAATTGAACTTCTACACCACCTTGTGGGATAACTTTGATGAGGGTTCTGTTCGATAATAATGTATCAACTCACAATTATTTACAAGTGAAATGTCAACCCTCAAAAGTAGCTAAGCAGAATAAACTTCTCAAAATTATCTAGACACGACGTATTCTCTTGATAATAGAGTCGAGTGCAGATCATTTTGAGCTCTTCGATTGCGTAGCTACTTCTGCTGGCTGTACCTACATTATCATTGTGGGTTAGCATTTTATGAGCATTTTTGCGTAACAGCATCGAGTATGATGAAAACATTGTCAATAAAAACTGACTTTATAATCAGAAACTTACTTTGAGTACGGCTGTAAATAAATTAAAACGTACCAAGTATATAGTAAACATTTATGATGTATATTTTGAAAAACTGTTCTACAGAATACAGAATACAGAATTTTACAAGTCAATTTATAATTAAAATAATCAGTTAATTACAATATTAAAAATATTAGATTTGCAAATTTTATTATGTTAAGTATGTACAGTCACCACCCGCGAATGTTACGCCACTTGCCACTCTTCTTAATTTAACCGTGTAATGCATTTTGGGTTGACAGCCGACTTGACATATTACCCGAGTGTAGTACACGGCTAAATTAAGAAGAGTGGCAAGTGGCGTAACATTCGCGGGTGGTGACTGTACTTACTTCAAAAGGTAGTTACCGCCTTGTTCCTGTGACTGAATGCAAAAAAGTTATCGGAATAAAAAGATGGTATATGTAAATCACACGATGTTCTAGAAAACGCCGTTATGTCAATATTTTGTGTTAAAAAAAAGAAAACTACAAACAAATTTCAATCTCGTTAACCGACGCTTAATATTTACATATCGCGTCTCCCTCGTAAATCAAAAAACCGAAGTAAGTGGGCCAATATACATAAAACTTTATAGCTGAAATAAATTTGAATTGATAACGCTTTCTACTGCATCGCCTAAACATAGTGGATGATATACGACGTGACAGTTACAACCTTTATGGTATTTTTATGGGGATTTGGAGGTGCTACTAGAAATTATGTTAGGGAAGTGTGAAGCTATGCAACTTTCTTTGATTTTTGTTAAATTATGGCTTCTCGGTCATGTGTTAGTAGGTTAATGTTTTTTAATTAAAGATTTAATAAGATGTGTATGTGGTTAGGAATCAGCGTGTACAGTTGTGCTATTTAAAGAAGTGACTGTCTTAAATTCTTAGGAAATGTAGTAGTGAGTGTGACAAGTTTCTATTTTTTTCTTTACCTACATTTAATTATTAATGATTGAACTACATGATTTACGTACATGATATCCCGTAAATTTTAACGGTGGTTGCAGACTTTTATACCGAACTCAAATTCAGAGGAATCTTTTCGTATTTTGTTTTATACTATTTAACATAAATTTGTGTTCATTTTGGATACAGTTTATAATTATATACATTTTTTTAAACAGTGTTAACTTAAAATACGGAACCCTCAGTGCGCGATTCCGACTAGCACTTATCTGGTTTTTATATCGTGTCCATTTTAACCCTGTCAATGTATACGACATGAATAAACGAAGTTTAGCCGTACCGCGGCAAAAACCTGCCAGCAAGTCCAAGTTCATTGAAGGTCCTTTGCCCAAATGTAGTCATCCCTTTCCCGTTGTTATGTCAACTTACCTTAATTGCCTACTAGCATGAAGCCTTGTTTTTCCAAGTAACATGACAGTTGCGTGCGACCTGTCAAAGTCCGCTGTGCGAGAAGCACCAGAAAAAGAATTTATTTCAGTAATAGTAACCCTAATATGGTGAAACAATTCATACTGTTTTTATTTGCATGGGTTTTGGGCTCTAGAACAGGTTTTGCTACATTTCAAAAATGTTACTTATGTCTTTTTATTGTCGGTGTTAAAGGAAAGTGAAGCTTAGCGGCACTTACTTAAAAGGAGACTTCAGCCATGGATGTGATATTATGTAAGCAGAAACAAATAAAGATATTTATAATTCTATTTATTTCTATTTCGCACTTAATGATGCTGCCTACAAAGATAACGGTCGGGTCCGATACCCAGTGTGGTCAAATTATTGGGTTATTCCCACCTGTTACCACCAATTTGTTACCACTGGTAACAGCTGGGATTTTTTTCCCACCTGTTACCAGTGGTAACTACTGGCAATAAAATTTCCCCAGTAGTTATCACCAAATATTTTAGTGGTAACAAATGGGAAAAATATTCCCACTTGTTACCACCGAGTACTTCAGTGGTAACAGGTGGGAAAATTATCACAGCTTTTACCAGTGGTAACAAATCGGTGGTAACAGGTGGGATTAAACCAAATTATTGGGTGATGAGCTCAAGTATTTGTTTCCGAGTCTTAGATGTTATCTATGTATTTATTGCAGTATCCCATTATTTATCTCTCTACATAAGTGAATATGTTTATCATTGTATAGTACATTCAGTAAAAGTCTAAACCGCCTAGAGCTTAGTACCGCTAAGTCTGTTCTTATTCAGAACGCCAATGACAATAACAAGTACACCTGGCTGTAATTGTTTTTAGATAGAGGATGACATAGTGATGAGAATAATGTTACATCTAATTGGTTTATTAAAAAGGTTGAATCATTGTATGATTATGCTGGGTGCGACTCAGACGAAAACCTCGCTTATCAATCAAATGCATTATCAAATCTCTCAACCATCACTACATTTTCATGTCAAATATATTTCGAAAAAATTAAATGTATATGACAGGCTTCAGTCAGTTTCAGTGTTACAAGGAAAGTGCTTTTCATCAAAAATAGAGATTACTAACTCGAAATAAACATGAAGACAATGATTAAATGTATAAAAAAAATATGACCATGGGCAACCTTCAAAAGTACGCGAATATGGAGTAATAATGGTAAATTGATTTGTTTATATGAGTCACCGAATGAATAGGAACAGACCATAGGTCAGTTTGTTTGAGATTGTCGTAAGGCTTATTTTATTTTACGTATGGAGTAATTTATCGGTTGATCTGGTTTTTGAACGGGTCGGGAAACGCAGAAATACCTGGCAAGTGGTCGTTTAGCTTTGGTAACAATGTAGGTAGACTCAGAACCGAGTCAACCGAACTCCAAATTCTAAATTGACCTGTGGTCTGCCACTCATGTTACAAAATACCCAAATGAATACAGTAATATATTAGTGACACATTCCTTAATCGGTGGGGAACCACTTGAATTACCGACAAACGTTTCACAGAACTTAATATCACCGAAAGCTTTTTTCTGTTACCATTCGTTTTCGTAGTACACTTGTGACTACCACGAAATCTTAAATGTATTTAACATGCGGTAGTTCTATTGGCGACAAAAATAAAATACGACTCATTGATGATGAATTGATGAAGTAAAATATTATTGGCATTGTACCTAATTATTTGATTTTTGTTTTTTTTTATATATCAATTTACGAATATATTTAATAGTTTAATATTTAAGATAATTTATTGTTTGGTTGGGTTAGGTTAGGTTCTTGGATGGTTAATTAATGCGATGTTTAATGTTAACTCAAAATCAAGTCATGTACTCCGTAATTGTCTTGTATATTAGAAGATAAGTGTAAGCCCGTAAGTGTTATATATATGTGATGTGGATGTACTTATTATTAAATAAATAAATAAATAAATATGTGGATGGACAATGTCGATGGAACAAGGTTTTACTTACTCCGGTATGGTCTAGAGAAATAAGTTCATTGAATAGTTTCTAGTAATGATACAACTCCCTTTTCAATTCGTCGAGGAGTATGAGGGTGGCGGCACCCAATGTTGGACACTTAATTCAAATCCATACTAATATTATAAATGCGAAAGTGTGTCTGTCTGTCTGTCTGTTACCTTTTCACGCTTAAATGGCAGAACCGATTTAGGTGAAATTTAGTTTAAAGATAGTTTGAATCCTAGGAAAGGACCTAGGATAGTTTTTTTTTCCGAAATTCATCCCCTAAGGAGGTAAAATAGAGGGTGAAAATTTGTATGGAGGTACGATATTAACGAGTTCCTCGCAAACGTAGTCGCGGGCAGAAGCTAGTATGGTTATCATAAGATAATAGGAATCTGAATCAAGTGTCCATTATAGGTCCTAACCTTGTTTGTTGGTTCCATCACCCTACAACTTGAACTAAAGTAGCCGCGCCTGTAGATAAGACAGAGCTGTAGATAAAACATCCCTGCTAAATTAAAAACACAACACTAAAACGTTACAAAATCGACAGCACAACTAAAACTCGCCGGTTAATAAATCGATGACAAATTTAAAAGTGAGTTAAGCACCTAACAGGTGCAAACCGGCGCCTACACCACTTTCAATACCACACTCGATTATTTTCGCATCGCTTTTTGAACCCACTCAACCACTTTTTAACCATCCTAACCAATAATCTCCATTATTGTAAAGAAAGGTGGCTAATTGCAGTATCCCATTACGGCCTTAATACATCTCATTTACGTTCTAGTGCCGTAAAGGTCAGTGGGAAACGGTTCACGTACTGAGTTAGCGCTAATACTGCCGCTTTATAAACGGAAGTTAATGAAGTATCAAGTTTTTTACTTGTTATTGAGCAGTGGATTAAGTGAAGAAACGTGTTTTTGAGTAAATTGAGAGGCTTTTTTTAAGCAACGACGCAAACAAAGTGTTGTACGTGTGTTTGAGGCATTGTAGCTTCCAAACGGCTGAACCAATTTTGATTTAATATTGTTTCATCGAAAGCCTGTTAAACTAGGTTGGTTTTAAGCTAAGATTTATGAAAATTACTAAAGCCGTTTGAGATATATCTGAGGGCCCAGACAAGATGCACTACGCTAACTATCGTTTCTATTCGTTTAGTTTTTAAACCAATCGCGTCACTGGCACTTCACGTGACTTTTCGTATCACGTCATCTACCAGTTTAGAAACTAAACGAAGAGAAATGCTAGCTAGCGTAGTGCATATTGTCTGGGCCCTCTGATCTGAAAGTAGGGACGCATTTATAATGTCAAGAGTTTTTATCCATTTAATTGAAAGTACTATCAGCCAAATAGAATACCTTTTTATTATTCAATTCGTAAAAAGTGTCAAACCAATAGTTTTATAATGTCACTGTGACACTGTTCTATAGTGGGTCAGGCTTCTATTTAGGCTGACGCTGTTTCATGTCATTTGTTTTTAAGACTGCACCGAGCAAACGCCGAGCGTCCAGTGGCGCCCTCATTACTATTATTGTGTTTTCTAATAAACTAAAGAGTTTCCTGGCAATCAGACGATACTTTTTTGTTGCGCAAGTAAAAACACAGCTTACGGGATACGTAACAAACTTTAATAACAATTACCCTTTGAGTAGTCAGCTTAACGGGAAAAGGTGGCGACTTTTTTTCCGTTAAGTTGATAACTCGAAGGTGAATATTTATTAAACTATGTGATATGGCCTATAAGTTGTGTCTTCATTTGTAGTACAAAAACGCACCGACCAATTTCAAGAAAATACTTAAGTTTATTAGAAAACACAATAAAAGTAATGAGCGCGCCACTGTACATCCGGCGTACGCTCGGCGCAGTCTTCATGATTTAAAATTTAATTTGACTGACGGCAACAGTCCTTAATTTGGAGCTTTGAACTTTACAACCTATCAGGTGTCGTTTTATTCCTAATTAACTAACAAAAAACGCCATTTTATTTATTCTTCTCCGGCAGCAATAAATCAACCTGTCTACCACTCGTGTTACAAAATACCAAAATGTCAACAAAATAAACAGTGACACATTCCTTAATGTTACCAAACTTTAAACAATAGATCATTAGCGGTAAAAATAAAATAAAACTACATTTTGTACGTAGAAAATTAATTGGACTGTATTTTTTATAGAGACATAACGCAATTTTTATTGTTTGTGTTTAATTAACAGTGCTGTCAGTTTGTTGCTTTTATTGACGTTTAACGAAAGTAACTTTAGTTTTGCAATAACACAGCCGCCCAGTCAACTTACCAATTACTCCAATTAGTTATATAAATAATGAAATAATGATTGGCAGAATAGTTTACCCAAGGAATATTCCCTCGATTTTTTAGGGAACTTCATGTTCAAGTGGTTTAGTTAGATTATGCGTTGTCTCTCAATTAATCAGTCACAAAAATAGATAGATAAATTATTTAATAAAAATAAAATAAAATGTTTCTTTTCTCTTATTTGCAAATCAGAAGATAGAGTTGCTTTTTTTATTTTATTTTAATTGAATTGTAGCAAAAATCCATTCTGAACTTACTTAAACGTATTGCCGGCTCCAGACGCTTGCGGTGTTTGCCAAACACTGCAGGACGCAACTATATGTTAGAGTGAGCACGATGTATTTCCATCTCACTCCAACGTATGATTGCGTCCTGCAGTGTTTGGCAAAGCAAGAGCATACGTCGTCTTAATGATTAATATCACTGCGCAAGCTTATATTTTTAGCTACAGCCTAAATTAGCCGCTTCCGTACAATAAAAAAAAACATAATTCTTGTAAAGATTTAAAACCAATCATGTGTAAGTCCATTTTAAATCTAAAATGGCTTTTCTCAAGGTTAAAATTCGAACGGCCTGTTAGTGAGATAAGTCGTTTGGTACTATGCGCGTGAGTGTTTTGTTTTTGTGCAATTATTGCGCGCGTCAATTTGAGGCGATGGTGTCAAAAGCTCGCGGCGTCAGCGCCACCTGTTGGGATGGCCGGGGGCTTAGACGTGAAACGGACATAACATTCTAACGGCCGCACTCACAGAGGCAGTTTTTTTTTTTAATCTTTATTTGAAAAACTTGGGTACTCTATAGTGACCATGGCGCTCTATTTTGGTTGCAGAAAGTATATCTTACCTTCTACTTAAACCTACTGCAGCCAGTTTATACATTTGTTTGGCGACATCAAACAATGGATGAGGCAAAGAATAATTACAACCCCCTTTTAATAAAAATGTATCGTCATTAATTTGCCTTCTCACAGGCTCTTTCCATCCACTCCATAGAAATGTGGTACCTACACGTCTTCTACTACATAGCATTCTGAACAATTGGGTGGTGGAACCTTATGCATTAAAAATGCGAACTTGTTCAAAGGAATGTGTCCGGAGCGTAACCTCATGGCTAATACTATATCTTACGATTCATGTCGCAGTCATTAAATCATGGGCCTCAAGGGGAGGCTGGATAATTGTGTACCAAATGCCTTTAGTTTTAGATCTCAATTTACGCGAACCGAATTGCGGGTAGAAGCTATTGTAAATAGGCACTACATTTATACATATAATAGTGTCCGGTTCGCTAGCAAGTCAGCGGCTCCCGCTACGTAAATGAAACAGTCTGTTATCTATCAATCACCGTCGAAACGTGGGTGCGACTGATACGACCACTGCCACAATCTATGTTAGACTGTGATTATATAGGTATATACCTACCGGATATTCTCAAAGTGTGCTTGCTAAGGCGCCGGAGCCTTGGGGCTAAAATATGCACAGTTTAAGGGTTCCGTCGCTAAAAAAGTTCAAGTTTAATATGTACTATGGACACGTTCACGGGGCTTGAATTTTCATTTCCTCTAAAAGAATATCAAGCCAAAATGAGTTTTTTTTTTAACACAAGGCTAACTTAACCTAACGTAAGTAATTAATACTTCGCCGGTCGTAAATAAATTGTGTTTTTACTTGCACTACAAAAACATGTCGTTTGATTCCAAGGAAATTCTGTAGTTAATTAGAAAACACAATAATAGTACCTAATGAGGGCGCCACTGGACGTTCGGCGTTTGCTCGGCGCAGTCTTAATGTTTATGATAGCCTGAAAACATGGTTTCAGAGGGAAATAGCGCTCGACTCGATGAAATAATACCATCGATGAAGTGAAATTCAAAAAAATGCTGGGTAACAATTATTGTAGTGGTAAAGTCTAATTTTTTTTCCTAGTTTTGTCCTACTGCTGAGCAAAGGCCTTCTCTATTTTCCACCTCTTTTATATAAAGTGCATGCTCTCACCACTCCTTTAAAATGCATTACATTGATTCATCTACGGTTAAACAATGCATGGCAGTCTTGTGAATGCAAATGTCTATGGGTCACAGTTTCCACTTACCATCAGGTGGCCTGTGTGCCCGTTTGTTTTCTCTATGCCATAAAAAAAAAAAAAAAAACTACGCAAATGCAAGGCCGCTATGCAATAGGTGCAGTGAGCATCATAAATATCTACAAACTTTATTTCCTTGCTTGAACACCTTTAACAAATTTAAGCGACTGTTAACGCGATAAGGTGCTATAGTTATATATTTATGATGACATGTCTGTCTGTACATAGTTACGTTGAACCCCCTCGATCCCCGAGTACAGTTGACGGTGAATAATATTGTATCAGTTCGTACTTCTTCGTGTTTGTCGCTGACTACCTACCTATTGTAGGTGTGCCGTTGAGATTTCGCTCGTCCGTCCGACCGTCAGTTGTTTTTAAGAGAAATAGCACCCCAGCGGTGTCAGCTGTGCGTTGACCCATCAGTCAACCAGTCTGTTTCTTCGTCTATTTAAATTTAAATGCAAAAATATGTGTGAGCTTGTGTGTGTGTTAGTTTGTTATTTCTTCACGCTGCAACGGTTAGACGGATTGTGATGACATTTGAAATGGAAACACCTCATACTTAGAATTAACACATAGGCTACTTTTCGTTGAAAATATTAAAGTTCTCAAGGGAATAAAATCTAAATCTACGCGGACGAGGTCGCGGGCAGTAGCTAGTTAAATACAAAATGGTGACTGTACTCGGTTTGAAAGGGTCTACACCCTGTAAATGGCTACCATCTTGGAGCATCCTTGTCTATATTTTAAGAGCAATCATATCAAGATTGTATCAGCGCATGCGTATTCTATCCTCCAAAAGAAAAAGATAGTATAAAGTACTACGTTCTTAAGCGTATACGGCCTTTTAATATCGAAGGCAGTATTGCGGTTTTGCATAAAAACGCAATTTCACGAACATAATGCTAACTTTTATATTACTGGTATAGATTACCGTGTTTATTCAACCACGCTGAAATTAAAATGCAAATTTAAGCACAATATTACTAGATGTTAATTAGAAATATTCTTTAAATTTAGTTTGAATACATTTTATATTTAATTAATATCGGGCATTTGAAAACTGTTAGGTTTCGGGTCAAAGATTCGGCTTAACATATCTATTGATAGTAACTGTCATAACTTGTCAAGTTCTATGCAGTTAAAGAAATGGACTCATGGCAGCAAGGGTAACGGCACCAGTAAAGGACACTTCAATCGTAATTAAAATTTCATACGTTCCTAAATTGATTGTTGCAAAACAAATGAATAACCCTTATCTTCTGTAATAGTAGATTGATAACCAAGGGTTGAAAGTGATCCATTTCACCCGACATATTTCTTCCAATATTTTGAGGGGAAATGGGTAATTTCACCCGAGTTAGACACTCTACTTTTTATTTCGACTGTGAGGAAAGAGATGGAATATATTCGTGACGTAATAAAGGTCTGATTTCTTGTTTCAAACGGATGTTCGGTGTTCAACCTCCAACGTTGTATAAGCTCCTTGGTCGTGACTAACTCGATTAAACGTTTCTAATGTTGGCAGTATGTGTATTTTCTAGATGGACATGCCGTGACGTGATAAAAAAGTGTCATGCTATACAGGCAAAGGCATTATGGCGGGCAGCAGAATAGAGGAATAATTTTAAATGTTGATTTTCTGCAATTGCGAAAAAAATAGATCAGTCGTAAAATCATTTTAATATGGGAGTATAGATCGTAATAAATACGTCGTTTAACGTATAGCTGAGTTTAGGTATATGAGAAGCATTTATTTTAATATAATGACGTAGCTCAATTATCATAGAATCCGTGGCCAATCGTAACTATTAAAAAAAATTACTTTCCACCCTAGGGGTGGAAACGCAATTTTCCACCCGTCTATCTACCCATTCAAATTAAACTTTCCGAACAGGAGAGATGAAAAATAAAAATCAAGTGTCCATTATTGGTGCCTTGTCCATAATACCTGGTGCCATCACCCTATATAGCTCTGTTTCTTTCGCTGCCTGGAACTTGTCGAGTTTTAAGTGTTTGTGTTACTTCTCCTGTTTCCAATAATCAATATGACGTATTTTTTCCAGGTTAACCTAATTAAGGTGCGTTAATAAAACATTCCGATTGTCACCACGTCGCGATAGGGTGACTTTAATTATTTTAATTAACAATTAACGAGGTTTTTCATTATTTTATGAATCCACCTGTACGCGAAGCCTGTTAACCTACACCCTTTTTATTACCAAGCTGACTGCGTTAACAATTGACATTTATTTAGTAACACGCCCTATTAAACAATGATATTTAATTAACATCCCGGCTTAAAAGCGCAAATTAATAAAAAACATTCACATAAGTAATAAAAAGGATTGTTATTAAAATTCAACGACTGCGTTCCATTATTAAATAATTTAAAACAATCTCGTAACTGCGTAACATAAATTTAAATCTATATTCTTAATTTAAACAATGTAATTTGAATTTGGAATTCTGAAGATTAATTCACCCGATTAGATGCGATAACAAGCTGCGCGACCAAATCGTAACTCGTCGCATATCGACGCTTTCAATTGATAAAACATGTAAACCCGAGCCATAACTTTGTTTTAATTAGCTCACCACATACTAAGTTAGAATAAATAACCAATACGTACACCTGTTTCAATAAATTTGAGAATAACCACACAATAGCGTAAAAAACGCAGGTGCGTGCCCAATGCGCTCCTCAAGTCCGCACCTTGTGTTTTTTTTAATTCAAAAACGTCCGTTAAAACGACGTTTTTTCGGTTTTCGAATTTGTAATTCCGTATTCGGCACCGTGAAGGCGGTAGATGACGTATCTATTAATTCGATGAGACGATCTGATAATTTGCACCGTCGAAATAAAAATGCAGTAAGTCGTAAAACAACACCATTTTATTCTCAATCTTTGTACAAGTCAATGAAGTCTACATTGAAAATAGTCTTTGAGGCGGTTTTCTTTTGTTTTTATGAATGAACGCTACTGGCATGTTGCTACAAGTACATGTTGCTTAATTTCATTTATTAAGATATTCGATTACACGTAATATGATTCTTTGGTACATAAGTATTCTGGAACCCTGACCCACCATAGAACGGTCTCATAGTGACATTATGAAACAATTTGTATGTCAAATATTACGACTGGAATCATAACGACACTGTGACATAGTTCTATGTTGGGTCAGAGTTCTATTGGGCTGACAATGCATAAAAGATCAAAGAAAACGGGTCACAGTGTTCATAAATGTGTACGCAATTTGACCTGTCTTGATTACTCTCCAGTTTAATTACGCAAACATTAATAACCTCGAGCCGCCTGCGAAGACACTGCGTATTTCTCTCTCTTAACGTCTTTTATCGTGTGAGAAAGCAAATGAACACACAGGCCTCACGGCCCAAGTTGGTAAAGTAGGCTCTAAAACTCATACAACTTCGCAAACTCAAGAATACTATCTCAAGGCTGCAATCTTGAGACTGTTATCTTAAGATCGAGGACTTAGAATGTGCATTTTAGCTTGTTTTTTTTTATGGGATATAGAAGTCAAACGAGCACAGCACAGGCCACCTGATGGTAAATGGAAACTTTGACCCATAGACATTCGCATTCACAAGACTGCAATGCAATCCTAAGACTGCAAATGTGTTGCCAACCCTGAGGACTAAGATGGAATGCCTTTATACTAGTCATTACACCGGCTGTCTTATCCCGAAACCGGAACACAACAATGCGATCACTGCTGTTTGGCGGTAGGTTAATGGATAAGATGGTGGTAGCGATCCGGACGGACCCTGCACAAGGTCCTACCACCCGTAAATTTTGCTTTAGCTTATTATAGATATTTTTAATCAATTTATAAGTTTATAACGCAGCCGATTTCACGTGTAGTTACTCCCTTATCTATAGGTATGCTTGTTATACATAGGTAGGTTCTGTGAAAATGTGTCTATTGGGTGCCGTTTAAATTTCATATTTATTTTTAGCATAATTTAATTTATCTAATTTTGTGAAGCATAATAAACGGTTAGCATAAAAACACTTATTTACCGTAATGATCATTTTCTTATTGTTGTTTATTTTAACTCAACATCTTACTAGGTTAGGTTAGAACTGTGGCCAAATTAGTAGTAATTAAACACGTTAAAAATGTCTACTTACCTATGAAAATTATGCTTTAAGAAATAATGCATAGTCATTAGTGTCATTACATTATTTATATGATGCAAAATTAAAATGCGTGTCTATTTTATCGTCAATTACAGACTTTATATAGCTTTTACTATTACTATTGGTATGAATTTAATAGCACTTAAAATAGTTCGTTTATCGCGTAACGAAACGGGCATATTTATTGCGAAATGCAATTAGTACCTACAATAATATTGTTATATAGCATCATCATCGGCAATCATTAAGGACCGCTAAACGCCATAAAAAAAACAACAAATTTATTTTTATTTCTAATAATCTCTTATAAGTCTTATTGGTTTTATTTCTTATTGTTCCGTACCCAAAGGGTGCTAATGAGACCCTGTTACTAAACTTCTGTTGTTTCTCCGTATGTCTGTCGGTGGGCATCTCATAAACTGTAACACTAAGATTGAAAATGCCGCTTCGATGGTTCCGTCATTTGGAAAGGATGGATGAAACAAGATTGACGAAAGAGATATACAGATCGAAAGTGAGTGGACGGGTCAGAAGGGGCCGCCCTAGGCGTACTTTTTCGAGTCAAATCGGCGAAATACCTGGAAACGGGCCGAATCTTAAGTACCCGAAACCGACGTGCGTGCATGAACGGTGTTTGTTTGTTTGTTCAACCTTAACTATTCTTCGTGAAATTTGGTACATGTAAACTTTATACCCAACAAAAGAACTAAGAGTACTTTTTACCCTGGAAAATAAGGCAGTTCCCGCGTAAATACTATTTTAATACGCAGACGGACGAAGAAAATCTTGTTAAGTATAAACGCAAATATAGTATATAGAGGTGATTAAAAGGTTTCTCTCAGTAAGTTAGCCATTAATTAGCAATTAACTCGCCTAGGCCAATAACTTACCGTCCAGGCCAAAGGGCCAGCAGGTTGGTTAAGGAGAAGGTACCGTTCATTGTTAATTGTTGTACGACCGGTATGAAAGTCCCATGCAAATTGAACCTCGTCTCAAAAAAAAAAACCGTCGTGTAAAAGTGCCCGTGCGGCCTACTTACTGAATAAATATCTTTTATCTTTTATATTTCTTTTATCTCAGCTATAAAGGAACATGTCGGTATCCTTTGACCAAATCATTATTTGACAAACTATATATTTTTACAAACTTTCATTTTGTAACCACGTGTTTGTGCTTAAACTATTACATATTACAAAGGTTTACATGGGTTTACTAGAGGACGCCCACGACAGCATACTCGTAAAATTTGTTTCCCGCTTCTCCCCCTTTTCTTTCCGTGGGGGTAGATTTTCGGAAAATCCTTTCTTAGTGCTCACTTTCATCATGAAAGGAACCCCTGCACCAAATTTCAAGTTTCTAGGTACAGTAGTTTCGGCGGTGCGTTGATATATAATATAAGTGAGTGAGTCAGGTTTGCCTTTTATATATCATATAAATAGATAGATTGAATAAGTAAGGTTAGGTCAGACTTTTGACCACATTGAATTGTAAAGTAATGCGGTGGGGAAGTATCTCTTTGCGAAATAAAAGTTTGTCAAATGATGATTTTGTAAAACATTTGTGAACCAACTATTCCACTGAAGTCCCCCTTATAATACACTGAGGTAATCCCGAATTGATTTTATAAAGCTAATGTCCTGTACCTATCAGCCTGGTTTTTTCGCTGGGGTAATGCATTTACGCATACCATCTGGGTGCTTGGGGACCCAAGATGGTTATGTGGGACTCACCAGTTGGTAGCGGAATGAATACCAACTATAACCCCAGCAATTCTTCCTCCACGCAGCTGTCCTTGGAGACTATGACTCAGCTTAATACGCGGACTTATTGGCTTACGCTCAATAGTGGGCTTTATAATAGATATGGCACACTTCCTCCTCTTGCAAGAGAAACTGCCCTCTTAAGGAAAAAAGGCACATCTACTATTTGAACTGGTTGGCGAGAGTCGCAGGCTGCAGGCTCGGCTTGAGCATTAGTTTGTTACTCCTTCACGCTGAAGGCTGTACGAATTTGAAATGGAGTTAGCTTACATTTACCCCGGAGCACATATTTCATAATAATATAAATCTACGCGGACGAAGTTACGGGCTGAAGCTAGTAATTTATATACATTATAGTATAACTGTTGTTAAAGGAGCGTGGGCTAGTTGGCCTAATGACCAATAAGGACAAACGATATGTCCCCGAATAGCAAATTCTAAGTTGTAAAACTATTACTATGGCAGGTGGTTCGAAATCTTTGTGTGGAAAAAGTTATCGCCATGCTTATTGTCAGCAATTTACACTTGTCATATATTATACCCAATTCTAACTTTCCTGTATTAGTCTGTAAGTCTTCCTAAAATAAATAAATAAATAAATAAATAAAGACAGCGAGTAATTATGCTAAAGTCGTCTATGTAGGCGTCTCGATGTTCCAGATTTTTTAATATTTCACACAGTGATTTAAGATTTCCCGCCATACAAAAAGTTGTGGAATATGAAAAAACCTTTAAAATGGCATATGGCTTGTCATTATTGGTTTTTAGGCCAGTATCCATACAAAACTGCCCATCATCCTTTATGTAATATTCCACAGATGCCAAAGCCCCTTAACTATTGTGCCACAGGCCTGCGTATAATAATCGCGCACAATTTATTAACCTTCGACCGGCGACCCGGCGGAGGCGCGAACCACCTGAGATTCCGTTTCACAAGCGACGCCGCGGCCGTATATTGTATGCGGTGATGTATGCCGACGCGGGGAGATATGAGAATATCTGGAGAGGTACCGCTAGGTGACTGCGTAAGAGTTTTGAGCCGGTGAATTGTTTTATGCTGTTTGGAGTTTGGTTTGAGTTTTCGTGGTAATTTTCATGTCTGAACATGCTCAGTGTAGGGTTTCAAAGCCGTTACTGCACAAAAACTATCTAGAAAAACAACAAGTATGAACTAATTCTCTATTTAAAGTTATATGGTGCTGTCTAATCTGATTTTAGTAGGTATGATTGATTTAATCGTCTGTGTCTCAGGAACCAATCAAGTCTATAGTCGTGATAGTTTTCGTTAAAAGTTATAATAGTGTTTTTCATTTCTCATATTTTTCTGATTTTTAGTATGCTTACATACACACATACATTAAATCACGCCTGTTTCCCAGAGGGGTAGGCAGAGACCACTTCTTTCCACTTGTTACGATCTTGACAAATTTCCTATTTCTATTTTTATTTTTAGTACGCTTAGTTAGGTATAGTGGGAAGGGAACATTTGACTCTAACAAAAACTAGCACTTTAAAACTTAATATTTCACAAACGGAGCTCTAAATCGAAAAATGGTTTTCACAAACTCGCAACAGTTTGACTACGGGACCCTAAAAAGGTGTTATTTCCGTGTTTATGTGTATCTGTGTGCATGTGTGTCGCATCGTAGCACACAAACACATGGAGCGATTCGGACACGATTTTTGGTAAAAAAAAAGTTAAGGCGGGATAGTTCTTAGCTACGTTTTATGAAAATTTGTTGAGCCGTTTAAAGGGTCAGCTCTTAAGTAGAGATAGCCATTATATCAGGGAACTATCTTTTTAATAGTTATTTTATGGCGACCGTTACAGCAGGCAGGTAGGACGTCTCTCGGCCGTTACAGCGATGATTATAGTAAAAGACTTGATGCTTTCTGCCTTATCGTATTCTACGTAATTAAGTAAGTAAAAGTTTTATTCACAACAATAACATACAGACAAAAAAAAACGACAGACAGGCGACATGTAGTGCGAAAACGTCCCAACTCAGCATGTGCTGGCTGTGAAGCCGATGCTGGTCTTCCGTTGGGTCGGTCAAAACACGGATGGCGACATAACGGAGCATTAAAAAAAAACAAAAGAATAAAATTAAAAATAACAATAGTGTGTTGTGTACACAAAGTCTTATATCGAAAGAGTCCTCTCATAAATATGTTACGGAGTTCTGATTATGCTAGAATGAAGTACTACATTGGGACATATTTTTGAGATGTTGCGTTCTCCCATATTTTAACACTTGACTGTACACCACATACGATTACCAATGACTGACTGCTGAGTTTCTTGCGGCGTTTCTTCTCAGCAGTGTCTCCTCTTGGGAAGCGCTGGTAGATTCTTGACGTGTAAAAGTGCCCGTACGGCCTACTTACTGAATAAATGTCTTTTATCTTTTTATCTTATCACTTGACACAGTCAGCTTTTCGAATTTGCAGATTTCCTCAACCTTTTTCCCTCACGGGTTTATTTTACATCTAATTTCATGCGAACGGTAATAGTATTCCTCGAGCTCATTTTCAATGTCCATTAATTGTAAATCATATTGTATACCAATTGTTTCGTACTTTCTTCGACGTCCGGTAACTGTTCTAAAACGTGCGCACGCACCGAAGAAGCTGCGTCGATGATTTATATGCGCCTGCGGTTATTGGAGGAGCGCACCGTTAAATTGCCTCTTAATTACTAACCATAACACTTCAAAAACGGCTTAACAACCGCAATTTTCCACACATTTACACCTGTTTGGTTTCCACATGCTAATCCAGACTTCGGTCCACTTGCGAGGCAATTTACGTACGCAAGTGGGCCAAATTCCTATGTTTAATTCAACACGCAAAGTCACACGGTTCCTTAGGTTTGATGAATTTTTTGCTCTCGCTTTTGGAAGTGAGCGTTTGCTTGTGATTCAGGTAAACAGTCTATTACGATCACGTTTGGCGTCGGTAATTGTGGATAAAGCATCCGTCACTTTCTGACAAATTCGTAAGTGCGAGAGTGACGGATAAACGCGACCACAATCTTCCCGCTGGTTTTATTATGAGCTGTCAAAATCATTGACTGCGTTTATCGCTTGACAATATCGCTCATTGAATACAAAACGGACACATTTCAAAATAATTGGCTCTTGCATTAAAAATCTTACACGAACAGCTTCTAATTTTAAAATGCAACACTGGCTCATTTTGGAATGTGTCAGTTTTGTATTCAATGAACGATATATGGATAAAACATCCGTCACTTTCTGACACGTATGGAAGTACGAGAGTGACGGATGCTTTATCCACATTTTATTACGCGATAATCTCAACCATACTAGGACCTCAGGGAGTAACGGGTCAAATATTTCTATAAGTTCTAGGTATAGCTTTATCTCTTTAATTGACTCAGGCTTTAATATCTTTTGACAGGCCTAACTAATAATGTATTAGTACTCGAAAGGTATGGACGCGAGTGAACATACGGTGTTACTTGCGTTTCCAACTCTAAACACTAAGATAAAAAAAACTCTTTATACTAGCAATCTCACCAGCTGTAAATACATCTCACATGGAATATATCAGCGCAAACACTGCTGCTTCGCGGGTAAGATGAAGACAGACAATCCCTGCACAAGAACCTACCACCCGCATCAGTCCCGCCCCCCTTGTTTTGCACATAAAACAAATATGCCAACCGAGAATTGTGTTTTCAAACCACGAAGATTTGCTCCGCCACTCGAATTATTCAATTCATAATGTCTTCTTAAGCTCGTATGGAATCAAGATCTTGTCAGGAGCAAGCAAAGCTCAAAGTCGTATCAAGAAACCGCGCACTATTACTTATACATACAGTGTGTTAGCAGCACCATGGCTTTTTTTAAAGTAGGTTAAAATAACGTTTATCTGTAACGTCACTATGACATTAATTTAATTAATAAACTAATTTTCAGGCTTTGTTAACTTTCTAACAAAATTTTCATTGCCAGCAATGTAAAGCACAGTAATTTGACAAAGTGCAAATGACAGTCGACAGATACTTTGATTATTATGACTTGCCCTCGTACCACGACATGCCTTGTACTAAGCAACAGCGATAGTGATAACGGTAAACACACAGCACATGCATTACATAAAAAATGGTCAGTATCTAAGAAAATTAATTGTGAAGTTATTTTAATTACGTTTTAATTGATAATACTTGCAAACAATTGCTAAAGCAACGTATTATCAGCAGTTTTAATAAATGCCCGCATGCCAGTAATACACTGTATATCCAATCCAACTAGATCCGAAAGGGCATTGGGTAAATTTGTTTGAAGAATATTGTGATTTTTTTTTCAGCGGCCACGGATGATTTTTACATAGTTATTTAAAGGGCCTCGAAATACACATAGATATATATAATTTATAGTATTAAATTATATCGGAGCAGAGATATAAAAGATTTAAGTAGGTATTTAGTTTTGATACTAAAAGTACGCCCATATATGAATATTTAAATATCTCGGCTCCGATGCACTTAAGAGCATTACATTACATAACAAAATATGTTTATTTTGGATAATTCTATCATAATTTACCACTTTTCCGAATGGCCGCTCACCTTGAAAATGTATGACTTTTACGAATGACAACACTTTTACCCAAACCCCTTTCAGTCTATCGATGACTATTTATCACCAACATTTAAAACTACCCTAATGTTATCGAATTCAAAAACACTTATCTAATACACTTATACCGTTTGTTATTTATAATAGCATCACGAATCTCCAGGTTTATCTCGCTCGGTGCGCGTGAGTTTACCACATTAGCGCGTCCCGTTAGCGGCGTGGTTTACTCGCGCGACGTGTTTTTGTGGCGCGCTCATGTCGCGCGCGGACGACTTTTTGTCGCGCGTTTATGACCTGGTCTCGCTAGGGATGGGTTGTTGGTTGATATCGATGGTTTTTGTTTTGTTAACAGTATTCTCTTCGACGCGTTTAGCCTAGTTGTGTGATAAGCGCGTGTTCCTGTGTCTTAAATGTTTTCTATGTATCTATGCATTTATCTATATTTGTATATTTATCGTTACCTACAAGCTTAGTTCGAGACTAGGTCAATTTGTTTGAGAACGTCCCCTGATATTTATTTATTTATTTAATCCTGGGTTTAAAAATCCTTTTGTATTAGGTGGCCTAAGTGTTGCCTTCTCCATGCAAAAAAAAACCATTTTATAATGTAGGGTATACATTTCGGGGGTGGTAGGGTTCTGCAGGTTTAGTCCGAATCATTAACCGGCATCCTACATTTCTGTTGAGCTAGGGGTAAGAGATACAGTGAAATATTCATAACATAGGATAGATAGAGGCATTTCATCTCAGTCCACTGGGTTAGCAACCTGTTTACGATTCCCCCGTGAGCCCACTTACTTCAATAGGCAGTATTTAGCAGGTGTTCTGTGTCCTAGTTTGCCGTGGAAGTTTGATTTAGAATGAATGAATGAAAATGGAGCGCTATTTGGAATGATATTGGCAACTTCTAGCCAACCACTGCTTTACTTATTTAAAATATTGTAGTACCACCTGTACTACATCAAATTATTTTTGCCAAGCTGTTCTTATCATAAAAAAACCGACTACTTGTTTAGTTTTGGTATGTTTCTAACTAAATTAAAACAATGTGAATTTCGTGCCAGCGTGTATGTATACTTAGCAAGTTTCGCTTGTATATAAATATCGATGTATATCGAAGTTCTCATCTCGATAAAACTATCGACACTTCCCATTGCTAGCGCACGATTCCATAAAGCGACGGCGACTTTTTGTCGCGAATCGCCAATTACGCGCGGCTACATGAAATTCATTGAATGATTTCGCCGTTTAGCCGACTGCGGCGCGAGGGGTTCGAGCCCAGGCGTGGCCACCCATCGCTCTGGCATGTTAACAGTCCACGTGTCAAAGCCAGCGGAGTCATAGGCCCGTATTAATAAACACATCTTGGCTGAGAGGCCCGTCACAAGATACGTCAAAGTAAACGTCAAACCATAGAACACTGTCATTTTTGACGCATCTCGAGACGAGCATTAGAGTTGAGATTAGTTTAATAATACGGGCCTTAATTGTCTTAAATATGATCATTGTATAGTTTTATTTATTTATTTACAATGTTATAAAAAATTAGAGTTTGATCAAGCTTGACCACGGCAGTCCCGTTGGAGATATTGAAGTTATTTTCCTTTTATGTTTCTCTACTAGCTTTTGCTCACGCTTTAGGGCCCTTTGTTTGATCAGTACGAGTAGTAAAACTAACTAAACCGTAACAAATGGTAAAATCTCGATAATTTTTTTCGAATTTTAACAATTAGTTGAGTTAACTACTGATCAAACAACGGACCCTTAGTCAGAGAAGAACTTTATTATGTTTTCTGTAACAAAAATATCCTATTAATAAGGTGCAAAAATTTAACCATTTTTTGTGTTGCAGTAGTTTGAGGTTCAGTTTGATCGTGCCAAGACCCTTGATTTAAAAGTCTCTATTTGGTGCTCCTTACGGCGACTTGCTGAGAAAAGCGCCAAAATTCTCCCGCCACCTCCGTTAAATAGGTTAAAATATTAATAATTCCAATAAAACTGTAGCAACTGATTGCTTCCAAATGCACAGAATGTGCCGCATGTGACATACGCCGATGACGTAACAGATCATTGACCTCAATCACGAGTGAATTAAAAACTTTAATTAATGTTCTGTGACAGGTTCCCATGGGGTTTAATTTAGAGTTGTGATTTCATCACAAGAGCAGCTTAATTTTTAAACTTCGACCTTATGAAATAACGTATAAATTAATGAACTAAGGGCATAATTATAACCAGACTACTTTAGTAAAAGGGATATAGTAGGTATATGATTCCTACTCGTCCGCGTCAGTTCTTTAAAATGTATGGCCTCAGAAATTTTTAAGAATTACGGAATTTAAGGAAGTCTATACAGCGTGAAACTTTCGCAAAATACGCCGTATGTGGACGATGTGGATAGCCTTGTTGGTAGTGACCCTGCCTATGAAGCTAGCGGGCCTGAATTCGATTCCCGGTGTCGGCAAATACTTGTGTGATGAACGCGAGTAAGTATTGCTTTTCAATCTTAGATGTTATTTTTGGGTCTCTATTGACTGCCATAATTATTTTTAGTCATAATGTGTGTTAAGTCATAATTTTCGCAAGTCATAATGCATTTTTCTCAGGACACGGTTTTTTTTTCAGGATTTTTATAAAACTAACCTAACCTAACCTAACTAATCTACACGATAACCGTTTATTAAAAACTGTAACTTTAGCCTGAAAGAAGTTATGACAAAAAAAAGTATGACTAACAATACATTATGCCCAACGATAAGTATGGCAGTCAAAGGGATCCGGTTATTTTTATGTGTTTAAGTATTTATTTCTCTATATAAGTATGTTTTGTAGCGTTGAGCTTATAGTTTGAGACTGGGTAAAGTGTTCCTTTTTTTTTTCGGGGCATAAAAGACTCAACGTTGATCTATCAGTGACGCTATTGGTTTAAAAACGAATCAAATAGAAACGTTAGTTAGCGTAACGCATCTCGGCTATGTATGCTTAGATTATAAAGCTGAAGAGTTTGTTTGTTTGTTTGCTTGAACGCGCTAATGTCAGGAACTACTGGTCCGATTTGGAAAATTATTTCAGTGTTAGATAGCCCATTTATCAAGGAAGCCTATAAGCTATATATCATACTCACATAAACCGAAGCAAAGCGAGGGCAGGTCGTTAGTAATTATATAAACGGAATATTATACTTAAACCCCTTTTTCACTTGATCTTCGAAAGACACCCTTTGTCACAGTTCCCAGAACTATAACAAGCTGACTACTGACAGGCAAAGGCGGATTCAAATCGAAAACATACGTAACTTATGCCTTATAATTGTCATTAGTTAACTTAACCGTAAAGCTAATGGCAGCCATTAATTTGATGACCACACGCTAATCACAAAAAAAGTAAAGATTCCCCAGGTTTAAACCTTTGACACAGTTCGAACTAAGCTAGCGTCTTAGCCATTAACAGCTATGTTTTTACGACGGCGACCATTGCCGTTGTGGGTCGAACGAGAACTTCGCAGTCATCAAAATGACGACTATAAACTGTGAGGTCGCGGGGTCGAATTCCACCTGATAGATTCTTCAGTAAAGGCCTAGGTTCATTGGTTGATAACCCGCATGCTTGTTCCATTGACGAGTTGTTTTAATATTATTGCGCTGGAAGGTATTGTAGCGGTGCAATGTACTACTAAAGTATCGCTTGGGAACGGTTGGATCGGTTAAAAAAGTACCGGTTAACTATGGCTCGAGTGGAATCGAAATGATAATGCTCTATTTGAAAAATATGGCGAGCTGCTAAAAAAAAACCTCTTGAACCATGACCTTATGCATAGACAAACTAAAATCTTTCGATCTTGACAGTATTTTTAAGGAATCGAGTGCAAAAGTGATATAGGGCTTAATTGGAGCACTCAGGCGATGAATTTCCAAAAATGCCTTCTTAGTGCACCTCTAGGATATCCAAGGAATATTCACACCAAAGTTCAAGTCTCTCCGTGATCAATAAATAAATATCAGAGGATTATCTCACACAAATTGACCTAGTCCCATACTAAGTTCTAGGCTTGTACCCTTGTAGACAACGAAAAACATAAATTAATATTTATCTATATAGAATGTGTGGTTGCCGGGTCAGAATACCTAGTGCCACTCCGTGTCTTCCCGTAGATGTCGTAAGATGCAACTATAGGAATAAAAGGCTTGTAGTACTGTTAGACGAGGGGCTTGGAACCTGTCACTAATACGCTGGTAAACATCTTAGCCTGATTGTGAAAAATGTGGTTACAGAATCGACAAGATTTTAGAGTTGTTGGTAATTCTGTAGCTCTGCCTACCCCGCTTTGGGAATGTAAGCGTGACTTAATGTATGTATGTAAATATATACATAGAAAACACCCAAAAATCAGAAACAAATAGACAAATATTTGCCCTGAATGGGAATCCAACCCGGGACCGCCAGCTTCGTAGGCAATTTGTCAGTTTTCGAAAACCATTTACGTTAGCGTTGGAATCGCCAATATCTCTGATGTTTACGTTTATTCAATTTACTCATGCAACAATTGCAAGTGAAATAAATTTATAAACAGCAATAATAAATGATTTATCTACAAATCCCAGTGTCCGATATCATCTGATTACGACACTATCATTAGCATTTGCTATGATTTATGGTGTGTAGTTACAATTTATTTTGCCCTTCGGAACAGTATAAATAATTACGCCAACATAGGAAACGAACGTACAATACATTATAAAAGGCGTGTATCGGTGTCAATGAGTACAGTCCTCTGTGTGATAAATTACGTTTCATAAAAGTGTGATACATAAAAGTATTTCAAGAAAAAATAAAGTTGGGTTAAAAAAAAAGTGCTGTTTGAAATTTAATTGGCAACATGATCCAATTCCATCGTTTTCATGGTAATCATCAATTCTAAAGTCTTATTTATCTCAATAAATCGCCATATCGACCTGTCCGGATGATCGGACTGATCAATCCAATCAAAAACTCGAATCCAGTCAAAAACAAATACGACTAATAATGAAAACTATCTAAAATAATACATATGAAGATTAAAGTTACATCTATCGAATGAATTAGGAAAACAAAATCGGCAACATGATATTTTTCTGGGCAAAACTGCCGTTTAATTAGAGTTTCCAATGAGAATATTGTCATTCCAACTGTCACCCTATTTATTATTATTTTTACCTACCTTTTTTCCAGATCTTTTTTTTAACTTAGCGACAAAAGAACGCAGACTGTACGCACTTAAGATTCCAACGGCTGTCTGTCATGTCGTAACACTCCTACGTCACATTACCATAACAATCACGAAACGGCCCGTTAATCGTCGAATCAACGACAAATATATGGAAAACAGGCGAAATCCTATACAACACAATCTAGTCGATGGCCATAAATTGGCCGAGTACGTGCGTGCCTGTGCCTTGGGCGTTTTATGGGCATTAAAAAAGTTGGACACCGTGTTTATGGTGTGTTGCGTAACTTTTTAAAACTCCAAGAATAGCCGCGGAGTCAGTTACATTTGCTCGAGTTTGTTGATTGAATATTATGCGCCTTTCAGGGAGCACTTTGGCTGTTTTATTACCAAGTAGTTTTACGGACTGAAGTTGAACAATATTTTTAATTGTCTCAAATCAACAAACAGTATGCAGTGTTAAAAACAGACCATTTCAAGACGCCTATTTAAGTTATTTGGCATTTAAGTTTGTTTCTAGTAAATGTTTTATTAGGTTGGATCACGTTAATGTCTTTTGTATAAAATACATATTAAAGAATTGTAAATACGATTGATGTAAAAAAATGATATGTTGTGTTTTTACTAGATGTAAACCATATCGTGACAAAAATTAATGCATTAGACCCATTTTTTCAAGTTTCTTCTTAACTTCTATAATAGTTTATATTTGAGAAATAACACCACTAATAAACAACCACCAAAACGAGAGGAATCTAGGCCTTTTAGTCCCCTTAGGCATCTCACATTCGAAATGACTATAAATTCTCTAAAATGAAGCCAATGAATAACAAAAAGTGATCCATTTCCCCCCTCTATTTCACCACTCTTACGCCACTATATCATCCGCTTTCCTTACTTAAGTTTATAACGAACACCATCTACATATAACTCATGCGATATCACTAAGCCTTAGGCAACAGGAAATATCGTCACTGCTTTGGAAAAACCTCGTATCTCATATTCGCGACTTACGATTTTAAACTTAAACGTGAAAAGAATTAAGTTCAAACTCATACATCCCGAAATATCAGATACGAGATTTTTCTAAAGTAGTAACGATGTTATACATGTCACATTGCATCTTAACACTTGATAGGCTTTAACTTTATAGATTAATAAATAATAAATATTTACATTATGTGACAATCTTACACAAATTGAGCTAGTCTATTTTATTAGACAAGGTAGAGTGATATTATTCCATTCTTGATTAAAGGTTTAATACTAAAATAAAAAATATTGGCTTTTGATATACTTTAAAAATATTTTAAAAAAAGCCCTTATTTACATTATATTTACATTTATTGTCATCGTATTGTTTTCAAGTTTAAAATCAAATCTAATTTTGTGTAAGATTGTGTCATAATATATTCATTTATAAAGTTAAAATCAATAAATTATCCATCAACCATGTGGTTGCCGGATTAGAATAGTACCACTCCATGTCTCCCGTGGATGTCGTAAGAGGCGACTAAGGGAATAAAGGCTTGTCGTACTGTTAGGCGATGGGCTCGCAACCTGTCACTAATAAGCTGGTATAATAAACATCTTAGCCTGATTGTGCAAAATGTGGTCACAGAATTGTCAAGGGAATCAAGTTTATGTAAGTATGTATGTATGTAAAATCCATCAATTTTATTTCAAACTCGTCCGCCATTACTGTGAGTAAAATTATTATCATAACATGGACGAATACGACAGCAGATGGTGTAGTTATATTCATCAGTTTCATCACGTTGACCGTACTTGCCTTTAACTCCCAATTCGTCACTAACTCTTAAACTAAATCGTTTAAGCTCGTAGAATGTCGGTTAATTGAAATTGAAAGGTGCGCAAACGACGACTGGTTAAAATCTTGTTTGTTTTTAATTAAAAACGTCCGCCGTTAATTAAAGTTTTAAATTGTGGGAGCTTTTTGATACGATTCTAGAATTACTGGGATTAAAATTAATATTGTACAGGCGATGCTGTTAGCTTGGTTAATATACACATGAAAACATGTATGAACTAATTTTCTATTTAAAGTTATTTGGTGCGGTCTTAGTCTTAGTCGCCTGTATCTCAGGAAGTAATTAAGTCTCCATAGTCGTGATAGTTTTCCTTTTAATATCGTTATATGTGCCTTCATTTAAGTTTTTTTCAGATTTTTAGTATTTGTAGTTCAAATATTTGCCCTTAGATACCGGAATTCGAACCCAGAGGCTGTAGACAAGATGCTTTGCGAGAACTTTAACACACATATTTATCAAAAATGTATAGGATCGACGTAGTTTGCCAGACGGTCCCGTCGAGCGCTCATATGTCAATTCCATACAAAATTGCTCGTGGTCACCAGAGGCACGCATGTCACGTGTGGCGGAACCAGTAATGGACAAGGACCAATGATGGACACTTGATTGTTATTTTACAGAAGATAAGGGTTATTCATCTGTTTTGCAACAATCAATTTAGAACCGTATGAAATTGGAATTAAGAGTGAAGTGTCCATTACTGGTGCCGTCACCCTAGGTCTTTCGTGAAACGGGCTCCTATTTTCAAAGTCAAGATCGCAATCTTAGAATGGCAATCTCAAGACTGCTAACCCAGTGGACTTAGATGAAATGCCTCAAACCTAGTCATTTCACTGGCCTTATCTCTGACCAGAGGGATTGTTACGACGTGGCTATGCAGTTCAGTTTGCGGTGAGAGAAAAGGACAGAGTTATGTAACGGCTATAGCTCCGTCCTTTACGCTCACCGTAAAATGAACTGCATAGCTATGTCATAATAACCCCCCTGGGGTGTGATTCTCTCAAAAACGCGGTCGGACGAACGATCGAGTCAATGTCGCAGCGGCGAGTTTAAGTAGTCCCGTCAGTGGGAACCATCTTTAACGCGTGCATTCTCAACTTGGCAGCATGGCTTCTGTCGATGAGATCAAACGTATAAGGCTGCCTAACTTAGAATGCACTCGGTAAAATGTGTTTTGTTCACTCTGACGGGACTACTTAAACTCGCCGCTGCGACATTCGTTCGACCGACCGCGTTTTTAAGAGGATCACACCCCAGAATACAACACAGCTGTTAGGTGGCAGGTAAACTTCAAAGGGTAAGAGGGAGGTAGCGATCCGGACGCACAAGGTTCTACCACCACTGCAAAATTTCCTCTTAGTCGTTCCCTTTTTTTCTTTTTTTTTATGGCATAGAGAAGACAAACGAGCACACAGGCCACCTGATGGTAAGTGGACACTGTGACCCATAGACATTCGCATTCACAAGACTGCAATGCAATCCTGAGACTGCAAATGCTTTGCCAACCCTGAGGACTAAGATGGAATGCCTCTATCTCAGGAAGCCTGTGTACAGTCAAGGGCAAAAATATGTATACACTTTAGTACCTTGTCTAATTGTCGTCATATTTGAACTGCCATATATGAACTGTCACAGTGGTTAAAGTGACTAGGTACTAAAGTGTATACATATTATTGCCCTTGACTGTACTTACTACACGCTTTAAAAAAATAGTTCTACTGAAATAAACATTCCGTATTTGAACTAAAAAAACCGAGCCTAAAACACGAAATCGTCCTAGGAATGCAATCTAAGTCCCGGTAAGGCATCATCCAGCCTACCCACTGACCCGGTGGGTATAAACAACGGCCAGTGCGATGCTCTATCACAAAAAACCTGTTTTTTTTTTAACTTTATACACACTGTCGATTTGTTCGGACAACTTTGAGAGATCCACCAGGACCATGATCATTTTACAAGATTTTATTTACCTTGCTTGGATTGTTGTCTGTCATTCCAGACCTTTCCGTCTGTCTGTATGTCCTGTAACAGCTTTTTCTCAAAAATAGTTAAAGGTATCAAATTAAAATTGACAACCAATACAATATTTATTTTAAATTTGGAGATTGTTTTAATGTAACTAATTAAAATCTAATGAAAGTAATATCACTATTATACAATTCCCCTTAACTAATAAGTTTATTTAATAAGGTGCAAGAAAGGTATCTAGCAGGTACAGTGTTTCCAGCGTCTTTGATAGCTTTCGGCCGGCTATCGCTATCACGCTTGCGCTCACAACTGACAGTATATTTGTCACTCGTGTGTCATAGAAAAACGAAGTTTGCCGATCGGTAATAAGAATATGGTTGCACTGTAGGTACATTATATTAGCAGTCTACAAATAAATATAGCTACGTACTAGGTAGTCGGCACTAATACTTATAATTACGCGGTATGGCACCTATTTTTTTTTAACGAGCTATTGCAGTTTTGCCGACGCTGTATCACTTTTTTTTGCGACTTCTAACATAACTTTGGCTAGCTGGAAGAGATCCTTTAAAGGGATAAGTTCGCGTTTGTAATTTTTTTTTGGTTGTGTTCAATGTATTATTTTTGTTTTTCTTTTGTACAATAAAGTGTTTACATACATACATAGATACTTTGATTTAAATTCCACAATACCAGCCATCGTTAAAATAAAAGATTCATGTCCAGCATTGAAAGTCTTTCAACGGAATTATCATAATTCAATGAATATTTTTGCAATTAATGTTTTTTTGTTTGTTTTAATAATACATACTCGTACATACTTACATAAATTAAATCACGCCTGTTTCCCAGAGGGGTAGGCAGAGACCACTTCTTTCCATTTGCTACGATATTGACAAATTTCTTTCGCTTCTTCCACATTCATACATCAAGTCTACGGTACTTATAATTCGGGCCTTTTCTAGTATTTCTCCGATTTGATTCGAAAAACCCTCCATCCTTTCCAAATGCCCGAACCATCGAAGCATGCCCTCTTCAATCTTAAATGTTCTAATAATAGATATATAAAAATGTGCGTGAATCCCCATGGCAGTGTGTCCCACCTCGAGTAAAAAATCTATCTCGGGCCGAAATCTGCCGCCCTCTTATTTAAATCACGCCGGAATGCTCGTCTATACCATAATTTAGTGTAAAAAAAACGAAGATACACCAAAATAGTGTACCCATAGAAAAAACGCCCGAGGCAGCGGCGCGGAACCTTTCTGTTTTGGGAATCATACAATTATTCTATTGTTCGATTCGATTACACGAACCTCTAGGTAGCGATTGTTAAACAATTTCAGATTAAACGCTGTCGACTTAACTTGATTAAATTGGCTTGTTCAACAGGCTTTCTTTTTATTATACCCGTTTGTAAGGAAACGTACCTAATTGAATTTTAATTACACTTTTTGCAAGCAATAAATCGAACCAGGCAATTATTTCTCTTTTAAAACTACAATAGTAAATAGCACGTCGGATCGCTCCATCGTTTTAATTGGCGCTATAAACATTGCTCTATTAAAAAATAATTAGGTAAAGATATTTCGTAGTAATAAAACGTTTTTGCTATAAAAATGTTGGTAACCCCTGAGTAGAAAGGGGTAGGCATTTCTACCTGCGCTATATGTGACCCGCACCTGTGGTTGCGTACCCCTGGCTGCGTTCCTCACAAATATTTTGTTATAACTCAGTATTTTAATTAGTTCAAGCGAACTTTTTACCGCACAGCTTTTTAATGAGCATATCTGAGCTTAACTTTGCTAACAACGTTGGTCGGGACACGTGTAAAAGATGGTTGTAACTAACCTCATGTCACCATAAAGGATTTTTAAGGTTGATCTACCATAGAACCATGTCATAATCACAGCGTCAAGTGACGAGATAAAAATTATATATTGAAAATTTCTTTTTGGTTTTATGCAACAAGGTTCTACGAGGGCTGCTACTTAGGTAACCGGAATCCAGGATTCCAACATTTTTAAACGCTATATCTGACCTCCATGGTAAAATTTGAACTTTTTTTAATACTGGCCGCTATATATTTTTTTTCTTATGTACGCTAGTCTTTTGTTTTTGGCGGGTTTAAATTTTAATCTCGCTGCAAGAATGGAACTCACTCGTGAAAATATTCGTGCTATGATTTATTACGATTTTCGGCGTGGTTTAACGCAACAACAGTGCATAGATCAACTAACTTCGACTTTTGGTGATGAAGCTCCATCCAAAACTACTGTGTATCACTGGTTTAGTGAGTTCAATCGTGGACGTAGTATGCTCAGGGACGAAGTTAAGGATGGTCGCCCGAAATCGGTCGTTGTACCACAAAATATTGAAGCTGTGCGAAAACTTATAATGCATGACCGTCATGTTACGTATCGCGAGATAGAGGCGACTATAGGCATATGTATGACGAGCATTAATAAGATATTACATGAACACTTAGCTGTGAAAAAAATTTGTTCGCGTTGGATCCCGCACAACTTAACTAAGGATCAAAAAGAGGCTCGCGTCGAATGGTGCAAGGAAATGTTGAAAAAATATAACCGTGGTGACTCAAAAGCTGTTTATAATATCTACACAGGTGACGAATCCTGGATCTATGCGTATGATCCCGAAACTAAACAACAATCAACGGTGTGGGTGTTTCAAAATGAGCCGAACCCTACGAAAGTAACTCGTGCAAAAAGCACCTTGAAGCAAATGGTGGCCTGCTTTTTTGGTATTAATGGCCATGTGGCTACAGTGCCCCTAGAGAATCGTAAAACGGTTAATTCGGAGTGGTACACGACCATTTGTTTGCCGGAAGTATTTGAAAAAATACGGAAAAACAACCAGCGACGGAGAATCATTCTGCACCATGATAACGCCAGCTGTCATACATCACGTGAAACGACTCGATTTTTGGAAGGTCAAAATATAGAATTAACGGGTCATCCACCTTACAGCCCTGATTTGGCACCCAATGATTTCTATTTATTTACAAATGTAAAGAATAAATTACGTGGTCAACGATTTTCGACCCGTGAAGATGCCGTCGACGCGTTCAGACAGCACGTTTTGGAGATACCTCAGTCAGAGTGGAAAAAGTGCTTTATAAATTGGTTTCAACGTATGCAAAAGTGCATCGATTATCACGGAGAATACTTCGAAAAACAATAAAACCATATTTAGCCATGTACGTTTGTTTATTTTTTCTATTCCGGTTACATAAGTAGCAGCCCTCGTATAGTGATTCATCAATCATCACTTACGGCCACTTGCACAGAAAATTTTACACTGGGTCAAGACACTAACTCGTGTTTTTAAACGTCAGATTCGTACGAAAACTGTGATTTTAACTCTAATTAGTGTAGTAACCCAGTGTTAAATTATTCATGCAAGTGGCACTAACATGAGTTAAAATGACAGTTTTCGTATCTGAGCTTTCTCAATTAGCTTCAGTACCCATAAGGCAACTCAGAAAGCAAGATAAAAATGGAGTTATCCGACCAAAAACGATGGGAAAGGAGTATTCGTTGTAAACCAAATCATAGGGAGTCTCTTACGTTTTGGTTGACAACGTCACTTTAACATACTTAGTCCAAAGTGGCCTAGAAATCAAATTGGTTGACTGTACCTGGCAATATTACCGATATTTCACTGTTTATTAGATCCAAATGTTGCTTAGCGGTAACTATACATGTTGTACCGTTGTAACAAGAGCCAAAAGCAACATTTCGTCACCTTTTTTCTAAGACGTTAAGGTTTATTTTGCTCTAAATATAACCAATTTGTTGGTTACGCGCTATCGCAGTATCACCGATGATTTACATTACTTGAACCTACCGCCAAGCAACAGTGTTTGCACTTATGTTCCGGTATAGGGATATGACAACCGGTAAAAATACTACCATAGCGGCATTCCATCTTAGTCCTCAGGATAGGCAACGAATTTGCGATCTTAAGATTGCAGTCTTAACGTCTATGGGTCACAGATCCCACTTACCATCAAGTGCTTACCTTTCCCATGCCATAAAACATACTCGTACATCTTACAACCTTGAGTTTAAAGTACAAACTTGTAAAGCCCTTGCACAACCATTGACAAACAAACGTATATTTTAAACGCAACTGTCATAACAGAACAGCTGACATTGTACAAATATGGTGCGGTAAATTCGACTAGTCGCCCACGGGCTGTAATGATAAGTGTTCCGACCCAATTCGAGTGATTATCATTAATCTGTGATATTATGGGTGCGTGGGAGTGGACGTGACATTGCGATAGTCGACGAAAGGTTATAGGTTCCGAGGGAAACGTTACCATAACCTGTGCCAACGTTTCGAAATGTATACAATATTCAGGGGACTATGTTATACAAATGGTCTTAGCCCTAGGTTTGTACTATGGGTACTTAATATGAAGGGACTATATTGCTCAATTTTATTTATTCCCGAACTAAGCTCCTAGTATTGTAGTACTATACGTACTATTGACAACCACCAGCGGAATATGTTACACGAATTGGCCTAGTACCAATATAAACTCTAGGCTGCTAGGGTACTATAATAATAATAATAATAATAATAATAATATATATATATATTATTTCCTTCACAATGTGTGTGGGATGCATCGTGATGTGGTTGCAGTAGACAGAAGCCTCACGCCTCTCTCCTTGGCAAACGAGAACTGGCGCAGACCAGCGGTGTTGAGCACTGAAGACCGCAAGAACATATGGAAGAGCAAGGAGCTGCACGGACGCTTCTACCGGGCCTTGACAAGACCCGAAGTAGACTTTTTAGCGTCCGTGAACTGGCTACGGTTTGGTGACCTCTTTGGGGAAACCGAAGGTTTTGTCTGTGCAATTGCTGACGAGGTCATAATGACAAATAATTACTGGAAATATATTCTGAGGGATGGCACGGTTGATATTTGTCGAGCATGCCGTTGCCCCGGCGAGTCCCTCAGACATATAATTTCCGGTTGTTCGCATTTGGCCAACAGCGAGTACTTGCACAGACATAACCTTGTGGCCAGGATCATCCATCAGCAACTTGCTCTTCAATATGGTCTTGTTGAGTCTGAAGTGCCGTACTATAAGTACACACCGACGCCAGTTCTCGAAAATGGTCGTGCTACGCTCTATTGGGATCGATCTGTCATCACGGACAGGACTATTGTCGCCAATAAGCCTGATATCGTTTTGATAGATCGATCTCAACGCCGGGCAGTGCTCGTTGACGTCACCATCCCGCATGATGAGAACCTCGTGAAGGCTGAGAAGGACAAGCTCAGCAAGTACCTTGACTTGGCTCACGAGGTGACCGCCATGTGGGATGTTGACTCGACGATCATTGTCCCAATAGTTGTTTCGGCAAACGGTCTTATAGCGAAGAGTCTTGACCAACACCTCAAGAGACTCTCGCTAGATGGCTGGATCAAGGGCCAGATACAGAAGGCAGTACTTCTCGACACGGCACGTATTGTGAGGAGGTTCCTCTCTCTGCAGCCCTAACCACCGGTAGCTTGAGCCCTGCCCCGCTGCCGGCGGCATTCGTAGGTTAGGTTTTTTATAATGTTTATTTTTTATATTAGTATTGTTATTTTACTTTTATAATTGAATATTTATTGTAAAAAACCTAATTTACAGAAAATTAAATAAATACTTAAAATAATAATATATTTTATTTCAGACCAATGATCCATATTTTGTTAGCAAAGTTTGTGCAACTTAAAACTAGTATTAGTGTAATACAATAAAACATTAAAACGAGACAAAACATTACAAGCACAAGAACAAGAATTATTTAAGGGCGTGGAGCCTGATCCACCGCGCCAATACTGGCGAGTCCCAGCGTTCAACAACAGCGCACAGAAGCGCATTGCGGCTGTCGCGCGCGCGCTGCAGCAAGGAGGCGCAGCGCAAGCGCATGATGGCGGCGAACCCCGCCGTGTTCGTCTCCGCGAACATCGCGGAAGCGCTGCAATAGCGCGGCAGCCGCAGCAACGCTCTGTACGCGCTGTTGTATTGAACTCGCAGGTCGCTATATGCCTTCTGCGTATAGTTAACCCATAGGCTGCATGTATAAAAGGACTGGCAGTATGCTTTAAACAGTGTGACTTTTACTGGCTCAGTACATTTTGCAAACCTACGGGCCAACATGTTGCATCGGACAGACAGCGCCCTGCGCTCCCTCTCAATGTCAGCATTGTCTTTTTGATCCGCGGTGACCCAGTGACCCAAATACTTGAACTTTTCCACTTTTTGTAATTTTACACCGGTGAGTAAAAAGTCAGGAGCATCAGTATAGCGAATGTTATCCGGTTTGAAAAACATACACTCGCTCTTCTGGGCGTTGTATTTGAGTCCGTTGGTCACTGCATAGGACTCGCAGACATTGAGCAGCTTTTTCAGCGCGCCGCTCGAGGGGCTCAGCAACACCATGTCGTCTGCGTAGCTGATATTATTCACACAGACTCCATTTATGTGGCAGCCGATACCGGTGCCGCTGAGCTCCTTGATCAGCGCGTCTACGTACAGGTTGAAGAGTGTGGGAGACGTCAGCCCCCCCTGCCTCACCCCGCACTCCAACCCGTACTCATCCGAGAACGAGCGTGCCCATCTGACACAGTTTCTCTGGTTATTATACCAGTGCTTGAACAAGGATGTGACTTCTCTAGGTACGGTAGTTTCAGTCTCTAATTTCCTCCAGAGGACATCGTAGGTAACAAGATCGAAGGCTCTAGATAAGTCAAATAAGTCTACTATGCCAACTCGAACTCGCTGAAACGTAGTACCTATAGGTGAAATGACCTATTGCATGTAGTTGTAACACATCTGTATAGACCGTTACAACTATATTTGAAATTTGACGTAAATTCCGTATTAGTTTTATACACCACTGATAGCAACAGGCAATGTACTTAAGTTTTTCACCTATATGTCGTTCTACGAGTATGTACAAGGAAATGTAGAAGAAATTAGACAGGAATTAACACAGGGAATTAATGGTTCACCGATCTCATTTACCATCAGCCCCATATTTCACCATCGTGATAATGACAGGTGACAGGTGACAATTCGGTATACATTGCAAAGTTAACAAGCTTTCACATCAGTGGGATTCATGTACAGTAAACTACAACAGTGGTGTATTCGTTTGCCATATAAAAATTAAATGATTAAGTATTTAACATGGCTTGTCTAACGTTCTATTCTATTCGGTAAAGCCATAGTGCTTTTCACTTGTATTTTAAGAAAATGGTGAAGGAACGCAGAACTACGTACAGAATTACCAACAAGTCTAAAAACTTGTTCATAATTTTGTAACCACATTTTGCACAATAAGGATAAGATGTTTTAACGTACAGACATACTTTTTCACAATATCAACGACATAGTCAAAAATTGTAAAAGTCGGGCTAGGTTTAAGGGGAGAGAAAAGTTTTCGCATTTTGTATGGAAATTTTCAGCTTCACAATCCTGTTAACTTTGCCGCCATTACTATCAAGTAAATAAAATATGAACTATCGTAACATTGACCATATCATAAAGCAATATGGTTTTATGGACTAGAATAGAGCCCTGCTTGAATCCACGTACTTCGTTTAAAAACTATAAGTAACGACATGGGCAGTAAATTTGTTCTATCTAAATGGTGGGTCGTTACGACGGGCCCACGCTTGCTTGCACAACCGGGGATTTGAGGGTCCAGTACCTTGTGGTACAGTCGACGACAAAAAGATGTGGCCCTTTTTTAACCCCGACGCAAAAAGAGGGATGTTTTAAGTTTGCCCGCTAAGAGTGAGTATGTCTGTGGCACCGTATGATTTGGATGCGATATTTTGTATTTGAAAGCAGGTTTTCTAGCGTTAGATCTTAGCTAAGTTTCATGAAAGTTTTGTTGGGCTGTTTAAGAAGGGGTCTATTATTGTCAACATTATGATAGCCCTTATTTACTTGACATTAATGGCGACAGAGTTAAAAACGATATGATTACGTGTAGCAAGCAATTAGGATTAGCCCAAGTAGAATAGAGCCTTACTCTACTTTTTCTTGTCATCGTATTATTTTTAAGGCCGCGATTACTGTCTAGTACATAAGGGCTATTAAAGGGTTGACAATACTATAGCAAAAGGTGTACATATAAAATAGAATAAAGCCTCTAAAGCTTTTTATTTTATTACACTTACCAAAGCAAACATAATCCAAGTTAATCCTATAGATCTCCCGCAAACGTTATACTTAACTCCTGCCTAGATCGAATGAGCCTAGATAAGCGCTGGACATTCCGTCACATTGCGTGCGCCGGCGGCGCAGCGATGTGTCAGCCATTGTTCCTATTACGCCTATCTCAAGTGACCGCACTGAGGCCTGAGATTAGCAAGCTTTATCCGACTAACCAAGAAGAGAGGTTATGTTCTTTGCTGTATGTGTGTTTGTACGTACGGTACTTTGTTTTTCTGAGAGGATGGCCGGATGAACCAATTTTGACAAACGAATCGTCAGTTTATTTTTAAAGTGCATATACAACTTAATGTTCTGTAAATATTTCGCATCTACCTGTGGCCTTCATTATAAAATCACTTTTGTTGTATGGGGGGCCCCCTTAAATATTCATTTTGTTCTTTGTTATAGCGGAAACAGAAATACCACATATGTGACAGACAGACAGACGGACGGACAGTGGAGTCTTAGTAATAGGGTCCCGTTTTTACCCTTTGAGTAGGAAACCTTAAAAAAGGAATCGGCATTATTTCCGAGTATTTTGGTCTTGCGTAGGTAACTGTTAGCTTCACATCATAGGTTGGCAGCCACTGCCAATACAGCCTGACCTGACCGCAAGATAGCCTGCCGACCACATTGAGTTGTCCATCACCGGCCGTCACGTCTTCAATATGGCCAGGATCGAGATCCGGACTGGACAAACAGCGCTTTACGAGTAGTAGGTTTATGTTGATGTAACTGTTTATCAAATGTCTTGCGGGGAATTTCAATGGGGGATTGTTTGGTTTTGTGATTTCACTTGTACCGGTAAACGGTTTAGTTTAAGTGGTGAAATTGTACGTTTTATCTATAAACTTGCATGGATTTTGCAGAAATCGATCGTGTTTATTGAAGTGGTAAATAATAAATGGTTTAAGTATTATCATTTATCATGAATTGGATTCCTTTTTGAATTTGCCTCAGACACTTGGAAAAAACAGGCTAAAAACATTATCATCTGACTAAGGCGATGAAGAATATTGAACTATGCAAAATGAGAACATATATAATGGCTTACTAGCTTCTGCCCGCGACTTCGTCCACATATATTTGGATTATCGTTATTCCCTCATGAACTTTTTAATTTTCCGGGATAAAAAGTAGCCTATGTGTTAATCCAGTGTATAAGCTATCTCCATTCTAAATTTCATCCAAATCCGGCCAGCCGCTGCAGCTTGAAGGAGTAACAAACTAACACACGCAGACACAATTTTTTTTTTTATAATATTAGTAGTATTGGGTTTAAATTAAGGTAGTGAATTTTGCTTTCCTAACTTCACAGAGCAGTAAGTACCTAAATAGTGGACACCATTTTCCGTTAAAAAAAAAAAAAAATAAATATAAGGGGACACAATCTCACACCAATTGACCTAATCCCAAACTAAGCTCTAGGCTTGTACTATGGGTACTAGACAACGATATAAATACTTATATAGAGAAATATATACTTAAATACATTAGAAAACATCCATGACTCAGGAACAAATATTCGCGCTCATCACACAAATATCTGCCCTTACCGGGATTCGAACCCAGGACCGCTAGCTTCGTAGGCAGGTTCACTACCCACTAGGCCAGCGCGTCGTTAATTTGGGAACATGATTCTCAATTGTTGTTAAACTGTTACAAATTCTTTAAATTGTATAAAAAATGGTCAGTCTTTAATTTAAATAATATGTATACATATTATAAAACAAAAAATATAGGATCAAGGGGTGGTTGATTTAGGTACATTTGGCATCAAAATTAGCTAAGCAAAATAACATGCTCAAAATGATCTAGACGCGACGTATTCTCTTGAAAATAGAGTCGAGTGCAGATCATTTTGAACTCTTCGGTTGCGTAGCTACTTCTGCTGCTCACTGTACTTAGTCTTAAAAATCTAGTCTTGAATGTGAATCCATTGCCAATAAAAACATATCATATAACATCCATGAAACAAGTATTTGCGTGCTAATATTTTTTATCTGATCTCTTGTACCGTAATAACAACCAGTCCTTATTAAAATCACAACAAGTCCGCGACAAAACACTTCCATATTTATTATTACTGGATTTGGTGCCGCCATTTTCATATTTCTCATATCCAGATTACTTTGGCACGTTAACAGTTCATTTGTTTACGAGTTCAGGGTCCTAAGACTATGGTTTTGAAGTCGTGACAATCTCGCAGGCATTTTAATGAGCGGCATTTAGCTTCCATGCCGCATGGCTCACAATTATCGCCTACCACGAAACACTTATGCCAATTGATCTTCAGCATAGTTGAAAATCTCCAACATAATTACATGGACGATTGGTTTTTTCAACTTGCATAGCCTTGGGTGGTGGCATTACCATTCAGATAGGACGAATAACAAGGTTTATAAATAGTGGGATGAGTTTTTCGACCCATTGGTTGATGCAAGTTTTAAATGGTTTAAGCTGGAAGGTAGGTTGTAGACCTTTTTTCTAGAAAAGAAGCGCAAATGTCGTCTAGAGTAATAGGGATACTTGTCTATGGTAATAATTGTATGTCAGTAGATCTTTATTTTGTCTTGTATTTATTGCAGGATACCTCGACTGCATCAACTTCATATGTGTAATCTTTTGTAGACTTTAAGTATTCCTTTAACTCAGTGAGTGTTTTAAATTTGTGCAGGTTTCCTATAAGACTTCTGGTCTTATTGTTATAGTGTTTTCGTCCATGATCCCACTTCTTTATTTTTCATATACTAAAGCGACCAACGTTAATTCGAATCTTCTCTTTATTAAACACAAAAAAATAATACGGAACAGTACCTTTTAATAATAGGTATACAACAGGCAGTCTTTCCGCTAAATAGTGGAATGTAATTAAAATAAACCAGAGACAATAACGAAACGATTTAAAAAAAATACTTTACAGAAGAATAATGTTCCTCAAATCTATTATTAACAGTTATGATTAAATTTGCCTAATGTATCTATTTCTTTTTCTCAGCGTTAATCTGCCATGTAGGTGCAATCGTGCTGCATTCAAACTGCATCGGCACTGCATCCGTGCTGCATCCGTACTGCAGGGTCCCGGCTCAGACCTGCGTGAGAACTCGTTGTTGTTTCTCCACACGGGGCCTGTTGACGCGGTCTGCGTCTGCAAGTTAAAAGAGAATAGTTACTTTAACAATTTTTATAAGTATTATAAATATAATTTTGAGATTGTGGAGTTATATTACCAATTTAGGAAATATTTAAATGAAAAGATTTTCAATATGCCAATTCCTAATTATAAAGTTACCAAAGTTTATCAAACCCAATACAAAATTAGAATTTAAAGATAAAGAGACTCTTATTCGCAACAATACAAAACCACATTATAGTGGCCGGTCGATAAGAAGTCACTCCTGACACATTGCACAACCATGAAGTTTCTGAATATGAATAATGTTGACAGCAGTTAAAGAATGCTGTTATTACTATTCTTTAGCACGCAACAAATAAGTTTGGGATGGTTTTACTGCTGTTAACAATGTCAATAGTCAGAAACTTCATGGTCGTGTAATGTGTCAGGATTGACTTCTTATCTGCCTAGTGCTGTAGGTACATAATAGATACAAAAATAATAAGACAGAGAAACAGTTGCGAAACGGTCCCAACTCAGCATTCGCTAGCCGTAAAGCCAACACTGCTCTGGCAATTTCTAAGTTCTCTGTTAAGTTTTCCGAAATAATTATTTTAAATACCCATTTCACAGTCTCGTTTGTCTTATTTACAAGGCTGTATATTTTAAAAATAAACAGCCTTGTAAATTTTGTGACTTAAATAGTTATGATTTTTGTCTGAGAGACTTTGATTCCATAAAAAAAGGCTATTGACAAACGAATTGTATTAATTGGGGCCCAACCGTATTTATCAACTGTGCGTTCATTTGTTTTACTAAAAGAGTTTTAAACCGGGTCACTACATTACTTTCTTATAAAAGCTTAAACTGACCAACTTCTTAATGTTCAATCTCACACAAATTGATCCAGTTTCAACTTGTTATAACTTCGTGAATCATTTTCATACCAAACATAAACCGAAATCAATGTCTTACAGCGTTTATATCTTGTAAATCTGTTGTTACTCTCAATATTTTCATATTATTTAGTTATTTTCATCCAAAATCATCTCCCTCCCCGCTACGTCTCCCCGCTTGCCCCCCGCGTCTGTTTGTCTGCCTCGACAGGCCGCCGACCCCTCTTCCGGCTCTATCCGCAAATATCCACCTCAAATATGTAAGTGGACAGAAGCCATAGCTCACAGCTTTCGTATGAGTGATAAATTGCCGAGGAACAATGTCACTACTTTGTTGGTAGGGTATTCTCTTGGACAACTCACTTTTCGGTTAGACGACGAAGTATAACTCAACAGTCATTTTGTTGACATGCTCAAATGTTGCCATACGTACAACAATAATTCGTGTCCCATAGTTTTTTTTTTCTTTCTTAATATCCATCATGATCATAAGTCTATTGAAATAAGTTGGGACCATAGAAAACCAGCGCCGTAGCTTGCTTCTTTAGCTTGACACACAAGTTTTTAAATAAACTTCTTTTCCTACTTTATTTATTTTTCAAACTAATGTTGCCATGTGTAGGCATGTAAGGTAAGAAAATTTTCTTAGGTGAACGTTGGCTGAACTACTCGATCGATGATATCTGCGACTGAATTTTTAAATACACCCAATAACATAATCAAAAATATCCTAACGGGACAAGTAAATCGCTTGTTAGTACATAAACTAATTCTTAAGTGAATTGTTATAGAGAATCACTTTAACTCACTTCTAAACCTTGTCGCTTTCACAAATAACAAAGTACTTAAAATATGATCTATTTATGACTACTGCACATGTGAAATTTGGAAACAGTTTCAATACGCACACTATTGCTTTAGAATAGTAGTTCTAAGTGTATATTTATAGGTGTGAGAGAGGGCGGTTATTGTGGGTACGTCGTTTAGTATTAAGTAGACGAACTACTTTTCTATATCTACTATGGCACTACTAACTTGTCCTATCGGTGTTATTAGTTCACTTATCTTTGACGAGTGAAACCCTTTTTTACCCGACTAATGCAACTTGAAAAGAGAGTGACGATAATCTGTATCAATGTTCATTAAACAATGTTAATAATTACCTCGACTACTTTGTATTTTGAACTTTTATTCTATATAAACTTATCTTTATTTCTTGATGCATTAGCTGTGCTCGTTACTGGGCTAGTTCAATAACTAGCCGCATTAATTGATAACTTCTAAATGAGATACTTACTTGGCCGACGCTCTCCAAGACGACTATTAAAGCGTTCAGTGCCCGAGGCTCAACATCGAGTCAGTTTTGTTAGGAACTGCGGGAGCTTGGACGGGAATGTGTTGAACTCGGTTATAAGAATAAATTGCGTAGAGGCGACACTAAAACAAAAACATGAGGTAACGGAGCAGTAAAAAACAGTGTTTTGTGAAGTGTTGTGGTGTTAGGACCTCTTCCGGATGGCTACCACCATTCTTATCCTTTAATCTACCGCTAATCATCAGTGTTCGCCGTGTTGTGTTTCAATGTGGAGGCCCTTATATTAACCGGTTGGTAAAGCGATTTTAGCGGCTCAGGGTTATTAAAGCGATTTAAGTCCTAGGACTACACTTGGGACTACACTTGTGGTGTTACTCTCGAGATAGCAAATCTCAGATCCTATCCATCCTATCAGGATGATTTGGTGCTCATTGCCTTCTTCATGCCATAAAAAATCACAAGATATAAGACAAGTTATATTATGCGGAGATTAATTAATTAAACTTAAATCGAAGTAAGTATATAGGAGTTAGGTATTTATGCAGTGGCATTACATTTCGGCTGATGCACAATGCATCTTGTCTAAAACCACTGTACAGTCACCAGCAATAATACACTATCGAACTTTGGGCGCAAAAATATCTGACACACTCTTATTCCTCTACTAATAAAGACATGTCAGCTATTGTTGCACCCAATGTTGAGCAGTATATTATTACTGATGACTGTACTTACTACGCTGGTTTCCAACATAGAGCTCGTCGACAAACTCTTCGTCATTGTGTCAGAAAAAACATAGTTTATACCTACTTCATACTAATTTTATCACGAGTATAGGATTGGCGCCACGTCATATTTTCCGCTTCTATACATTTATTATTATTCTATATGCCCTATCATATTAATATGTGCATATATAAAGAACGTACGCATGCATAAGGCTTTAACTAGGCGCAGGAGACGTTTTATAAAAGGCTATGAACACGGTAACCACAATGTATGAAACGAAGAGACGCTTTCGAAATAATTCTATGAAGCAAACATATTATGCCTAAGTTGTCCCGTCTATTTACTAATAACATTTTAGTGTTTGTATTCTTTTTGTTTGCGGGTTTCGTCGCCGAAACTGCTCACCCATAGATCGCCCAAACGTGTCAACTATGGTCGAACAAACCGGGGTATACATGAGGCGCGGGGGGAGAAGGCAATGGTGACTATATGAGCTTAATCGTACCTCACCCCCGCACCTCATGCCTATCCCAGCTCAAAGTTATACACCTATAGCGTGAGGAACAACTCTAGTTTACTGGGTAACGCATTCACTGTCGGCATTGTTTTTCGAAATTTCGCCAGGTGTCGCATCTTTTATATATGGAGTGTGTATACTATAAGAACGCATATACGCGTTCAAGTCAGGACGCTTTGCGGGTGGTAGGACCTTGTGCAGGGTCCGTCCGGATCGCTACCACCATCTTATCCATTAACCTACCGCCAAACAGCAGTGTTCGCATTGTTGTGTTCCGGTTTGGGGATAAGACAGCCGGTGAAATTACTAGCATAGAGGCATTCCATCTTAGTCCTCAGGGTTGGCAACGCATTTGCAGTCTTAGGATTGCATTGCAGTCTTGTGAATGCGAATGTCTATGGGTCACAGTTTCCACTTACTATCAGGTGGCCTGTGTGCTCGTTTGTCTTCTCTAAGCCATAAAAAAAAAAACGTTGCCGGTAATGAGACCCTTGCGAAGATGCACTATGCTAACCAGCGTTTCTATTCGATCCGTTTTTAAACCGATCGCGTCACTGGTAGATGACGTGATACGAAAAGTCACGTGATCTAACAGTGACGCGATTGGTTTAAAATTGAATCGAATGGAAACGCTAGCTAGCGTAACGCATCTTGGCAAGGGCCTCTGAATGCATTAATACGTCGTCGACGAATTGAAATGTGAGTTGTTTTAGGGAAAAACACCGAGTATCGTCAGAACATCGTCAGAACATCTTGTGTGCATTCTGACATAATTGCGCTGTTCAGTAAGGAGTCAAGGAATCTGGAAGACCATGTCCAGCAGTGGAAGAGTTTGAACTGACATGGTCAATGATCAATGTTAACTGGCTATGTCCACAGTGTAACTTAAGTGTAGTCACAGAATAAATAATAGTACGAGTATATAGTGAAGAGGGATTAGATTACGGGGGAAAACAAACTAAGAACTCCAGCCCTAAGCCCATTGGGCAGTTTTAAAACTTTGAACCTGCCGTAAACGGTTTGACAACTAAAAGTACTCGTGGGTAACCGGGCCTTCGTCTAACCGTCATCTGATGTAAACAAGAGAGTCAACCCAGATTATTTATGGGATGACAAACGAGCTTACAGTCACCTAATGGTGTTGAGCAACAACCCTAATACTTGTACTGGGACTGTCATACGTCACACCAGAAACCACTGCTGCATTACGTAGACGACAAGGTAAGCTAATACAATTTATTACCATCTAACCAGCTTTATGTCTAACGTACTGGCAATCGCAATTGTTTTCATTTTGAAAATCGAAGGCTTGTCTGCATACAAAATGAAAACAATTGTTCCATTTTGAAGCCGACTGCGATTCCGAGTGCGTTAGGCAATAGCCCCTCAGGAGCTGAGCAGCAGTGTCCACACTGTCCACACATCCACCTACCATCAGACCTGAGAGCTGGTCTTCCGTCTTCGTTCCATTAAAGAGTTCTTGCAGCGCTCCTTCTTTGCAAATATGGTGTTGTCTAAAGCGCTAGTAGAATCACTTTGAAGTGTAAAAGGAGAATTTTCGGACTAAATTATTTAAACTGGTATGATAAAAAAAGTTGGCAGCGAGCAGGACGGACCCCATACAGTCGACTATGAATGTATCCTCTTTTTCATCTTATTGCATTGCATAGGTTCAAAAGTGGATACATCTCTTTATAGTCGAATGTACAAGGTTACCGCAAATAACTGAAGCCATGAAGACCACACTGTTGCATATTCATCGAAATTCATAGGGACTTGTAACAGGCAATTAACTCGTTCCTTTTTAGGGTTCCGTAGTCAAACTAGGAATCCTTATAGTTTCGCTATAGCCGTCTGTCCGTCCGTTTGAAGCTAAGATCAGATATTCTTAGTTCTAGAAAGCCGTTTTTTGGCATGAATATACATATTAGTTACGCCGACATAGTGGTTAAATAAAATCTTTTTTAGGTTGAAACCTCTTACTCTTGTAACGTGGGTATGTTTTTTTCTGTTGGATAGGTCATATAATTTTTCGATTACCGTTTGTGAAATATTAAGATTGAAAGTGATAAAGTCATGAAAAATCGTCACCAAGGAACAACTTAATAGCCATTAACTGACTCTGAGTGCGTCCGTTAGTCATGACATTTTGACGACGCGCTGGCCTAGTGGGTAGTGACCCTGCCTACGAAGCTAGCGGTCCTGGGTTCGAATCCCGGTAAGGGCAGATATTTGTGTGATGAGCGCGAATATTTGTTCCTGAGTCATGGATGTTTTCTAGTGTATTTAAGTATATATTTCTGTATATAAGTATTTATATCGTTGTCTAGTAGGTACCCATAAATAGTACAAGCCTAGAGCTTAGTTTGGGACTAGGTCAATTGGTGTGATATTGTCCCCTTATATTATAATATTTTAAGCAAGGCCAGTGTTAGGAACATTGTCCAGGACTTGGGACTTCATTGTCTCATAGCCACCCTCTTAAAGAGTGTACAGGATGGGATGCAATCAGCATGCAAATAGCTCTCTCACTCCGAGAAGCAAACATCGAATATTGATCGCAGCATTATGTTAATGTTATAAAAGCTGCCGGCGACCGGTCGGGCGGTGTGTCGCGGCTCCTCGCGTACTTTGTAGGCTTTAGGCCCTTGGGCGTTATGGTCATTGGGGCTATTAGTCAACCAAAATATACTTTTGGGAAGATTTTGTACCAGGTGGCAGCGGAACTCCTTATATCATTTTAAAGAAGAAAACTATGCATACTTGGTTAGATAGAAAAATATAGTCTATGGTCTAACGATACCGGATTTCTAAATCTTTCAAGTTGTTAGCATAAAAGAGGTAAAACTGAAGAAAATAATCGTGTTCTTCATCATCTATGATGATAATGGAGGACCTAAACTACATTTTAAAAGGCAAGTTCATAGGCAGGATTAACAAGTAGTGATAGTAAGTCATACTTTAATTAACATGAAAAAATGTGCTAAATGTCAATTTTTTGGTTTTTGTTTTAGTTATTGTACCATCAACAAGAAGAAAATCCTACATATTTCAATTATATTGGGAAGAAAGGAGAACACATAAATTAACTATAATATATTTACCACACGTCTGTTAATATGTGAGTAACCATCTATCACAAACCTAGCAAGGTTTACACAAGTTAATTGTGCCTCAGTTTGTTCCTCTCTAACTTAGTTTCGAAGAATGGGAGCCGCTGAGATGAGATGATAACTCATCCTGCAGCAAATGACACGTCGACCACGTCCACAGTAAATAGAAATCACAGCGCACGCGTGATTTATTATTTAATTATTAGTTTACACAGCTAAGTATAGAGCGGCTATTCCGCATTCGTGTCACACGTCACGCAAGGAACACAGGCACAGTAGGTCCTCTGATAGTAGTCTGTGTATTTAAAAAGTAACCATTGAGGCGGTATTTACGAGTTGTTTCATTTGCATGGACAAAGTTCGTTATTAATCACTTAATCACTCTTATTAAGTTAACTTTGCCAGGCTTTTATAACTACTTAGATATTTTTGCTTTTGGTTTTATTTCATTTTAAGATACCTACACATAGCTGCACTCAGGTTTGGTTGTCTGTACAAAAAGAGCCAACTCGTCCGAAGTATTGAAGATTATCAATTAATTTGAGAGATTTTATCTGCGTGTTACGAGTAGAACAAAACTCACACATGCTCGTCATCTATGTAGAGGTATGTTACAAATTGATATCAATAATGTAACAAATGATCATTACGACAGTATAAATGATAACAAAAAACTACTCGAAGCTCGAAATAATTACAAAATAAACTTATAAACTCACATAAAGCTAAAGTGCATTAATACGATCTACCTTGAATATAAACCCGCTCTTTACTTCATTAAATGATATATAGTATACTTTGAATTCAATAAAACCTCTATCTCTTACAGTCACGCAATACTTGGCCAAAGGGCACGAGATGTCCAGATTAAAATATAAATTAGAAAAGCAAATAGTAGTAATGGATAATATCAATATTTTTTATCACTCGTGTATTGCTTGAGTCACGTATTAACATCAATAAATAACTCCGTTTTGCATATAGCTTAGTAGTTGAAATGCGTTGTTGTTTTTTTAACAAGGGCTACCTTTGTATAGGCGAAATATGTTTTTGTTTTTATAAAAATAACCTAACCTAACCTAACGATAGTGCTGAAATAAGCCCTGAAATGTTTACAATTACAGAAAAAAACATTTTGCCAAACATATTTGGAAAAATTCCTGTCTTAAATTTTCAGACAGTGTAGGTGAGGAAGCACGTAAGTCTTTTCCTAGACTTACTTTTTACAAACATTATTCAGTTATTCAGTTTATTCATTGCTTTCATTATGTTTTTTAATCACAATTTCTCGCTTCTTTTAATACTTTGTATCAGCCTAACCTACTGTTTTCAAGAGCACTGCGTTCATTTCCATACAATGGCGGTCGACCGCCACTCACCGTCAATCCGCGCTACTGCTTCGGTATTCTATTGTGGATATCTTTATACGTGCGCGGGAGTGCGGCTACTCAAAATCGTGATTTTACTATTGAGTTGATAGAGCTGAGCTAGTTGCTATGCTGTTCTTATCTTTTGGATGCATTTAAATCTGTAAATTATCATGGCATTGTATACCTAGAATTTAAAAAAATAAACTTTATTTGACTGCCGTTTGAAGGATGCTAATATTTTATAGTATGTAGCTGTCTGTGGTAAATGTATAACATGAGATCTTTTTGACAGACTTATTATATTTTTATTCTTAATAACTCATAACCAGTGATCGTTATCAACGTCCACTTTTGGTAGCAAAGGGTATGGTTGGCAGAAAAACAAACACATTTGGTTGTTTACTTTTGATCTTCACCATAAAATAAATACTTACCTTCTAAAGATTACACCTCTAGATATAAATCCTTACGGTACAAAACCTTTTCCGCCCTAATATATTTTTAAAACATGTACGTCAAATGACATAAAATGTCATCCAAATATAACTGTAGTTGAAAATCTAATTACACTACGCGACGTGTTTATCTAAATAAAGCAATGCATATCGTATCGTATTATATGCCGGAAGGTGTGAATAAAAATAGTGTGCAATATTTTAAAGACTTAAATTTCCTTCCTGTGACTTCTGTTAACGTAGAAAGGTCATTTAGCTATTTAAAATGGATTTTTTCCAATCGACGTGAACGACTGACAGCCAAATCTGTTGAACAAATTTTAGTCATTTATTCACTATAATTTGGATTTGTTGTTATAAATATGTATATAAATCTCATAATTTGTAAAATATATTATGTTTAATATACTTCGTTATTTGTTTTTTTTTGTCAACCATACTTTGCTACCATTACAGGACGTTGATAACGATCACTGCTCATAACTGTAACAAAAAAAACGGTGAAAAAATCTATGATTTAAAAAGAAATAACATGTCACGGATGATACTTTTTAGTCGAAGATGTTATTTTCTAATAATCCGAGAACTTCAGTATTTGAACGATAATATTCTTCTGTAGATAACTTTATAGATAATTTGACAGCGATTCAATATAAAAAGACTGTCTAGAGAGGTGACCAAGGTCCAAATACAGTACCTACTCCTCAACACGGTACCTACGAATTGTTAGGACTTACCTGTCTCTGCAGCCCTATCGGTACCTAGAGAATTGCCTCGCTCCATAAACAACGATCCATAAGATTTATTTTTCGTATGAGTATTGATATTTTTCCTTAAAAATTACTCTCTATACATTAACATTTGGTTTTAATTTATTCAATTGTAATCTTTGGTAATATTTTTTGGAAATAGTTTAACGGCCTGTTTCATAATCGATGAATAAACTTCTCTGCCAATTAAAATTGGCTCTCCCCTTGTCTATTTTCAAATGTAAGAAAGAGAAAAGTCTAAATTTATCTGTCAAATATGCTTTACTTATCGATTGTGAAACAATCGGTAAGATTAACCATCTTTGTAAAAACAATACCAGAAATCCCTAAGCTTTATTTATGACAAGAAGAAAGGACACGAGCACTCAGGCCACCTGATGGTAAGTGGGTTCTGAGATCCATAGACATTTGAATTTTCAAAAGTCCAAATCCGTTGCAAACCCTGAGGAATAAGATTGAATGCCTCTCTGTTTTATTCGTACACGAGATCACAGCACTGCTTCCTTGGCGGGAGTTAAAGAACAAGATGGTGGTACAGTCAGCATCAAAAGTCATTTTAACCTCTTCGGTTGCGTAGCTACTTCTGCTGCTGACTGTACCTAGCGATAGCAATCCGGACCCCCGGCACAAACTCCTACCATGACTATTACACACACTTATTACTAAGCAACAAAGAAACCTCTTGCGTAACGGGTAACTGTTCTAACTATTTGCGGTAGACACCGTTTTCAGTTTGGATTACCTACCACCTCTACCACTATTTACCAGGGATCGGAATTCGGTACAATATTTACCTAAAGTTGGCAAAAACCTGAAAAAGTTAGGCAAATATGGAGGCGGCTTCTTAATTAAATAATTTTAATAATACATGTTTCGGGATTCCGGGTTTGCATAAAACGATACGAGAAGGTAGAAATACACAAATGTTTAGCTTATGGCTATTTATGACTATTTTTGTAAGTACAACATAAGTTGTACATGTTGAAAATAGATGTAACATGTATGTATATCGTAGCCGCAGTGTGAATTGATGAAGTAATTTAAGTATTTCTCGATACTTAAATTATTGCTAAGTTCAAAGTCCTTATTCTTATAGTGGAGGCGTAGTTACTAAAAATGGAAATCCCGGGAATTTCATAAAAAAAAATAACCGGGTCCGTCTCCGAAACTTTAGGTTACCGAATATCACTGTGGAGACTTAATTGCTAAATTTAGAAATCCTGCGAAATTTTATTGGAAAAAATAATTTGGGTCCGTGTTCATCCTGTTCACGCCACCCGACTTTAGGCAAATATCGTACTGAATTTCCGATCCTATTACACACACTTATTACTAAGCAACAATAACAAAGAAACCTCTCGCGTAACGTGTAACTGTTCAAACTATTTGCGGCAGACGCCGTTTTCAGTTCGTATTGCCTCTCGCTTTAAACCGCAAACCCTCAAACCTCAAACCCACGGTCATTAACTATTTAGTACCTGGTTTATAGGTTTACTGTAAATGCCTGGAGATGGACAGAAACATGTGCAGGTTTTACAATAGAGGTTTTCAAGTCGTTGCTTTTACAACGGAAGTTAAAGGTAGTAAGTAGTAGGTAGGTCATAGAGTAGCGTTGGTACCTATGTTGAATGTTTCAATTGGTTTATACGGTACTAAGATCACTTCGTTATCCATCGGTCTGGCTAACACTAAAGTATAGAATGTCATAAAAGTATTGGTTATTGGTTGTTGTTGTTGTTGTTGGTTCGGCAGAGATACAGAATAACTTACATCTCTAAAAGCTTTTTGATAATTCTATAACCATATTTCGCACAATCAAGCTAAGATGTTTACCAGCGTATTAGTGACAGGTTGCAAGCCCATCGCCTAACAGTACCACAAGCCTTTATTCCCTTATGTCGGGTTCCTTATTCAAACCGCGGATAGATTAAGGCTTACTTCGGGTTAAAATTTGACATTTGCCCATACAAAATGTGTCAAATTTTAATCCGAAGTAAGCCTATCTATCCGCGGTTTGAATATAGGAACCGGCCATTAGTCGCCTCTTACGACATCCACGGGAAGACATGGAGTAGTTCTAACAATATAATATTTTTAAATACCTACTATTGCAATATGTACGACAAAATTTGAAATTCCACAATGATAGGTACTTTGTAGTAAAGACATTAACAATAAACTGAACCATTCTCCACGCAATAACTTCACAAGTAATGGTGCAGAGCTTCAGTCGCTGTCAGCACTCTGGGAAACTCACCTAGGTACGCTGTAAAATATATTTATAGCTAGAAAAGTGCTAGAACGTTTGTGGTCACTGACTGGCAGGCCTTTCATATTTTACTGTTATGTCAAGGGTTCAGTCGTTTCCTGTGATGAACCAAACGATACTTAAATCATAGTTAATGCAGGCGAACTCCATTACTCGTCGCTCGTGCATAAAAGAAACGTTAAAGTAGCTATATACTTGAATAAATACATATAATTCTATGTTTGAATTGTTTCAGAGGATTCTAATTATTATTCATGTAGCCAGATGATGGTACTGCGTTTTAGTACTTAATACTACTACGGAATGAGAAAACGGTAAAAGAGAAACTACAACTACTAGATGATACAATTTACTAAAAAAATACATTGATTAAACTGCCGAAAGAGCCCACAAACAGCTGGATTTTATCCTCAAACTGTGTAGGGCCTTTCGCACAGAAATCACATATAAGTATATTTTTTTTGTTCCAAAAAACCGAGTATCTTTTAAATCACTTCTCGAAGAAATATTGTTATGTTGGTATTTCGTATTATCTCTATCGATTATCATAGTCATCTTTATTACCACTACCAACTTGCAAACTTCTAAATGTGTTAATTTACTTCTACCGTTCCTTTATTCCAAATTAAAAACTGTTATCAATTAAGTTATGTTGTCACGAAATGGTTCTAAGACAGCTCACTAAGACTTACATACTCTCAGTCTATGGAAACTAGACGACGTGAAATTCGATACGATACAAAATTTACCGTGAAAGAGGATCAAGTGGAGTTACGCACAGTAGCGTGAAGCAAGAAGCGTTTTTCCTACAAAATTCACTTATAACTATACATCGGTATCAACGTTCAAATTTCATGGCACTCGGTAAGGGTAGTAAAATAAATAAATACATTTGAATATTGGAATAATAACGTTTAATTATTTTTTATGTTTTTACACTCATACACTGCGGTAAACTGTAAATATACTAAAAGAGGTTGATATTCTAAATAGGTACGTCATAAAACCTCAATACTCATTTCGCATTCGAAAAATAAAGCTATGTTAAATTTCCCAACGAATGTCAATTTAACTGTCATGCAGAATAATCTGTAAAGTCAAATAATAGTTTATCGAAACATTCATAATTCATAAGTTTCATAACTGAAAATTAGCTTTAATGACAAATACCCAATCAAACTCCGTGTTAGACTGAGATAATGGACTCAACACAATATCCTGATTTTATATTTATTTACATTTTTAGTTCTTTTTTACTTATACAAAATAAAGGTTTAAAATACTACGTGTATTTGTTTGTATTTGTTTTTCTGCCGGTCATACATTGCCATGAAATTTGAACGTTGATTCCGATGTCTACTTATAACTTTACATCTTGAACTACTGCATCTAAGTAGTATATGACTAAGGTTGGCTTAGCAACAGAAGGCTAGTTTATGACTCCCTAAGTTATCACCACAGCAGGTTTCAAAACATACTGGCCATACGTCGCGCTGGCCTAGTTGGTAGTGACCCTGCCTACGAAGCTAGCGGTCCTGGGTTCAAATCCCGGTAAGGGCAGATATTTGTGTGATGAGCGCGAATATTTGTTTCTGAGTCATGGATGTTTTCTATATATTTAAGTATATATTTCTCTATATAAGTATTTATTTCGTTGTCTAGTACCCATAATACAAGCCTTGAGCTTAGTTTGGGACTAGGTCAATTGGTGTGACATTGTCCCCTGATATTTATTTATTTATTTATTTATTTATACCTATTGTGCTTCAGCGATTCCGCATATGAGGATATATTTAAATCTAAGAAGAGACAAATCGTCGGTGATACTGCTAAAACTGTGTAACTAACAAATTTATCATAGAGCCAAATAAACGATACAGCCATAATAAAAAGGTGCATTTTGCTCCTTATTAAAAATGTTACTTACGCGGCCCGTTTTGCAGTTTCAATGAAGTACCTACTAAACTACCAGTCCTCTGCATCCTATTGTGTCTGTGAAACAGAGATTTTTGTTCCCACACTCGAAAACGTTTATATCTTTGACCAACTTCAAAAGAAGCTCCGGTTATTCATTTGACTGCATGTTTTATGTTATTTCTTCCATATAAGTATAGTCAAACTACTAGGCGTCACATCAAATGAAATCTAAATCATTTATTTCAGGTTTTCTCTTAGAATAGTCAGTTACCAGGGCTTTCTTCTAATCGGTAAAACCATATTGCTTTTGACATGATATCGTATTGTTTTTGACCCGACCGCCAATACTGTCAATTACGTTAACAATACGGGAGTTAAAACTATATAATATTCCTTTAGTATGATCGATCATTATACGAAATAGAGGTATACATTTTTTCATGTATGTACAAACAGCAACACTGTTAACTGTACATCGGTGGACCTTATTACAAAAGCCATAAGGTCTACCGATGGACAGTTAACAGTGTGGGGGATGGTACCTATGTGACGATTGATGTCGACGACGCGCTGGCCTAGTGGGTAGTGACCCTGCCTACGAAGCTAGCGGTCCTGGGTTCAAATCCCAGTAAGGGCAGATATTTGTGTGATGAGCGCGAATATTTTGTTCCTGAGTCATGGATGTTTTCTATATATTTAAGTACATATTTATCTATATAAGTGTTTATATCGTTGTCTAGTACCCATAGTACAAGCCTAGAGCTTAGTTCGGGCGGGACTAGATCAATTGGTGTGACATTGTCCCCTGATCTATCTATTTATTTATTTATTTATGTGTCTAGTGCCTAATGGTGCCATCTCCAGTGTGGCCTTACCCTAAGAAGAACGCCATGATTTGATGAATACCTAATCTACAAAAAAAACTAGAATTATTTGCACTTGTCTAACTTAATTAGCCAAAGTTACCCATCAAAGTAAAACTGATCCATAATTCCATAAATCCGAGTCCGAAATACGTCTTTTTTGTAACAAATTAAAAATCTTATTCGTTTTGGCATCTACAAGCCACTGTAATTACCCGAATAACTGTTCGGTTTATTTAAATCAGCTTATTATTTAAGTTTTACCACAACTCTTATATTTTAGTAATTTCATTGTGTTTTTAGTTTCTGCATCGCGGAGCAAGATCAAGATAACTATGTTTGTTCTAGAACGCCTGCGCCTGCGACTAAAGGTTAGCTGGAAGAGATCCCTTAAAGGGATAAGTTCGCCTTTGTACATTCTAACTCTGTATTGTATTAGATTTTCTGTTTTTTTTTCTGTGTACAATAAAGTGTTTACATACATACATACATACTAATGCTTACAATTAGTTTCCCGCTTCTCCTAATTCTTACCGTTGGGGATCGATTTTTGGGAAATCCTATTAATACCCCCTTATTGTACGTCACGAGCGTTAATTTGGGACCCATTTCAAGAATAATATGCTTGAAGTCGTCATTGATGTCGTTAGAGATGTCAAGTCATCTGTAACTTTATGAAACTCAACCTTATTGTTGTAGAATGTCAGACTTTGGACATAAGGTGGGTACCAAATTAAATCTCGTGACTGTATCTAAAAAATATACCAACAAGTATAAAAGTCGTGTAAATGCAGTTGAAATGCGCTCTTTGCGTAGTATGTGCAGTGGTGTGAAACTGATTGATAGAGTAAGGAATGAAAAAGTCAGAGAGAAATGTGGAATAAAAGAAGATGTAGTGACTAAGATTGAAAAGGGTATGCTTCGATGGTTCGGTAATTTGGAAAGGATGGATGAAAGAGATATTATACAGATCGAAAATGAGTGGACGGGTCGGAAGGGGCCGCCTTAGGCGTACTTTTTCGAGTCAAATCGGAGACACTACTGGAAAAGGGCCGAATCTTAAGTACCCGAAACCGACGTGCGTGCATGACTCGATGTATGAATGTGCAAGAAGCGAAAGAAATTTGTCAAGATCGTAGCAAGTGGAAAGAAGTGGTCTCTGCCTACCCCTCTGGGAAACAGGCGTGATTTAATGTACGTATATATGGTAAAAAATACCCTCCTATAGGGAACATCCATGACTTTTTTTCACAGTTTCAATTAAAGCTGAGTCACGTAAACAGTTGAGAAAAATCATTTTTTGAAAAGCTATAAAAATAACCGTTTCTGTTAGGCGATGTTATCTTTTGCAAAGCGGTTAGTAAAGAATATTTTAAATGGATCGGATGTAAATTCCTAAATGGTAGGCTATTCTCAAATTCGCTAGGTTTCATGAGAAACGGTTGGGCTGTTTGGCATCATGTCTGAAATAAGAAATCGCCATATACCTATTTAATAAGTAGTTGTTTTAAAAGTTGCGTGAAACGGGTTGATTTTCGCAAATCGAACACTCGAAAATTCCTTTCGAAAAGAACGATAACTCGTGTCGGTTTTTGAGTTCAGGGTCAGTTAGAACGTTTCTTTCGATTCATTTTTCTTCCATTTCTTGGCTTCCTTTGCTTATTTATAGCCATTATCGCCTGAAGGTTCTAACTAACAAATCGTGTGTGTCATAAAGTCTGTATACACAGGCCATGGATGCAAACTGCAGCAACACCGTCTATTTGATCAGCTAACGAGGTAATGACAGGTCAGCTGAGCATGCATAGCCATCTCAGCTAATAGAGGCAACGTTGAACATCTGTGCAATGTTCGGAATTAAAAAACAAATGCTAGCTCATTAAATGCATTGATCCAATATTGGTATTGATTCTCGATCGAGGCTTCTTTTTAGGGTTAAGAGTACACTCAAAAAATGTGAGCCAACCAAGAAAGATTTTCTCTTAGTTGACAAAAAAGTGATTACAATAATAATTTATTAGCACACAATCTGCTCTTACCGGGATTTGAACCCGGCACCGCTAGCTTCGTAGGCAGGGTCGCTACTAACTAGGTTGAAGTATCTTCAAATAAATAGTATATCTTCAAGACTAAGGAGCAATACAGTAGTTGGGTGAATATTTGGCGTTTCAACCGCCGTCATTATTGTTTTCGCATATTATTCAATATAAACTAAATAACTTTCTTGTTTCTTAAAATGGAATGGATACTACCCCCGGGTCCGCTGATTTCGACATCAAAAGTTGCTGGTAGCTATCATTATTTTCGTCAATGCATTAAAGAGAATAATGACGGCGGTTGGAACGCCCGAATATTCACCCAGTTGTTGTACTTTTTTTAGCTGTGAGCAACAAAGAAAGTTTTTCTAACTTTCTTTGTTTCAAATATGGCCTAGGAATTCTCGGGACCGCTAGCTTCATAGACCAACCACCAACTAGGCCAAATGCGTCGTCAAATAATTGTATTGCCCTGGACTCCATACCCTCATCAATATGCCACGCAAGTGTGATCACAAACGACGTCAAAAATGCATAACATAAATAAACTGCACTTTTATATCACTTAAGTATTAAATGAACATCAGCCCTCCAATAGCCTAAGCATATTGAACCATTTAGAGACTTAATAAAGTTGCAAATGCAATAATAATTCTAAAACATGTGACTTTTTCCTAAACGGGAAGGACGGCTTACTCGTGTCTACATGTTCAGTGCCAAGAGCGCCAAAAGGGGTCAATATTTTATATGGATCTGACAGGCTGGCAGTCAGAAATGTTCCACGTGCCTTCGAGACCTTCAGCACCATGAGTCAAGATGCTAATAGGTAATAATACTTAATCAAGCATGCAAGTCTAGTCTGGCTCTTGCAGCTGACTTAGTTATTGAACCTGTCTCCGAAGCCAATGGTCCCAGCTTCAATCCCCAGTAAGGGTAAATATTTTAATCGAGCATGAATATTTGTTTATCTCAACTAAAGTCCGTGTGGTTGCCGGCTTAGAATAGTGCCCCTCCGTGTCTTCCCGTGGATTTCGTAAGAAGCGACTAAGGGAATAAAGGCTGGAAGTAGGTACTGTTAGGCGATGGGCTTGCAACCTGTGACTAATATGCTGGTAAACATCTTGCCTGATTGTGCAAAATGTAGTGACAGAATTATCAATAAGTTTTTAGAGTGTGAGTTTATGTACGAGTATGTATGGATGTAGTTATCATAGCGAGGTGGGACTTCGTAGAAAACACAATGGTATTTATAGTAGCTAAAAATGCTCCATTGACACAAAAAAAAACTCTAGACTGTTCTGGTCAGATATCTTGCCGTCGCGTTAAGCCGGGTACTCTCAGTAAGCCTTAACTGTGACTTGCACGCAACATGTTGATGTGTGTTTCTCCTTGCCACAAAAAACCGACCAAATACCAGTTTCTCAAGAAGGGTTCCGTACCTTTCTTATATGGTCCCTTTTATTTTTTTTATTCTTTGTAGTGGCTATAAAAATAGGTATGTACCTTTCTTAGCCAATAAGCAGTATTTCACATTAAATGACAAAGCACTTTTAATTCTACTCTATTAGTAATAAAGTTGATATGGCTACAGGGGTTTTATCTGAGATACTTACTGCCTTGGCTTTGGAAGGCATACACATTGAAATTTTTAAGTGTCTACTTATTACGGTTATTGAGATATAACACACTGACAGACAGACAGACAGACTATAGTTAGTTATAGGCTCTTCTTGGCACCCATTGGGTACGAAACCCAACGATGATGAACATAATTGACTCACACACGTATAAGTGCTTGTGTGTGATTTAATGTCAGTTGCTTTCATCTATTCGTATACGCTCACACACACGTATACAAAGGCAAAGTTAACGCGTTTTAGAGATACTAACGTTGTTTTCTGTCAAAATCTTCTGCCATCTTGACAGGTGTCAGACAGCGTCGCTCAAGCCCGACAGGCTCCTAATTAAAAAGCTGAATTCCCTTTCTGTTCACCATTAATCATTTAATAATTATGGTATAGGCAAAGACTAACGATGGAGAAGGGACTCCATATATATATATATATATATATATATATATATTTTATGTCATAGAGTAGACAAACGAGCACACAGGCCACCTGATGGTACGGGGAAACTGTGACCCATAGACATTCGCATTCACAAGAATGCAATGCAATCTTAAGACTGCAAATGCTTTGCCAACCCTGAGGACTAATATGGAATGCCTCTATGCTAGTCATTTCACCGGCTCTCTTATCCCCAAACCGGAACACAACAATGCGAACACTGCTATTTGGCGGTAGGTTAATGGATAAGATGGTGGTAGCGAAATGAAATGAAGTCACTTCTCCATCGTTAAATATCCACACAAAATTTCCCAGCAAAAAAAAAATATCTTTGAGGCAACACAACCCAATATAAACCCAATCCAATATAAACCGTCTAAAAACTTAGATTTTGGCACAAAAATTCAACGGTTAAATCATAATCATCTCACAATATGAGATACCTAACTTACCTAAGTCAGCATGTGCAATGAAGAGTTGACATACATAAATACATTAATTATGTAAATAAACATTAGGGAACAATTTGACACAGTTAAACCTAATTCAATCACAGAAAATAAAAATAAAACAAAAAGAAAACGGACTGCCAAAACACAGCCCAGCGGGACTCGAACGCAGGAGCTCAGTGCTATAGGCCCTGCGTCTCGGCTTAACCACTCGACCATGTGTTCCAGAGAGGGCGAATATTAGCTTCATATCGTTTAAAGTGACGTAACAGTGACGCGGCGTCTGGTTACAAATGCAACGGTTAGCGGCGTCAACGACATAAGTTAAAATCAGATTCTGCTCCATTTTTATAAAGACTATTTTTGTGTGACCACATAAAATTAAATAGTCTTGACACATACATACATACATAAACTCACGCCTTTATCCCCAGACCAGAGTGGGGGTAGGCAGAGCTACAGAATTATTAACAAATTTCAGAATTACTAACAACTCTAAAAATTTGTTAATAATTCTGTAACCACATTTTGCACATTTAGGCTAAGATGTTTACCAGTGTATTAAAATAGTCTTGATTGTCACATCATTTTGTGTAATCTCGTTCAGCGAAGTAATAAGTGGAACTAATGGTAGATTTAGTTTTACTCGTATGTGATCATCAAATTGTTGAAGTCAGTTTTAGGTTGGTTTTGCTTGTGTGAATTACTTGAAGTTTTACTTACTTTTTGATACACTGACCGATGATGTCAATACGATATCATGATACTATCGATCTGGTATACGTGGTATAACGATGAAGATGGCTGGAATGACAGGAATTCCTTAATGTTAACCGTATTAGTTAAATAAAAACATATTTTTAAAAATCAGACCCGTAAAGGCGAAGGAAAAATAATGCGGGTCAGTCATACTGAATTACCATAATGTTACTATGAAATTTGGTGTATCCCAATTATTAAGTACCTACTAGTCTTTCATAATTTCTATAATTAAAGAGTTCCATTATTGAATTTAATCGAATCCATCGAATATAATTGCTGTGCTGTATTGATGACGAAATAATTTTTTTCGAAGAGCTATTTTATTTTGAACATTTTATGTAAAAACTGCTTGAAATAGCATACCCGAAATGTTTTACGACTTAACCTTATTTTCACTAGATACAATGATAAGTAATTAAAAATGTATTGCAATATATGGCCAGTCTGTTTTATTTAAACGCATAATCTATGCCAATGTAACATGAGAAAGTGATGGGAATACTTCTGTCACTCCTCACTTGCCTCCTAATTAAACAGGTTAAGTTCGCGACAGATCTATTTCGAACTCTCTCGTTACTAAACTAGCGTTTCGCTTAAGGCTGACGCTGACAGTAGCTATTACTAAATATGTACCCCCTTACTAATAAACGTTGAGTAGCGGTGGTATAGCTATACAATGTTTTGTCCTTATCTGTCATTGTGACATTTGAATTTGACAGATAAGGACAAAACATTGTATAGCTTTACCACCGCTACTCAACGTTTATTAGTAAGGGGGGTAATGTCTAGACATTGTGTGGTAGTTGTAGCTAAGTATAAGGTGCTAACAAATTAGTCACGGATATTTTTACAGCTGACAGTACTCGGTTCTCGGAGTACATTTAAGTATGAAACACCATAGGTTTTCTTATGTTTTTTTGGAGAAAACTAGGAAACAAATTTGCTACGTTGAAACACCCTGTTAACAAGATAATTAAATGAGACCTCTTTAGACATTCTAGACCCTCTTTGAACTATCATTCAGATGCTAGTATTTACTTAATAACCTACAGTTTTCCCGCCGAATCATAATGACATTGCCAAACAGTGGTAAAAATCTTGACAGGTACATAATAGGGGTGATTATTTTAAAGATTAATTATGACTTATATTTTTTGTTCGGTAAATTAAAACAATAAAATGATATACATAGCTTCCTTAATAATTACAGTCAAAACTTAATTGTTTTAATGTAATGTATTATCTCTTAAAATATCCGTGACAAATTTGTTAGCACCTAATATAAATAGAAAAGTAGTTTGTCTATGGCCCTTAGAAGTTTCTGTTAACTATTGCCACTCGGGCGCTGTTGTTGATGCGATTCACATCGCTCGATACTTAATACGCACGCAACCAAACACGGTGCCTGCCCTAAATAAACCGGCTCGGTCCGTCCTGTTGAGTTCGCTTGTGTTTGCTCGCGGCGTGTACGGTCAAGACACGCACACATGCAAGCCGCGCGATATACCTTTGTTTGAAGATGAACTACTGTTTATACTGTGGTTGTAGACTAGTTGGTAGTGACCCTATGAAACTAGGTATGTCAAGTTTGAAGGTATCTCTATTGTGGGTAGTTTTTAAAGGGAGTTTTAAACCTTCTTAGATTAGTTACTAGCAAGAGGGATGCCGCAATACGTTAGATAGATAGAACGTTTTGCTGTGTCCCTTTTGTTAGTGACTAATTAAAGAAGGTGTAAAGGTTAGCCGTAGATGTCTTAAATTAAACGTGAAAGCAACAATTGTGTGAGATTTCGACATCCATTATTAATTATCTAACGCTGCCTTGTTATAGTATTTCTCACCCAGTAAGCATAAATATTGATGCGACGATTACTATTCTTTCATGACTCATTCACGATCGGATTGGGCGTACATTAATTCACAAGCTCATCCATCGCAGACACCCGAACCCAGGCCACGTAACCACGCGGACTTTACATAATTGATGAGATTCCAACCTAATTTAATCATCTAATGTATAAGTCAGATGCCGCGATAAGCTCGTTTCATACATTAACGCAGTCCATTAGTCTGTACATCACGAAAGAGTCAAACAGCTCCACGTTACTCACAAATTAGGAAACAAAATAAATTAACTACAAACGTAATATCCTAATGTACTCCAAAAACCCCTATTCACACAGCAATACAGTCGGAAATCACATGTGACTTGGTAAAAGAGGGTTGCCAGCTTATACTCGTATGCATTAGAATAATTGCACTGGCAACTCCCATGGCGCGGTTATTAAAAAAACATTAGACAATGTCATATTAATTAGTTTAAGGAACGGACTGTTAATTGGGTTTTGAGGGTTTAATAGTGTAGTTTACAAGCTGCCTTACGGACGTACATGTCTTCTAAGTACTTTTTAATTATTGGGTAAAGGTCAGGACAAGTTAATTTATACAATGCGACAAGTTTATGGACTTCAGGGGTGTTATTCTCTCAAAAACAACGGACGGTCGGACGAACGAGCGAAATCGCAGCGGCGAGTTTGTTACAGTGAGTTCGGCGCGTGCCGTACACGTTCCATCCATCGGAAGAAACCATGCTGCTAAATTGAAAATACACGCGCAAAAATATGTTTTGTTCGCATTGACGGGAAGGACTACTTAAACTTGCCGCTTGGACATTCACTCGTTTGTCCGTCCGACCGCCGTTGTTGAGAGAATCACTACCCTGGCCGAAAGATGTGATGTTCGGCAGTTTTGGGGCAGGCTTCCATCATCAAGTACGATGTCAGCTTCCAAATTCAATTGATACTTTTATCCCAGTTACACTAAACTCTACTTTGGATTTCGATTGAGAGGACGGTAAATAGAAATATTATATGTTGTTGTCATGAATTAAATATGTCTTTATTATCGTTATTCCTTCGTCCTGCCCAAGTATTTTTAAGCAATTCCCGATTCCTACCCAATATCCTCTATGAAAGATTTTTTTATGGATAATTTGAATTACCGGACGAACGAAGAACGTTACTAGAAGTAGTTAGTTTCCTCCGTGTAAAGATTGTAAAGAGTCAAAACTGCCCCAGTGTTTGACCAATATCCTTATAAAAATCACTTTTCACCCTAGGGACGTAAATTCCAATTTCACGTAGCTATTGAGAAATACAAACCCTTACTCTCCGAACAGGAGAAACGAAAAGTTTTTATGAATATGATACGTTGTTCCCCGTAGCTTCCTGCCCCGGTTCACAGCGCAGGCGCAAGCGCAGATCCTAATGAAAAAGGGTATAAGTCGACTTAACTCGTACTAAAAAAAGGTTATATACATAAACGGAGTACATTAGACTTAAACCCTTTTTCTCTTGATCTTTAGAACACTTGTACTTTGTTTCACGAGGACCCCATAATTGACGCCGGTGGTCGCCATTACCGCGCATGGAATTGGTGATTGCACACTTGCACTGCGGTAATGAATAGATACGGACAAAGCCAAGCTGGGAATACTGCGAGTGGTGTGGAGGAGGCAGGAAAACAATTTTGCCGTCGCAAGGCAATTATTAGTTGATTGTGTCACAAGGGAGTAAATTGATATGATTATTGCGTTGGTATCATGTCGGGAATACTTTAAGCGAAGAAAATTATTTTGCTACCGAGTGATACCTACCTACTGATTTTTATTACAAGTATGGGGAACATCCAAATGATACCTACTCCCATAAAAAAATATTAACACGCCCAAAAGGTGTAATAGTTTATTTTTAAAAAGTTTGTTTTACACACAGTCAAAAAGTGAACGAAAAAAAACGATCTCCCCGAAACACCAATAGACGTTTAGTTTGTCTAAATTGAATTGATGCAACCCTTCAATCCCTACTAAGTTTTTGAAAAGGGGCGCATCATTTCAAGGTTGATGTAAGTAGACATAATTACTCTGAAAGCCAGTTCTTTTCCATTCAAATAATAAAATGACCATCATCAGCCGCCTCCAAATCTTCCCACATCATCGCGTCATCTCGCAAATTCCTCGCCGCTCGCACGACAACATATCTAATGACGACTAATTGCCAGATTGACTAATCATCGTCACGTCTATGACTAATTAGTAGGCACCTAACCTTATCTCCTAAGGTGCACTTACACGGGCATGGGCAATTGTTGCCTGTTAACAAAAGCTGTGTTACTCTAATTTGTTGTAATAGAATGAGTCGTATCCGTATTGGAGAAGGGTAAATTGCCCAAAAAATTGCTTTCTTGATGTGTAGTTTTGCAAAACTTCACTCAATTTACGATGAGGTTACTTGTTTTGGTGGTCCAAATCACCCGTGTTGTCGTTGTCTTGTTTGACGGAGAGCTTGAGATGTCCGGCGTATATAATATTTATATTGCCTAGGCAGTATTAGGTATCTACTGGTTTTGGGTGAGCTAATTTGACAATGAAACCTGCGACAAAAGTCTGTTGCATGTCTAACTGCCGCACTAATAGCCGTCAATTAAATTTAATGCTTGATTAAAGTAGCTGTTATCACTTTTTTTGTTTTAGCAATAGAATAAGACAACACGTCACTAAACAAGCGTTAAATTTAATTGACGTCTCTTAGTTTGGCAGTAAGTGTTTTATTATGCTAAATCTTAGCCACCTGATAGAAAATTGACATGCCAGCAATACCAAGAAAGGAATGACAAAATCATTGCCAGCCTATAAGTACCTAAAAAAAAACGGCCAAGTGCGAGTAGAACTCGCGCACGAAGGGTTCCTTGCCATTAGGATATAACCAAAAAATGCCCAAAAAATCACGTTTATTGTGTGGGAGCCCCCGTTAAATGATTATTTTATTCTGTTTTTATAATTTTTTGTTATAGCGGCAATAAATATACACATTGTGCAAAATTTTAACTACATAATATACAGGGGTGTGATTCTCTCAAAAAGTAAAATTTGTTTTGTTCGTTCTGACGGGACTATAAACTCGCCGCTGCGACATTGCTGTGCGGGTGGTAGGACCTTGTGCAGGGTCCGTCCGGATCGCTACCACCGCCTTATCCATTAACCTACCGCCAAACAGCAGTGTTCGCATTGTTGTGTTCCGGTTTGGGGATAAGACAGCCGGTGAAATGACTAGCATAGAGGCATTCCATCTTAGTCCTCAGGGTTGGCAACGCATTTGCAGTCTTAGGATTGCTCTGCAGTCTTGTGAATGCGAATGTCTATGGGTCACAGTTTCCACTTACCATCAGGTGGCCTGTGTGCTCGTTTGTCACCTCTATGCCATAAAAAATAAAAAATAAATATCTCTCGTTCCTTCGTCCGACCGCGTTTTTGAGATTATAACAGCCCTGCCCGCTGACAGACTGACAGACGGACAGACATGGTCCTTTCTTCCTACACGTTCGTAACACTTGTAATAAATGCAGTATGCAACGAGGGTCACGATATAATTGTCAGGTGAAATCAGTGTTAATGTGAGCGATGTTTAGTAGAATATAGAGAAAGCACGTCGCGTTTACGGGTCGATTAAAACGTACGTCGTCATTAAAATTTACGTAGGTTCGTGGTGGCCTTTGACCGCGTTTAGTTAATCTTAAGTGGGAACTAATGGGGTTAATAAGCTGTGACCGATGGGGTATAGATCAAGATTTTATGGTCCCACTTTGTTGTACGGTCATTTGGTTACGTGGATTATATTATCCTATAAATTATTCAATTACAGGCGTGAAAGTATGTATGTAATTATTCAGGTTCATTACATAACCGTGATTTAAGTTCGCTGTTTCAATGACACCTTTTAAATGGGACATGCAAGGCACTCGGGAAACAGAAATTGTAAGATCTGCAATCATACATTTTCAAATATCGTTTTCGATAATTCGGAGTGACGTAAGCTGCGGTCGCATCGAGCGCTTTTGTCAAATCCATACCTACTTTTCGTAAATCGTTTAAGAGTTTTCACTGAAATATATAATTTCCTACTACACACATAGTAGCTAACTGATTACGAAAGGTAGCGAAAAACAGTAAAACACAAAACATTTACGTTTACAGATTGAACATTTTTTTTTTTTTTTAATGGCATTGAATAGACAAACGAGCACACAGGCCACCTGATGGTAAGTGGAAACTGTGACCCATAGACATTCGCAATCACAAGACTGCAGAGCAATCCTAAGACTGCAAATGCGTTGCCAACCCTGAGGACTAAGATGGAATGCCTCTATGCTAGTCATTTCACCGGCTGTCTTATCCCCAAACCGGAACACAACAATGCGAACACTGCTGTTTGGCGGTAGGTTAATGGATAAGGCGGTGGTAGCGATCCGGACGGACCCTGCACAAGGTCCTACCACCCGCACCACCTATTAATAACCACAGTATCATACTCTACCTCGTCGTCACTTAGCATCAGGTGAGACTGAAGTCAAACACAAACCCATTTTGAAAAAACAAAAGTGTTCAAAATAACAACATACATTTCAGTTTTCTGTCAAAACATTAAAATTATACCTCAAGCTTTAACTGTATTCGGACCCGTAACAATTAGATACCGTTTCGATCTTTATAGGCTCATATACAATAGTATGGTGCAAAGTAGGTAATGTTCATGTTTTTTCGGATAAACATACTCCTTTTCTAAGGATGTTGAACAGGTCCCTAGCGAGCTCGTCTACCTTCCCCATACCATGAAAAACCAAAGTATCATTTCACAAATTAAATCATTTTACAAACTTTTATTTCGCAAAATCTTGATTGTGCTCAAACCATTACATATTACTCGTACATAGGTTACATAGATACATACATACATACACATACATAAACTCACGCCTTTATTCCCAGAGTGGGATAGGCAGATTTACTTACAGAATTACCAACAACTCCAATAATTTGTTAACAATTCTGTAACCACATTTTGCACTTTTAGGCTAAGATGTTTACCAGTGTATTAGTGACAGGTTGCAAGCCCATCGCCTAACAGTACTATATACGCCTTTATTCCCTTAGCCGTCTCTTACGACATCCACGGGAAGATATGGAGTGGCACTATTCTAACCCGGCAACCACACGGATAGATAGGTAAGGTTAGGTTAGAATTTTGACCACAATCATATTGTGAAATAATGACGCGGGAAGTATCTCTTTGCGAAATGCTTGTCATAATGATGATTTTTTGGTAAAACATTATTGAACTGATTGCACTACACATGCGTTTAGGTTAAGCGATGCCACCCCTAACTGAATCACACGCCGATTCAATTACCTAACTGCTAAATTTACATACCTACCTACACTTAACGTTACATTAAACTGCCCCGGGTACAGTAAACTCCTAAATGATCGAATTAGTCGCCCATAGCCTGGAGATTACCCGCCATATACTTAATTGTATAAGCCATATCGCCTAATAACATATTATACGCCCGGCTGCTATTAGAAAGTAAATTAGCATCTTTGATTTTATGCCGACGTTAAGTAATGGATATATTATCTATCAGTGCGTTTCGGCATACGTGTGTGTTACCGGTTATGTGTCCCGGTAGAGATATGATAAGTACTGAGTACACGGATGGTATCTAAGTACAGTGAAAACAGACATATAAATGAATTCCGCCAAAAAGCAATTTTGTGTGATTACACAAAAAGTTGTCATGAAAAAAAATGCCAAGTCGCTTTAAAAACATTCTAAGGTCACAATGATTCTATCCATGTAAGAAACCACTAAAAAAATATTGAAATAATACATCAACATGATGAGTTTTTGTAACATGGACATGAGGAAAAATTACAAAAATTCCGACTAAAATAATCAATATCTCAAGAAGTACTAAAAATCGTTGAACATACATGAGGATGTTTTTGGTAATCCTGGGTGTGACCTATTAATTTTTTTCATTTGGACCACTAGTGATCCGACACCTTTTATAACCCGTATTTCCTGATTTAACGAGCGGCTTGCATGTGTGCGTGTCTCAACCATACGCACCGCGAACCACCACAAGCAAACTCAACAGGACGGACCAAGCCGGTTTAGTAGGGGCAGGGCCCACACTACGTTTGGTTGCGCTGCGACTGACACGCATCCACGCAACCCTAGCGCCCGCGTGGCAACAGGTAGCAGAAACTCCTAAAGAACCAGAACCGAACTACTTTTATATTAATATTCGATTCTGGCCTCTATTCTATATGGTAAAAACCATATTATCGTGTTTGACCTGTTATGGTATTGTTTTAACTCGGCCGCCCCTTACCGTCAAGTAAATAAGAGCTATCAAAACGTTGACAATACGATAACAGGTGAAAGACGATATCGTCGGTGATACTGCAATACCGCATAACTTACAGATTTAATAACGAGCAAAATTCACCTTACTGTATAACTCAGTAAAGTGGATTTTGCCCCTGATTGACTTTGCCAATTACGCTGTTTTGCACTATCATCGACGATATGGTTTTTACCGCCTAAAATTGTGCCGTCCTAAGCCAATACGCAGTAACTAAGATAAACCTCCTGTAGTAATATCAACCTTAATACTAATGAATACAATTGAATTTGCTTTGGTGATAGAGTATAAGATACTGATAATTGGCTTAGTAGGAGGGCAGAATCTATGCCCCGGGGGGTTATTATGAGATGCAGTTCAGTTTACGCTGAGAGAAAATGACAGAGTTATATAACTGCTATAGATCTGTCCTTTACGCTCAACGTAAAATGAACTGCCATAATAACCCCCCTGTTCTAGTTAGGTAATTAATGTGTAAGCGTTACTACTACATTCTAAGCCCGCTCTAGTCCTATATCACATTGTATGGCTCCTAATCCAGGACTCCATCCATCAGCATCAGCGTAAAAACTGGTTAATTCGTCTAATAGAGCTCGTACTCGGTAATCGGGGTACAATGGGCCCGGGCTGACGCTGCGATACATCACGCGGGATTGACAGCTAAATTATAGTGAGTGTAGCGACAGCAATGGACGCTGATTAATATTGTAAATAAATTGTTCATGTACTTAATGGAGTTAATTTGCCAAAAAATATACAAATTTAAATTTAAAATATGTATTTTATAAATTTTCCACAAGAGACCTCTTTTACACGTCGGTATACTCGATATGGAGTGAATACGAGTGCCTTGGACAAACCCATCAGTGTGGAGAAGCGCTGCGAGACACTCCAGCAAAAGGTCGTTTTTAGGGTTCCGTAGTCAAACTAGGAACCCTTATAGTTTCGCCATGTCCGTCCGTCCGTCCGTCCGTCCATCCCCAGTCTAGCTCAGAGACTCATAGTACTAGAAAGCTGTAATTTGGCATGAATGTACATATTAGTCACGCCAACAAAGTGGTAAAATAAAATTTTGAAAAATATTTTTTTTTAATGCACCTCCCCTACACGTAACGTGGGGATGTCTTTTTTTTTTCTTGCCTACCCCATAGTGTGGGGTGTCGTTGGATAGGTCTTTCAAAAATATTGCGGGTTTATGAAAACAATTTTTCGATTAAGGGATCCGTTTATGAAATATTAAGCTTTAAAGCGCTATTTTTTGTTAGAGTTAAGTGTCCCCCCCCCCTACAGCCAAAACTACAAGTACTAAAAATCTGAAAAAAATCTTCAACGAAAGCGCGTATAACGAATTTTAAAGGAAAACTATCACGGCTAAGTAGACATGATTAGTTCCTGAGATACAGGCGATTAACGGGTTTATACCTACTAAAAATCATCTAAGACAGCGCCAAATAACTTTAAATAGAAAATTGTTTCATACATGTTGATTTTTGAGATAGTTTTTTGTGTTTGTCGTTACGGCTTCGGAACCCTACACTGAGCATGGTCCGACATGCTCTTGCCCGGTTTTTAAAGCTAGAATACAATAAAAAACTAAAAGTACTTATTTAAAAGTAAGTTAAATTACAAGGTGATAAAGTAATTAATAATAATTAAAACTAACACACATAAAATAATTACGAATATGAATGTAAGGTCAATAACATTAAATTAAAAATAATGACTAGGAGAACATGACGAGGTCTCTAAGCTACATCTCTACATCTACATTGTCTTTGTACATCCCCATTTTCTGGTTAATTTCAATTAGTCGGTTATGAAATTGTACCCATGTCTACTTTCGTGGATGATAGTATTGTTTTTAAAGTAAAGCGAAAATGATATTACAGTTGCAAAAGAATCGGTTTGTTTAAGTTCTAATATGATGAAAAAAACGGTTGTAATGGTTAAACCGCGACGTGTCATGCCAAGTACAAGCTGTCAGTGTTGACAAAGTTTCAAGAATTTCAAGTAAGTTAATGACGTAGTTTTACTTACGATATTTAAAAATGACAAAGGTACATAACTACATACTATCATGCCTTCATCCCAGAGGTAGGCAGAGCTTCAAAATTACCAACAACTCTATGAACTTGTTGTTAATTCTATAGCCACATTTTGCACAAACTGGCTAAGATGTTTACCATGTGTATATTAGTGACAGGTTGCAAGCCCAACGCCTAAAAATACTACAAGCATTTAATCCCTTTAAAAATGATTAACTCTAAAAATGTTCCAACTTTACGAGGCCATTAATCTGATTTGTTATAAAACAATTGTCAGTGGGAAAGTTTAAAAATGCCTACGATCCGACTAGTTAATATTCGAGTCCTATCTGAGACCTTTAACTTTGTAATTTTCGGGGTTTTTTGACGACACCAATACCCGGATAACAGTTAAGTTAATAACATAGATATTATTATACTTAATGTGTATCTGACGTAATGATGTAGTTGGTGTATGTCGGTTTAAGATAATTTTTCGTTGATAATAAATAACGAAAGCAAGTATCTTTAATTCTTTGTTTTATAATTAGGTAAGTTTATTAGCTGGGCGTATTCTATGATTATACGCTTTAGCACTACCAAATTAGATTCAACACCTAAGTCTCATAAATATTTGCAGCCAAATTTAATGGTCCAGAATTTAAAACTAGTTAAGTGAGCTTCTAAACTCAAAATAAATACAAAAGTTCTTCAACCGTGAACTCCTAATGTCTTATTCCAAACAATTATTTTAGATAATCTCAAAGCGTAAATCTTTTGAACGATAAACGTCCAAAAATACTTTTTGCTATCACGTTAATCCGTCATTGTAATTCGAAATAGCGGATTGCATTTTTTAATAACAATGTACAAGATTTATTCTGCTGAATTTTTATTAAGTAATAAAGGTTTATCTGCTGACGTTAGTTTAAAACGGAGTAAGATTTACGAGCAAATTCTTAAATGAATAATTATTTGCTCAAATGCCTCGCGAGCCAAAACTGGGATTGCACAATGTTCTATTAATATTGATGAAAGGCGACTGATTTGCGGCATTCCGGCCGATCGCCTGTGTGGTGCTATTCCTTAACTTATCACACGTAAGTTCGTAACGTGTGTCGAACCAGTGAGGCAGGACATGGTACTTAACGCTAACGAAAACTATTTTCGAAAACTGTCAAACGCCACGTAAGCGCTCGATGAGACCGTTATGTCAATCCTATACATTTTCGATAACGATTGTCGATCACGATCGCCGTATGCGTTTCTCGTCGCTTCTAGGTAGTCTAACCTAACCTACGTGACTAATGTTATTTTTAGCGAATTTAGAAATTATACATAACATGGTGCTGGTGGTGGTTAAATGCTTACATATTTTACATGAAACCACTTCAGCACAGTGAATCGTTCAAGCGCAGAGGTTTCAAGCCTACCAGCCTACCACATTTGTTGGTCCAAGGGCCATGAAAGCCTTAATTAGACTACAGCAGCATACATCGTCACCTACTGTACTGTATAGGTACACTGGGTAACTTTAACGTGAACACGCAGACACAGTGTACAGTATATACTCGTACACTATAATTAACACACAGAAACTGGTTGTACACATAAGTGTACAGTGTGAAGTGATGTCACTCTTAAATAACTACCGATATCGAAGTAATGTGCAAGTTACAGAACATTTCATAAATTTTAGTAAACATGGATAGTTCTTTGAACATTCTAGAAAATACCCGAGAATGGACCAAAGGCGGGCGATGATTCAGTCATTTCAACTATATCATTGTCCAAAAAAGTGATACTTAGCTACATTAGTTACCAGAAACTTTATATAGGACAGTCCAGTGTAAAAATATGGGAGAACGCAAAATCTCAAAAATATGTCACAATGCACCTTATTCCAGTGTAATAAAAAGAGCTTCGTAACATATTTATAAGAGGATTCTTACGATGCAAATTTTTACACTTGACTGTACCAGGTATCACCTTTGGAGGGTACCTAGATTCCATTTCATCAAAAAAAAACCTTGTTAATTGTGTCAGAGTAATACGAAGATGAAAATTAAACGCCCGAGATTCACCCAGTTAATTCAAGCCCTTAACGCATTCACTGCCACCGACGAATATATGCGTTCACTTTCATACAAGTTTGTTCCTAGGCCACACCCCAGTGAATGCGTTAATAAGCACTTATCGAGATAAAAGTCAGCGATGATATCGTAGCTTTTCCGTTAAAGAATACCTCCACAGTTCAAAAAATGCCTCCATACAATATGAGTTAAAGTTTTGGTTAATTTAACCGATCGAACATACATCACGATGATGTATAGCGAGTTGAATCTAAACGCGATGGCAACGCATTCCTTCGTTTGACGCAATCTGTGGGCTTTATATTAATATATCATGGAGGCAATAAATTAAAATAATAGGGTAATGTTACATACGGGAGAATAACGTTTTGCAATTTTTTGTACGTACCTAATGTTACGTAACACGTTATGTTAAGTTATTAACTAGCTTGAAATACTCTGTGCTCAAAGCTATGATGACACCCATTGTTGTCACTTATGATCGTATAAGGCGTTATAATTACATCAATGCGATAATAACTTACGATGAACGAGAGAAAAAACCAATATCAGCCTGGACCCTGTATTGAACTGAACAATAACAAAACCAAACTAATAAAAACATCACAACCAACCTCCACATCATCATGCTATAATATTCCCTATTAAAAAGTAATAAGGCACTTAATGTTAAATAACTTATTAGGGTTACGACCATAATCTAATTACAACCCTGACAGGGTTGCCACAAGTTAAACTTTCCGTTGTACTCCTCACGTGCGCAGGAGTTGATTGTTGCAACATTGTTGCTAATCGCGGGCCGGTACACACGTTCAATTAATTTACTAAAACCAGATAAATGTTGCCAGTAAATGTAGCCTGTTACCGTGTAAGGTATTATTACGCTCAGAGCTGTGTTTTTTGGTCCTTCGAGCCGGATGTTAGCTTTGTTAAGTCATGTGAAAATGTTAGGTTCGTCGTGTCAAATTATTGGCTTCACTGTAAGGAATCATTAAATGTGGAATACGAGACTTTGCAAGAATTGTATTTTTTGTATTGGTTGAAATAATACAGAATACAATGTAGACACCACTTGTGATATTTAGAGCCATTTTCGACATTATAAACGGCGATCCGGTGAGTTTGTCAGTCTGTTTATTTTGTTTTGCTTTTACAACAAAACCGCTGAACCGATTTTAATGAAATTGAATACGGGGATTATTTGAACCCTAGGCAACGAGGTAAGACAATTTTTCTCAAGAAAATGACAAGTTGCGTACTTTAAGTTTGTAGTTAATATAGCCATTATTCTTCTGACCGCATCCTATTTCTGTAAACCTGTAAAGTTTATCCTCGTCGCTCATCTTTGAATTGAAACCTCAACCATGATTCTGCTCATTCAAATTATGAATGAATGAATGAATGGATAAACATTCATCGGCTTAGCCTCCAAAATGTTCATAAAGAAACTATTGTGTCATATCTCATATCACTCATATCAGAAGTTTTATCATCGTTCTTTTCTACAATCCTAAGTTTTAGTATATGTCTTTTCTCAAACATGCTCGGAAAGAACGATTGAAACACAAGGACGGAAAGTGCCTCATTTTACTCCTAGGAGTAAAATAAACATATGAAAACACTTTCTGTCCATGTCCATAATGTTTATTAAAAGTGCTCTCTATTGCATACAAAATCGAAAGGAACGTGAAAAAAATCCCACACACCCAACTTGTGGGTGCAATGTGGGCTGGCGGCGGTGCGTTGTGTGTGAAACTATCTTCACTAATACTCGGTAGTTTTCAAACAAACATTATCTCTGAATTTGTCATAATAGGTTTTTAAAAATACTTGTAATTATGTATTTGTGTTATTTCCTCACATGTTTGAGAAAAGCATTATGTATGCCGCGGCGGAAACGAGGATTTCCTGACTCGTATTTTAGCAGGCCTCGCTATTGCTCGGCCAGCTAACCACCTCGTCAGGAAAACCCTTACTTTCCGCGCCTAGGCAACAATGTACTATTCCTCAGTAACGATATACAAAACCGCATTGTTTCCTGCTATCTTATATATTCTTGTCTCAGTTACGAGTACAACTTATAACTTAGTTAGAACGTACAAACGCCCTCGGACATAATCTTAATTCATAACAACTCCAAATAACATAATTCCCCTCAACACTCAACATTTCGCAACATACCAAAATTACGTATAATAGCTCTTATTTCCTAACACACAAGTGCCAAGAAATTTGTCAAGGTGTCTATTAAAATAATCTAGAGAAACATGCAACTTTGTTTCAAAACGCATTCCGGTCGAGAATAGAATTAGCCGTGACAAATCGGCTGATAATTATATCTGTCTCTCACGCGCGATATGCGGTAGACAGTGACAAAAACAAGGGGTATAAATCAAAAGTCGACTGTCACAGTCAGTTGCACGGTTGGTCTGCCGGTGCTTGTACAATTATAGTGAACGCGGTCAGGCCAAAATAGTAAGGAATAATTGTAGGATGTCCTCACATCTTGTTTGTAACTCGATTATGGGGTGGCACAAAACAGTAATTATAGGTACTAAATTACAGTGCGATAGAAGATGCTTCGGGTTTGTACTTATCTTTTACTCACTCTCATACGATCTTATTAAGAGCGAGTGAGAGAAATGTAGAAAACCGAAGCGTCTTCGGTGCTCACAGACTGTACGATGATTACTTCTATATTTTTAAAACTAGTTTTTTCAGGTTATTTCTTAATATCTTTTCATTTAGAGCAATCAGAGCTAATATGTTGGTTGGGCCAAATATGACTGCGTTCATGGCTTTTTTTTTTTTTTTTTATGTCATAGTGAAGACAAACGAGCACACAGGCCACCTGATGGTAAGTGGAAACTGTGACCCATAGACATTCGCATTCACAAGACTGCAATGCAATCCTAAGACTGCAAATGCGTTGCCAACCCTAAGGACTAAGATGGAATGCCTCTATGCTAGTCATTCCACCGGCTGTCTTATCCCCAACCCGGAATACAACAATGTGAACACTGCTGTTTGGCGGTAGGTTAATGGATAAGATGGTGGTAGCGATCCGGACGGACCCTGCACAAGGTCCTACCACCCGCAAACAACCAGCATTTCCATTTATTTTGAGCAACAAGGCCCATAACTAGGTACAAATACCTGTAGACTAATCAAGTTATTTATAAAGTGAAGTAAAGCTATTTTTGTTAAAGTATTATTTGTCTCATTCCGTCAAATTCAAATGTCACAATGAACGATAAGGGCAAAGCATACTTTAAGCACACTTTAGCTATTATGCGTTTATGAATAAACATAAACCTAAAAGTAACACCAAGGTTTGCGAAATTTCGCGTTATGGTCTCTGCTGGCAGACTGCCCCGAACCCGCTGGAACACGACACTTTTCCTTTTTTTAAAGAAATGTATGAATTCTTTACCGCATATCCAAAAATCGTGGACATCGGACTTTATTTAGGGGGTGAGAAACGTTATCGCCCGGGGCTAAATTTGTATGGATAATTTTTGACAGCGCAATTTGAGCATCGTTTAAATGAGACCACATCGAAACTTCGTTATGTTGTTATCCTAGTCACTATTTTTAATTCAATGTTATTGAGCTTACATTTGTAATGATTTTATTTGTGTTAGAGTTAAAATAATTATTAATTACTTTATTACCTTATAATGTTACTTTTAAGTATTATTGTATTTTATAATTTGAAAAAATTACCTTCTGCTGGAGTTTCTTGTCCGCAATGATAGTCTTGTCCGAAGCGCTAGTAGATTCACTCCATATTAACGACGTGTTAAAGAGCCCTCATGAGGCCAATTTACTGAATAAATATTTTGAATTTTGAATTTTGCTTTTTTTTTAAAAGAAGTTGAAAGTTTGTTTTGTAACAGTCCACCAGCCGATATTGGCGCTAGTAGTAGTAGTAGTAGTATTAGAACAGACGTATAATACTTTCTCATTCTAACAGATAGCTGCGTCAGGTCTCAGCCAGTCATTCCGACTGTTGAACTGACGGCATGTTAATCTGTACTGCCCTGAACATTCTCAAACTGCCGTGAATCACTAACTTATTAATTTCCGGGCCGTTAGTCTACTGACGTTAATTAATGATCAGATAAATGCAGACATTTACATGTTTCCGATGATTTAACTGTGAGTTTACGAGTGACATTTACAATGCATTAGTTCTGGGAAGATGGTTCGACATTTATGATTCTCTAGTAATAGATCATATTTTAATGGTAGGAAATTCGTTTATTGGTGTATGCGGGAACTATCAAATTTTAGTATAGCTCAGCTGTTTTCGCCTTTTGTTTTCATACATGTGTTCATACGATATTGCAAACTAGCTGTTGCTTGCGACTCCATTAGCACAGACAAATAAAACAGCCTATATTACTTAAGGATAACGTAGCATTCTAATGGTGAAAGAATTTCTGAACTCGGTCCAGTAGTTTTTGAGTTTATTTGTTACAAACATACAAAAATACAAATTTTTCCTTTTACAATAAACAAAACCTTGTGAATCCAAAATATGATATTCAAAACTCACGATTGATACTTCCATTGACCAATAGATCTTACTAGCTTCTGCTATACGCACCCGGGTATCCGTGTACCCGTTAACGGGCCATAAACACGTGTTCGGGTAACACGGAAACGGATACCCAACACGTGTAGGAACCCGGACACGACCGCGAGCCCTAATTGAAATAGACGACAATTACAATTACTGGCACTCAATCAGACGCAACCGCCGTGACGAAGTGCGTTAATATCAGTCTGTGGTCCATAGTATGGACATAGGGAACTCGCGCAGAATTTGTATGAGTAGAAAAAATAAAAAGATAAAAGATGTTTATTCAGTAAGTAGGCCGCACGGGCACTTTTACACGTCAAAAATCTACCAGCGCTTCGCAAGAGACCACTGCTGAGAAGAAGCGCCGCAAGAAACTCAAGAGTAAGTCGTTTTTTAAATATACAATTGTAAAACTTAACCTAGCATTATATAAAACAATGAATCTAACATACGATAAGAAATCAATGAATTCACGCGTAGTTGAGCAGGAAAATGTGTCAAAACTCTGAATTTTCCCCAGTACTAATTAGTAGTAAGTAATAGAAAAATTATTATGAAAATTTTACTTAATTATGATGGTGTAATACAACTACATAAAAAGTTTCGATACATTCTCCTACAGAAACCGTGTCCCCTAGACAATATAGAATGTATCAATTACTCCATAATATTAACTCTGTCTGCCTGTCTGCTTGTTACGCTTTCATGACGACGCGCTGGCCTAGTGGGTAGTGACCCTGCCTACGAAGCTAGCGGTCCTGGGTTCGAATCCCGGTAAGGGCAGATATTTGTGTGATGAGCGTGAATATTTGTTCCTGAGTCATGGATGTTTTCTATGTATTTAAGTATGTATTTCTCTATATAAGTATTTATATCGTTGTCTAGCATCCATAGTACAAGCCTAGACCTTAGTTTGGGACTAGGTCAATTGGTGTGAGATTGTACCCTTATATTTATTTACTTATTTATTTATTTATTTATGACTAAAGTGTTGAACCGATTTAGGTGAAATTTGGTAAGGAGATAGCTTGAGTCATAAGAAAAGACATAAGATACTTTTATGAAGGAAACTTTGACAGTTTTTGGGGGATTAGCGATACACGACTTCTTCAATAATGGGACCTTTTTTTTGGACCTTGGTCAATAGTAGGTATTACGAACTTTTTGAAAATTTCATTTGGTTAAAAAGATACAGCGATAGTTAAACGCGAGCAGGAAACTCCAAAATATCACGAGCATGTTATAGCGGCAATATAATATACACACAAAGTTCAACTGTCTTCCAATAGGAAATAACGGTTCATGAAATACAACCGGCGCACAGACAGACACACAGGCCGACAACGGAGGCTTAGAAATAAAGTCCTATTGGCACCCTTCGTCAGCTAATATAAACCGATTTGACTGGCGGTTTAACAGTGCTACATGGGCTGCTTAGTGTGCATTTAGTTAAGTAAGTGAAGCGAATTTAACTCCGGGCAATAACGTTTCTCACCTCCTAAGTCAAGTTCAATTTCCATGATTTTTAAATAAGTATATTGTAGTTATTATAAAGGAATAGGTCTGTGCGTATCTTTTTTTTTAATTGGTTTCATTCTAACAATCGGACTAGCGTTGTTATTGCCAAACGCACTCGCAATCTCAATTGGCTTCAAAGCGGAACAATTGTTTTCATTTTGTATGCAGACAAGCCTTCGATTTTCAAAATGAAAACATTTGCGATTGCCAGTGCGATAGGCAAAAGCCCCTCAAGTTTAAGGGGAGAGAAACGTTATTGCATTTTCTATGGAAATTTTTAGCTTCACAATACCTACTCTTAAATCATTATTTACATTTATTTCAGACTTTAAGTCTGTTCACTTAGTTTCACCGCAACAAATACGCACCACACTCATATCATAAACATTAATTGCTTCTAAAATAACTTCGTCACCATCCTTTTCCCGCACATACAAAACACCAACTACTGTCTCCCTCATAACCTCTAAAGGCACCGCAACGACTTTACAATTACAGCAATTAACAACATCTGGAAATAGCGAGATTAATTAGTTCGCATTAAAAATAGAGGCTTTAATCAATCTCAATTGGGCTTATCAACACCCTTGCACTTCCTGCAATTGTTACACATTCAACTCCACATGGAGTCCATTTGGTATCAAATCCAAACTACGGGCACTGAATATGACAATCTAAAAAACAGCTTTCGTACTGCTCACAAACAAAATGTTGTTTTAATTTATACCTTGTCGTGTAACGCTTAGGGCCCAAGCTGGTGGTTTTTAGACGCATACGCGCGTTGTTTGGAAATGGGACTACGAATGAGTCACGCTATTTGAAATGATACAATTTAAACGGTTGGTTTAAAATTTTATAAGCTTACTAGATGCACGCGACTTCGTTCGCATACGGGTTGCGTTTTTCTATTCCGTCTTTTTAGGGTCCCGTACCTCAAAAAAAATGGAACCCTTAGGGTCATTGTGCACTACAAGAAATTTTACCGTCCGGCAGTCCGATTTTTTACGGTTAATAAAGACTAGTTTGAGCAAAATCGGATTGCCGGACAGTAAAATACCTTGTAGTGCACAATCGCCCTTATAGGATCACTGTGTTGTCAGTCTGTCCGTCTTTCCGTCTGTCTGTCAAGACCCTTTATCACGGGAGCGCGTGGAGATATCGAGTTAAATTTGCGTTAAAAAAGATAGGTAAAAGCGGTTTATGCCGAAAAAAAACATATATTTCGACACTGTCAAGGGAATCAAAAGGAATGGCGTATTTTCCGTTGACTAAGAAGTTCGGTAAGTAACCGTTTTATACTACAACATTTTTAATTAAATCACAAAAAAACAGGGTCTTTTAAGCAAGGTTAATCGTGTTATGTGCGGAACCCTCAGTGTGCAAGTACAACTCGCACTTGTCCAGTTTTTTAAGGTTTCGCACCCGAAGGGAGCCCAACGGGACCCTTTTAATAAGCCTACTTGTCCGTCCGTCCGTCCGAGCCGTCCACATCCGAGTTTGAACCGTAACAGATAGCGGTTTGATTTTTAGGAGTCCGTACCAAAATGGTAAAAATGGAACCCATAATTATGGTGTGACTTCGGTGACTGTTTGCCTGTCCGTCTATTTGTCTGTATGTTACAACATTAGTTTTTCTCTGAAACTGCTATCAACTTTGATTTTGGCATAGTTGTATAACTTGCTAGCCCGCATCTGGTTTTAGTAAAAACGATATAAAATTATTTTTCTAAATAATATTTGAAAGTGGGTCTAGAATCGGGGGCTGAAAAGTGAAAGTGATGTGATTAAGGGGGTGTCGTCTCAAAGGGCTCAATGTGCAAAACTATATTTTATAATTTACAAAAAATGACGCGAAAAACATGATGAAGTTGTCAAATATACACAACAAGTAGAACAAGATACAAACAATCATTACAAGGTAAACCCTCTAACTAAACCAGAACTATAGTCCAAGACTCCGTCTGAAGTTTCGCCAAAGTTGATTCCGGTGTTGACCCGCCAGTTATCCGGCGACAAATAACTAAATGGATTTGGAGTCGAGGGTCAAGTGACGCAGCGTCGCCATTACGCCGATTAGGCCGGCGGCCGCGCCGTTCCCGTCCGGGCCGGCGAGTGCCACAAACCGAATTAATTTGACAGTTCTGAAGAGACGACTTCACGGGTCCATTTTGAGATAATATTGAGCGAAGGCGTAAATAAAGACGGAGCGACGATCTTCGCAAGGTTCGTAAGAGCTGGATGGTGTGTAGTGGGAGAGGCTCACGTCTAGCAGAGCAATGGACTAGTATAGGCTGACGATGATGATGATGATGATGAGTTCCCACCTTCCTCCACCTTGATCAGTCAAGTTTTTTTATTCCTTGACATTTGTCTGAATTTCTACAACCTTTTTCCACTAACCTGATCACCAGGCAAAAGTATCGGAATTCGAACTGTTACGTTTTAGCAAGGGGGTAAGACAGCCAGAGTGACAAAGACAAGTGGATAACATTAAAGTGACTGTTTTTTTTATCTTTATCTTGTATACGAATATTTACATACATACATTAAATCACGCCTTCTTTCCACTTGCTACGATCTTGACAAATTTCTTTCGCTTCTTCCACATTCATACATCGAGTGATGCACGCACGTCGGTTTCGGGTACTTAAGATTCGGCCCTTTTCCATTATTTCTCCGATTTGACTCGAAAAAGGGCGGCCCCTTCCGACCCGTCCACTCACTTTCGATCTGTATATCTCTTTCGTCAATCTTCTTTGATCCATCCTTAATATTTTAAAGAAGAAATTGACTGATCGATCAAGGCACAGCCGAAACCGCTGAACCTTGGGACTTCAAATTTGGAGGGAATTTTCCTTGGTTTAGAAATTCATTCCCTAAGGAGTTAAAATACGGAAAATAGCAGGAACTTACTAACCGCGCACGGGAATTCTCTAGTATACCATAAAAAGGTCCCTCAAAATCATATCTAACCTTGTATTGATGAACTGTTTCTCTAACAGGAACGAACCTGCGCAGACGCAGGCGTCGACAGGTCAAACTTTATTATAGGGGCCGGAATTGGCTTAACTGCCCTTCGGCCCGCATCATTAAAACCGTACTTTCGACAATTTGTCTTGCCGTTGTTAAGCTTTTTGAGAATTCTTTAGATAAATTGGTTTATTAAGATAATGGTATGTGCTAGAAGGCATGAGTTAGGCTTAAGTGGGTTTTTTATAGCAATGGATGAGGCGAGCACTAGCTGTCCCCTTGTTTGTCACTCGCTCTCTTTCTATCTAGTCTGTAACGATAGAGACGCACTGAGCGACAAGCGAGAAAATACAAATTGTGCTACCTGTAAGTTTACTTTCGTGGTTAGAAAAGTAACTATAGCTGGCAGATCCTTGTGTGTGCAACTGTGCAGGGTAGTGATTCTCTCAACAACGACGGTCGGACGGACGAACGAGTGAATGTCCAAGCGGCGAGTTTATGTAGTGCCGTCAGGGCGAACAAAACATGTTTTAGCGCGTGCATTTTCAATTTAGCAGCATGGTTTCTGCCGATGGATCTAACGTATAATGTGTAATTATTTTTAGAGCTAGAGTACGCCCGCGAGTTCGTACGCGAATTTTCCCTATTTCAACCCCTTAGAGGATGAATTTCCAAACATCTTTTCTTAGTGCACCCCTAAGATCTTATCCAAGGAATATTGCCTCTAAATTTCAAGTCCCTAGGTGGAGCGGTTCCGACTGCGTAGATCGATTAGTCATTCAGATTCTTCTTTTAAATATACATAGAATACAAGCTACATTTGATTATTGATACTCTGTACTTACAAAAATTAAGGTAGTAATCAAAAACCCTTTATTCAATATTAATATAATATAAATGCACATGACGTCACAAAGCTCCACCACTAGGATTACTAATGACAACTTAAATAGCAGATAACATATCTCAATCACTTAAAATAGCCCTAAGGTCAGTCCACTCGCTGTGCTTTAAAATTGACTCTTATGTGTATGTCTTTAAGGTTCTGGTGGTGGGTTTGGGTAGCACTCATTTGTGCAATTCGCCAGGGTCGACACACTGAAATGGATTAGTTCAATTCACTTCTGAGAAGCTAGGGACGACGTACAGTGGAACTGTTAATTTACATTCTTGTGCAAAGACAAAATGGTTTTTTTTTTAGCACCAGTGCACCAGTACCTACAACGAAAATCAGTACAATCTAGAAACAGAGTTGTTCTTTATGGAAGTGACTATTTTTGCTTATTATTAACTTTAAAACCACCATTAGATTCTTTAACCTAGCGCCATGCAGTAGTATAAGCATTGTTGTGTTCCGGTGTGAGGATACGACCCCCGGGGAAATTACTAGCATATAGGCATTTCATGTTATCATGTATCATATCAGTCATTATAGTAAATACGTTTGACGACACGCGCGGTAGCGTTAGCGTTGGTAGTGGTAGTGTTGGTAGTATTGGTAGTTAGTGACCCTGCCTACAAAGCTAGCAGTCCCGGATTCAAATCCCGGTAAGAGCAGAAATTGGTGTGATGAGCGCGAGTATTTGTTACCGAGTCTTGCATCTTTTCTATGTATTTATGTATATATTTCTCTATGTAAGTTTATCCTTGTCTAGTACCTATAATACAAGCCTATAGAGCTTATTTTGGGACTAGGTTAAGACCTATTCATCATGAGAAATGGCCTGTGGCAAGCATAGGGGTTATATGTTTGGGTATAGCAAACCACTGTCACAGCCCGACTCATACTGTTTTGTTTTTCAGTTTTTTTTTTTATGGCATCGAGTAGACAAACGAGCACACAGGCCACCTGGTGGGTTATTATGACATAGCTATGCAGATCATTTTACGGTGAGTGTAAAGGACAGAGCTATGGCAGTTATATAGCTCTGTCCTTTTCTCTCAGCATAAACTGAATTGCATAGCTATGTCATAATAACCCCTCTGATGGTAAGTGGAAACTGCGACCCATAGACATTCGCAATCACGAGACTGCAATGCAATCCTAAGACTGCAAATGCGTTGCCAACCCTGAGGCTAAGATGGAATGCCTCTATGCTAGTCATTTCACCGGCTGTCTTATCCCCAAACCGGAACACAACAATGCGAACACTGCTGTTTGGCGGTAGGTTAATGGATAAGATGGTGGTAGCGATCCGGACGGACCCTGCACAAGGTCCAACCACCCGCAAAATATACGCAGTATACGTGAATCTTAACAATTAATCCGGCCGGTGGCATAATTACGGGTGACGACAGCGCTTGCGCATCGCACACGCTGCATACATGACCGCGTCGACTGTCAATCACTAGCGCCATCTACCTCACACAGTCGTAGGGTAGACCCACTTTAGAAGCCATTCAGTTTTATGACGACTTGGGGCCCTAATATGGCTGCGTTAATCGCGTGACAAAGTTTGGATTGGGACCGTGCGCGACGATAGCGCCATGTGACAGGCGGCCATTATGGACGATATTGTCACCGCTGTCCAACAAGAAGTAAGTAAATATTGTGAATAATATTAATGAAATATTGTGTCATTTTACTATATTACACAATTTTGGACAATGGTAGTCAGTAACATTATTGCCAATAATATTAAAATTGTTGTTTTCAGTGAGAAATGAGCCTACTCGTGACTAAAACGGGGTTTCGTTTACGGCAAATATCCACTTATTTCTTTGGTCTCGTTTCCACCATGGTCTTGGATATTGGTAAAATTTACAGTCGCTATTCTTCTCGGTGTTATTACAATTCGCAACAACACATCTTACCAGGACCATATTTTTATCTCAAAAACGATTAGAAAATGTTTACTGCAATATGGATTTGACAGCTCAAGTCAGCGACAAAAATGACAATTTTAGCCGTAGTGAGCGCTGTGATCGTTTAGGCTACCCCCTCCACCCGCTTTGCACTCTGCCAATAAGGCATCCGTCACCTTCTAACACGTAAATAAGTACGAGAGTGACAGATGCTTTGTCCTCCTTTGACGCGCGATATAGATGCCCATACTTGGCCCGCAGGTATACTAATCGATATATTGCATAATTTGCCCTTTACAATCCTAGTACTTGAATATTAATAGGTACGTTATTTATTGACCCAGTATTTTAACCATGAACTACTATAGCCAACTCACTACCTACAACAGTATTTTGTTAAAGTTACATATAATATTAATTAATTACTCTCTTAATTGGTTCGCTAATGACGTGTAATTACTGCGATCATGATACGAATGACATTTGTATCGGAATCGATTCAACCGCAAACATCGGATTAATTTAAAGGTTGTACGCAATGTGATCAGTGATCACCTGTTATTATCTTCATTCATATTATAAACCCTTATACATGAAAAAAGTGTTTTAAACTATTGTCCATCCTTTTGTATGTCATCGGCTAAGGTCCGACTGTGATTCATTTGTAAAACAAAACTATCTCTCGATTTCAAGACAATACTTTACATAAGCTCGTATCACGCCTTTATTCCCAGAGTGGGGTGGGCAGAGCTACTGAATTACCTACTAACAACTCTAAAAACTTGTTAATAATTCTGTAACCACATTTTTCACAATTAGGCTAAGATGTTTACCAGTGTATTAGTGATAGGTTGCAAGCCCATCGCCTAACAGTACTACACACACAGCCTTTATTCCCTTAGTCGTCTCGTACGACATCCACGGGAGGACATGGAGTGGCACTATTCTTACCCGGCAACCACGCGGGGAATACTACCCACACTACTTTAGTTTATTATAAAACACAATAATAGAAATTTGTCAAGATCGTAGCAAGTGGAAAGAAGTGGTATCTGCCTACCCCTCTGGGAAACAGGCGTGATTTAATGTATGTATGTATGTATGTATGTACAATAATAGTAATGAGGGCGCTTCTGGAAGCTCGGCGTAGTCTTAACTGTCTCTGAGTTCGGCCGTTGCACGTTTAAACTTTTGTTAAAACCGATAATGACATAATTTGGTACTATGACTGCTATGACATCTCACGATTACGACAAATTGAATTGCAATTTGATGATATAATTGAAACCATTAACTTTAATATTAGTAATTATCGCATTCGACGTGCAATTGATGTGCCGTTTCAATTATAAAAAGTACAAACAGATGTTTGTTTGTTTGTTTAGACGTTTGGACCTAGTCCCAAACTAAACTCTAGGCTTGTACTATGGGTACTAGACAACGATATACATACTTATATAGAGAAATATACATATATAAATAAATATATATATATGTACTTAAAATACGAAAATACATAGGAAGCATCTATGACTCAGGAACAAATATTCGCGCTCATTACTCAAATATCTCGTGATTAGAACCCAGGGTAGTGATTCTCTCAACAACGACGGTCGGACGGATGAACGAGTGAATGTCCAAGCGGCGAGTTTAAGTAGCCCCGTCAGTGCGAACAAGCATATTTTAGCGCGTGCATTTTCAATGGTTTCTGCCGATGGATCGAACGTATAAGGTTGCTTAATTGAAAATGCACGCGCTAAAATGGGTTTTGTTCGCTCTGACAGGACTACCTAAACTCGCCGCTGCGATTTCGCTCGTCGACGTCGACGGGCGGACCCGTCCGTTGTTTTTGTGAGAATAACACCCCAGGACCGCTAGCTTCGTAGGCAGGGTCACTACCAACTACGCCGTCGCGTCGTCTATAATGATAATGTTAACCTTAACAGGTAAAGGCTAGTGACAATTTGTCGCGTTTAACTTGTCGCCAACAAAGATCTTGCCGACCTGTAAAAACATAAATAGAGTTACGCGACATTTATGTTTGTCCTATGAGTCCAAATATGGCGTCAGCTGAATGTCACTGAAATTTAATTGTGATTGGTCAAATGAACCGTAAAATTGGAAAAAGTACAATTGGTCAACCGTGTAGGAACGCTCGTGCACAAAATGTCAAATGTGCAGTCGGTTATACCCTTGGAAAACATCGAGAGTTGTTGTGTAATGTTGAGTTTTAACTTCAACGACCGCCATTTTTTTACCGCTGGAGTTAAGATTTTATTTATTTATTTATTTTTTAATATATTTACACGGTATTACAGTTGGTAGAATAATGCACCATGAAACAAAATTATTAGACTATATTGGGACACTCGATTGCCTAACATCCGTCTTCCTCACCAAATTTCATGCATTCATAACACGCAGCCGACCATCGGCCTGCAAACAGATCGCACTCCGGCGCAGATGCTATAAGCTCATTGAGCAGCGCAAGCGCGAGGGAGCGGCGAGAACCAGGGTAGTGATTCTCTGAACAACGACGGTCGGACGGACGGACGAGTGAATGTCCAAGCGGTGAGTTTAAGTAGTCCCGTCAGTGCGAACAAAACATATTTTAACGCGTGCATTTTCAATTTAGGAGCATGGTTTTTGCCGAATAAGAAAGAAAGAAAGAAAAACATTTATTCACTACAATAACACACATAAATATAACAAAAAATAAGAAAAAGAAACGGTCCCAACTCAGCATGTGTTGGCTTATCTTTCTAAATTACTTTTGCGTAGTTCGCAGTACATTAAAAATATAATAACGTATTTTAAGCACACACCCTTCTTAAAAATCCATTAAATTAAAACCAATAATTTAACAAAAATAACTTCCACTCACACTTTAACCGCGCCCTATAAATTATAATATAACCACGAAATAAATCAACCAATTAAAATATTATTTTACTGTCAATTAAGTTTATTTTACTGCTAATTTTACACCTTAGTGCAAAATAAAGGTACGGTTGTTAAACCGCAATCTGTTAGTAATCGATTTTTGATGGCCGCGCTGGCTCAAATTGCATGCCCTTTTTACATCTAGATAAAAAAAAACTCAAAGCAGATTATACTCTTGTAAATGATTTTAGCGCTTAAATTCAGATTTGGTTGAGTTTTTGGAGTTCTTTGGGGATAATGCATTTATTTTTACGACACCGGAATGTGAGATTTAAATAAAGATAAAGTAAAGGTTGCGGAAATTTTAATGCGGGCAGCGCAGGGCACGCACGGTTGATTCAAACTTGACCTCTTCACTGGATTTATATTAATAAACTGATCTCGACTGTAATGCCCGTCTTAAAGTACTTCAATAATGAATTTTTTTTATGGCATGACGTTTACTTTGACGTATCTTGTGACGGGCATCTCAGCCAGGATGAGCTGTAACCGTAGCAGTAGCAGTTCTAGAATCACGATGTTACGAGCAGCAGTAGAAGTTAGGTGATAGAACCAGTAATGGACAAGGTACCCGTAATGGACACTTGATTCTTTATTTTACAGATGATAAGGGTTATTCATTTTGCAACAATCAATTTAGGACCGTATGAAATTTGAATTAAGAGTGAAATGTCTATTACTGCTGCCTATCAGAGCGAACAAAATAAATTTTAGCACGTGCATTGCAATTGATAATGGTTTTTTCGCTCTGACGGGACTAATTAAACTCACCACTGCGAGTGCTGCGAGATTCACTCGTTCGTTCGTCCGACCGCGTCTTTGAGAGAATCACACCCCAGACCACAGTTACCATCAAGCGGCATGTATGGTCGTTTGCCTTCACCTTACGAGGGCCGTTCCGAAAGTTTCTAGCTGTGTCGACATTTATTGAAATATATAATATTGTTGATACATTCATAAAGCAAATTTTATTACGAACAGGTTTTGTCAAAAATATAAGTAAAAAAATAATGTTTTTTTTAATATTTCATTTTCACAGAAAAGTCGTTTTCTATAAAATTTGAATTTTTGGTGAAATCATCAGCTTTTTGGTATTCAAAACCTGTGTCAAATCTAAAGGGGTCGTCTGATTCTGATGATATTGCCCGTGATGGAATCGTCAGTATTTTTAATATATTTAAGCAGCTTGTTTTACTCTATTCCCAAATATAGTACTGCACAAAATGCTTTCATTGAAAGTCACTGAATTTTCCTGGAGACTCTAATTTAGACATTTCTTCAAGGCTTGTTTACTCCATATTCTAATATAGAATGTTGAAGGAAATGTATGGTTTAAAATAGGACTGATATACTACACGTTTTGTAATATTTATATTGGAAAAATGAAAAGGTTACTATTTTTGAGACCGTATTAATTATAGCAAAAATCTAGCCCAGGAATACGTCGCTTGCATATTTTTCAAAGCGTTAACACGTCTAGTGTTAAAAAAATCGTAAACAACAAACGAAGTGATTTACATCTATAATTTTTGGACACAATGTTTATATTGGAATTTGCCTTAAATATCCATCAACAATATAAATATATTTCAATAAATGTCGACACAGCTAGAAACTTTCGGAACGGCCCTCGTAGAAGGTTTAAGTAAGCATAGAAATTTATTTTCCAGAAAAAAAACTGATAGTAACATATATCCTACCTAACGCTGACATTTGACAATCACTAAAGTCAACTGCAAACTACAGTATCATCAGCGGTAAAAGAGAAGGAAGTCGTAACCTAGAGAGCTTTATATTTATGACTTTAGGGAATCACCATTACGTTTGCTATTTTATGGGTACCTTTAATCTAAAAATGTAAAACCAAGGAGGCAATAAATACGAAAACTAATATTTATGAAGAAATACCATTATTGACCGTTGGTGATACCTCACACACAACCCGGCCGTAGTGTAAATTATATCACCTAGAGCTTTATTCCACTCAGTAAAAAGTAAAAAAAACAACATCAAAAACGCAAAATCCGACTTATTTTTAAATGGTAGGTTTAGGTCGGTTTTTGGTTAAAAAATCTATATTACGAGTCGCTGACTTTAGTTGGACTGAGCTATATCTATCATCGTTTTAAAACAACGTTTTTTTTGCGTTTTTGAAGGCAGTTTTTAGTTTTTTCAATCATTTTTGTTTTTAAATGGTTTGGAATTTTTAACACATTTCAAGCTCGCCGCAAGCAACGCCGCGGGAAAGTCATAGTTATTTTTAAATAATTAAATGTTCTTCGTTATAGTAGCTCAACTAGCTTAATCGAGATAATATATCTTATCGCCACCCTTGAAATAGGTCACGTTGAGGAGTTCCGTTGGCCATCTGAGGGCTTTATCATCAGTTCCACTTCACCAAATGATACTTTCTGAATACAAATGCTGTACTTGTTACTAAAAATGTTAAATTCGCTATATGTATTACTTGAGGAGTTCCCTCAATTCCTCACGGATTTATTAGATTCAGTTTTGGTGACAATGGGACCACCTCAGACGCATATTCTCTCAAACCAAAAGATTTTATATTGGTCCATAATTGAAGGAGACATCGGTAAACATACATAAAAAAATCATACAGTGAACCATAGAACCTCCTAAACCATATTGCCTTTGGCACGTTATCGTATTGTAAACGTTTTGATAGCTCTTATTTAGTTGACAGTAATGGCGGTCGAGTTAAAAACATTACCATAACAAGGCAAAAACAATATGGTTTTATTGATTAGAATAGACCCAAACAATCATCATAATAACGTTATTAAGTAGGTAAATATAAATCATTGATTTACAATAAAAGCTTGAAAATAACGCTACAGTAAAAGAAATGAAAAATACTGCTTTTTAAATACTAGTACAGAACCCAAGAAAGCATTCTAAAGGACGGTAAATATCATCGTTAATCTCTTTTTAAAATGTTTAACCTATCCAAAGGTTAAATCTTAGAGCAGTAATCGATCAAGTTTAATGCGGTTAAAATGATTTATGGAAATAACTTGAGTAAATTAGCAAAGCCTACGATACAGGATTTAGAAATTAAGTTAATAGAACTAGAACAGTAGACCTAGTTCCTAACATTTAAGTTTTCTACCGACTAGAAATATACAGAGTGGAAAAAAAAACCCAAGGGACGGCAATTATTTTAAATATTGGAAATAGCAAATTCTTTGCAAAGGAAAAAAAAAATCATACTTAACCGGGTATCGAACTTGTCAAATATGACAGGCAGAAGAACTTCCAAAAATCCATAAATACATTATTTTTTGTTTCGCACACCTTCTAGTATTTAAATAGTTTTAAATTACCGATCTATTTACCAATAAACTCCTTGCCTTAGTTAACAGAAATACTTACACCTTTAAAAACAGGTTGTGTTCAAATTAAAGTATTTTCGAGTAGCGAATTGTTCGTCGAGTTATTTTGTACAAATTGGACTGTGAGAATGTAGCGCATTCGGTTTCTCGTTTTTTCATGGTTTTGTAATAACATCGTGAATTCATGAATTATGACGGCGATTTTGGTGTTAACTGCGGATAAATTAAAAGTGGTACCTAAAGGTTATTTTGTGCTACTAAGTTACGTTTACAGAAAATTATCCGATATATTTTTAATAAGTGCGGTAATATAACGTTTTAATTTTAATTTATTGTTAGGTAAAGATACAGCTGTTTTATACGGGAAAACTACATAATCGCCAAGAGTCATAATTCCGAATTGATCAAAATTTCCAATTTTCGTAATTCCGAACGCATTTTTTTTGATAGAAGACTTAACTTTTTGCTATTCCTTATAAATCAAACCTAACCTAAGCTACGCTATAGCTCCAGCGTAACAAAGCATTCGGTTTTTTTTAATTCGGAAATTATGAATATTCGGAAAAAAGTAGTTCGGAATTTTAAGGTGTTCCCGTTTTATACCACTTATTCATTACGGTGTCAAATCATTACCTACGACGGTAATGCCCTAGCACAATGCAAGTGGAAAAACATATGTATGATCCTACAAATAGTTTTTTTTGTAACCTTTAAATAACCTAAAGCGATTTCACACCTACATTACGCTCCGTAACACTGCGATTACTGCATTCACTGCCAAACCAACCAATTCCCATACAAATACGGCTCATTATCATGCCCTTGGCATATAACAGGTATTGCTTTAAGGGCCCCGCTCTGGAATCTCTATACGAATTGGTGTCGACATTGAGTCAGTGGCAGTGAATGCGTGTTCAGGTGGTCGCTTATCGATTATGCGTCAGAGTAGACAAGCGTGCGCGCTGATTATCCAGGATTACACAGTATATGGCGGGCCAGAAGATGAATTTTCAGTGCTTACTATAAAACTTGCCAGTTTAATGTTTAAATGACCTTCTGCTGAAGTTTCTTGCGGCGCTTCTTCTCCGCAATGAAGGTCTTGTCCGAAGCGCGGGTAGACTCACTTTAAATTACCGATGTGTAAAAGAGCCCTCATGTGGCGTATTTACTAAATAAATATTTTGAATTTTGAATTGTTTTGAATTTTTACCGAAGTATTATTTGGTGAACTGTATCATTTTATAAGGCTATCGTAACCTCATATACCTTTGTAACCTACCTTTGTGTACCCATCAATCAAATTGACGTTGCACAGTGGCAATGAAGTTTTTTTTTTGTAAGTAGTTGAGATTCATTTGGTCTTCAATCACAATATTCCTAAGTGTACGCGAATAAAACAAATGTGTAGTGGAAATGGATTCTTAAGGCCTTCTTTAATATATGTTTATTAAAAATTAGTTTAGCTTATCCATAAGAAGATTGTAAAACTAACGATTTCCCACAAAATGCGATTATGTTTCCCTTCCCTTAAACCTAGTCCGATTTTTAACATTTTTGAATATGTATGTATACTCTCTAATTGTACAAGTATAAATAAAATACAAAACACAGATAATATAACACAAAAATAAAGGCGAACTTATGTGTTGAAATGTTGTAGTTGATATTTATGAAAAACTAGGTCTGTACAACGTTTGGAAACGTACACTCCTAGATTTTCATAACAACTAAAACATATTCAAAAATCTTGGATAACAGACTTGATTTAGGGAGAGAAAAGTTATCTTATCACCCGGAGTAAATTTGTATGGAAAAACTTTGACGCCATTAAGCGACGCCTCACAATCCTGTTATTACATACAATTGTACCTTTTAAAAACAAATATAACATTTTTCTCAGCCATGTTACTTTGGTTATTTCCACAAGAAAATTACAGTACAAACTCGGAGTACCCGTTTCATAACAACTTTTTAACTTCATTCCTTGCCTTTATCACATTTAAAGATATTCGATCGATAAGGTGGCCAGCATCACTCCACGAAAACAAAACACTCTCGCATTTACACACTTTTTGCTACTCCTGCGCATGGAAGATTTACTGCAGTGCATTAAAAATGAGCCTATTTGTAGTCATTTCTGGCCCCATCATATCATTATATATCATATCAGCAGCTCATCATTATATATCACAAGTTCTTGTGTTTTTGTACATGATTTAATGTTTCCCATTTGACGTTATTTATTGGTATGTGATGGTGCCAGGTTTTGATATGTTGCGTGTGCTAGCGGTGGGTTAATTATGCAGGAACTTGCATTAAGACTGCACCGAGAGTCCAGTGACTCCAGTGGCGTGGCGCCCCCATTACTAGTATTGTGATTTCTAATAAACTAATGTATTGCCTTGAAATAGAACGATGGTTTTACTTGCACAAATGAATACTCAAAGTACAGAATATATTTATGATAAAATATTTACCTTTAAGTATGTATAGTCACGGTAATAAAAGGTTTTGGACCTTAAGAGCGCTGAAATAGAGTCAAAAAGTGACGAACCTTTTTTTACCATGAATGTACCTATAACCTTCCTGTAGACAACTTAAGTAAGTTCAATTGTTATTAAGTTATGTCAGGTAAGAAGGTTACCAAACGCTATCGTTACCGATTTTCGAAAACTTTCAAAGCGTATGGAATTGACAAAAGCACTGGACGCAGCCTTTTAGGAGCTTACGTAAACCCTATGCATTTTCGATAGCTATACAGTCGCTGAATGCATCTTCTCTAGGGCCAAAGATTAGTTTATTATATTAAATACACTAGACGCAGTGAGTAGGCTTTTTTAAAGTTTATTAAACCTCTTTTGCATATACTGCATCGTAATCCGACACCCCCTTCGCACCTCGGGCACGCTCGGCTTAATTCGGGTGCGCTCACTGAGCTCGGACCGCGCCTTTACTGTTTTTTACTGTTTAGGGTGGTATTCCACTTGTCCAAGATCTTAGTCCAATGTGTATTCGCGTCTCAGTTTGCTTAAAAAAATGTGAGACGCAATGCACATTGGACAAAGATCTTGTACAAGTGGAATACCACCCTTACCCTCGCCCTCGAACTCTTCTTACGGAAAAGGTCAGAAAACTCTTTGTTTTAGTTTTTGTAAGAAACTTCGGAGATGTTGGATTTAATCAGCATGAGGTAATTGTGCTGGGTAATTGAGAACTCCTTTTACCAATCTGTTTTTTTATAGGAATATAAGTAAACCATCATTGTGAATAACGCGTGTTTCAAATTCAAAAATACATATTTGACAAAAAACACACTACAACACAACAGACATGGTAAAAAAAAAGGAACAGGATTAGAGCAGACATGGAATCGTTGCACCGTAGAGTGAAGTCGAATAGAACTCAGGGTAGTGATTCTCTGAACAACGACGGTCGGACGGACGGACGAGTGAATGTCCAAGCGGCGAGTTTAAGTAGTCCCGTCAGTGCGAACAAAACATATTTTCAATTTAGCAGCATGGTTTCTGCCGATGGATCGAACGTATAAGGCTGCTTAGTTGAAAATGCACGCGCTAACATGTGTTTTGTTCGCTCTGACGGGAGTACCTAAACTCGCTGCTGCGACTTCGCTCGTTCGTCCGACGGTCCGTTGTTTTTGAGAGAACTACTCCCCAGCTCAGCATGTGCTGCGGAGCCACAGCGCTGGTTTTCAGCTGAACCCTGGTGTTCCAAATCCAATCTACGAGTAATATAATTCTTTAATTTTAAGGCAAAACCCCTATTTTAAGTCGTCCAGTCTTACATTTCATTTGTAATAAATTATTTTCAAATGCAGTGAGAATATATTGACTCTTAGATCACTAGTGCATCTGTCTGTCTGTCCGTCTGTGACAGCTAATTTGCTCCAAATCTACTGGACCAAATCAGGTGAAATTTGGTAGAATGGTGCAATACTATGACCCAAACACAGATGTGCAAAGTATATTTTTTTGAATAAGTCTCATTTTTGGGCGACAAATTAGAAAATTTTAAAAAACGTTTTGCAAAGTTTACTGTGTCATATACCAAATGAAAGGGCTCGTTTCAAATATATTATTTTGTTATTATTGTAAAATAAAGAGTTCATGAAAAAAGAACGAAAATTGATCATGACATGACTACCAATGACTGGTTTTAACAACAGCACAAGGTTTGGCCAGTGGGAAAATTCAGTCCGAAAAGCAGGAGTTGAAAAAATGAAAAACTCCATAAAAGGATGTGATTATAGCTAAAACTTTGTCAAGACTACAGCTAACACTAGATATTGACTTTTGGAACCGATTTTTATCAGCCAATATCAACATTCCAACGGTTAACGATTTTTCATACACAAGTTTGAAAATGGAACGAGTTAATAGACTCTGATTTTTTAATGAGAAGGAGAAGGCACACGAACACACAGGCCACCTGGGGCACGTTTTATAAAGCTACAAGACAAGTAACAATTTTCCAGGTCTACTCTGGCAACACTGCTCAAATGGCTGGTCGAATCAAGTAAAAACTTGTTACCTTGTTAACTTGGTGTTAATTTGTAGTTTTATAAAATAGGTGAGATCTGAAACTCATAGACACTGCGGCGCTTAGAATTAATTTTATTTTACTTGTTACTGAGCTTCCATTTTATCAAAATATTTTCTAACTCGAAGAAGCAAGCAGCTGCTACTCACACACTGAAGTACCCTTCAAGCAACAAAAGTAAAAACCACAGAGTTAAAGAGTTATGTAACCAAACCATCGACAATTCAAGTGCACGCCTACGCGCTTTTGTTCTCACATTTTGACACTACAAAAATAAAACAGAGACAACGTAACTTAATAAAAACGTATAGAGGCGAGCATGCCCTCAGGTTGTGGGTAATAAGAGACCCGCACCATAGTGTCCGGTTACTCTAGGTACCCATTATTTGTCACAGACAACCGACGTTTTTTTTACCCCTCATTTCGCCGCGGTGAATCATTCGCGGGAAATGGAACGCGGCTCTATTTCAAATATAAACTCGGAATGGCATTTTGAATTTCGAATGCGTGTGGCGTAGAATAAATAGGAGCAGAAGGTCCACTGACGCATTAAACACGCATTATGATTAAGCGATGAGAAGTCTGATAAGTTAATTTTAAAAGACGTGTAAGTACTAATATTACATTTTAATTCGTCTATATTGCAACTACTTAATACAATTTTTACAAGAATGACTAGGTGTTTCAGGTAGGTAGGTGTGAGGTATTATTGAACTTTCTGTATATATTTATTTTATGGCAATCTTCCCCGAGGACATTTCATGTCGGTGACCTATTTTATTTTTAAATTCTAATTTGCATTGGTAGTGACAGTATAGGATCATGAAATTGACCGGATGTCAAGTACTTACGGTTTTGAAATTAGAGCATGGTGCGATACGTAATCCTTACTAGTAAACGTTGAGTAACGGTGGTATAGCTATACAATGTTTTGTCCTTATCTGTCCAATTCAAATGTCACAATGACAGATAAGGACAAAATATTTTAAAGCTATACCACCGTTATTCAACGTTTATTAATAATGAGGTAAGTTAGTTAAAGCTCTGGTTTCCTAGGATAGCGGTGCCGTCTTACAGCAGCCGTAATATGACGGCCGCTATAATATTATTTGACATTACGGTGTCAATCACCACCTTCTTTCTTTGTGGGGCGTTTTCACTAAAAAGTGTACCCAATTAAGGACTGAAATTAAGGAACTTTAACTTTGTCAGTTTTGTGACGAAAATTAGCCATACAATGCGGCCGTCAATGTATAGCTAATTTTCGTCACAAAACTGACAAAGTTAAAGTTCCTTAATTTCAGTCCTTAATTGGGTACACTTTTTAGTGAAAACGCCCTGTGACGTCATTCACCGCTGTATTACGGCCGCTATATGACGGCACCGCTATCCTAGGAAACTAGAGCTTAAGTGTCTGTACCTATGTACAGCGTGATTATAAATGAAGACTAAAACCTATCATTTTTTGATGAAATAAATTATATGTCGTAATAGTAAATTCATATTTATTTGCCAGTTGCTAAAATTTATTGTTATACTAGTCAATTAAAAACTTAAAGTTAACTGTTAGTAAAAAGGTAACTGCAAATTGAAAATAAATTGCTTTGAATACAAACATAATCTGCGAAAAAACTGTAAGAAACATTTATAGCTCTATTTACTACTAGTCCACTAAATACTCGTATGTTATCTGATGAGAAAAAAATCCGACCCTATTTTATTAAAATCGTATCGGATACCTACGTGATAAAGCTGTAGCTTCTACAGGGTGAAGTGGTAAAATCAACAAATCATTTAGTATTTACAGGGGTGCTATTCTCTCAAAAACAACGGACAGTCGGACGAACGAGCGAAATCGCAGCGGCGAGTTTTTAAGTAATCCCGTCAGAGCGAACAAAACACATTTTAGCGCGTGCATTCACAATTAGGCAGCCTTATACGTTCGATCATATCGACAGAAGCCATGCTGTCAAATTGAAAATGGACGCGCCAAAATGTGTTTTGTTCGCTCTGACGGGTTTACTTAAACTGGCCGTTGCGATTTCGCTCGTTCGTCCGACCGTCCGTTGTTTTTGAGAGAATAACACCCCAGGACCTTGTGCAAGGTCGATCGAATCGCTACAAAAAATACTTACATCTTGCCAACTTGCCGCGTATCACAATATTAAGAAAACCTAAGACTGTGGTTGTATGATAGTGTAATAAGGTTGCAAATATGCATAGACTGCACAGATCATCACTTCAGCTGTTGGCTTATTACCATGCCATAAGGTTTACACCAAATTTACTTTCATTTTACCATTGACATTTATTATCCAACAAACTTTTGCATGTGCCATAATTATTAAGTATTTAAACATGGTCTGTTTGCCACTAGTACATGTAATTTGCAAGTAGTCGTTAACATGTACAGGGTGATTGGTAAATCGGTGTACTGTTTTTAGGGGAACATGAACGCGCTAAGCAGAAAATGTTTGTTACGAAAAAAATCTAATAGGTCATGTTTGTAACAAAGTTCCTAATAATAGAAATCAACATCAATATTACAAATAAAATGCAATATGTAACACGCGTGCTTAATAATGCATTCTTTTTATAAGTTCATAATATCATGTTCATCTAACAATTTTTTTGGTCATATGTCACTTCTTTCAGGGCCTACTTGTAAAATTAAGATTTTCATTTTATTTTCAACCTACCCTGTATAACATTATAATAATTTAATGATATGTGCGGTAGTTAAATACAGCAGGTGATTTGGCGAGGAAGCATAAACAATGCGGAAAGGCATAAAGCGTTTATTTATTAATAATAATTGTTTGGAACATAAAGTACCATAAACAAATTACGTTTGTTTCGATTATGAATGTGTATGGTGTATGGTACATGGGCTTCGGGAGAGTGGGAATAGTGACAGTAGGTCGACTGAGTCAACGGAAGTTAAATTTATAAAATAAAATGTTGTACCTCTTAAAACATTGGTTGGTCTCTAAAAGTCTTAAAAGAGAGATATAGAAGCATTTTAAAAAAAAATACCCTTCTTTAAGTATTAGTGTAATAAATAAGCGTGATATTCTGTGTTATTCGAACAATATAGAAACTGCTTTCTTTCCATGCTTATGGGTAGACTGTATACAGGAGTGTTATTCTCTCAAAAACAACGGACGGTCGGACGAACGAGCAAAATCGCAGCGGCGAGTTTAAGTAGTCCCGTCAGAGCGAACAAAACACATATCGCGTGCATTTTCAATTAAGTAGCCTTATACTTCCGATCTATCGGCAGAAACCATGCTGTTACTACTACTACTTAAACTCGCCGCTTGGACATTCACTCGTCCGTCCGTCCGACCGTTGTTGTTGAGAGAATCACTACCCAGAGCGAACAAAACACATTTTAGCGCGTCCATTTTCAATTTGGCAGCGTGGCTTCTGTCGATAAGATCGAACGTATAAGGCTGCCTAATTGTGAATGCACGCGTGTTTTTTTCGCTCTGACAGGACTACGTAAACTTGCCGCTGCGATTTCGCTCGTTCGTTAGACCGTCCGTTGTTTTTGAGAGTATAACACCCCAGGTTGCTCCTTGTTCGACCGCTGATCGCCTACTGTGTTCTCTCCGCACTGCTCGGTAAGTAATGACATCCGCACGTAATGAAGCCCACCGCGGCGAGGATCCGCGTTCATTTGTCAGATAACTACCAGGCTAGCGTCGTTATCGTATCGCATGTAGTATGTAATGGGGTCTATTTAAAGATATCTTAGCGTTATGGTTAGCAGAGCCGAATATTTAGGACGAGTTACCGTGTCACTGGAAATAAAAATGAATTTCTTTATTTGAAAAAGACTTAACGTAAAAAATTAGCCTTTTCTAAACAGAGAAAATTCAAGCCAGAATGAAAGCTTCGTTAAGCAAGTACCTACAACATGAATTTATCAGTTTTTTATTTTGCTACATACGATTGGAAAAGAATCCAACCTGTATAGGCCCACGATTTATTTAATCCACGACCTGTGTTATCAAAAGCCAGTACATAATTTCTGATTACAGAAGCAGTAAACATGATAAAACTACGTTTAATGCAAATGATCCTTCAGGGTTGTTTGTGATAGTAACCACCATTGCAACCTCAATGCAGTTCTCACGACCCTTATATTAATATTGTTAAAGCACTATTTTAAGTAGCTAGGAGTTTGGTTTATGCGGTAAAGTAATGTTGTGATAATGTAAAGAGACGGCCGTTAAAGTATGTGTGATTCGCCGATAACGTACAGGTTTAGGAACGATGTACAGCCTGATCAGAGTGATCAATTATCCTGCTTTCACGTCATGTCTTAGAACGAGGCATAGAGTATGTAATCGGAATGTCACAACAACCTGTGTTTTATACAGGTTGTAGGAAATGATCTACCGAAAACTGATACAGCTGTTTCAGAGCATTATTCTGAGCTTAAATAAAGGTAGGTTAAAGATTTGTCTTGAAGAAAAAACAATTTTTAACGGTGTTTTTTAGTTTTTATGAAATAAATAGTATTCTGTAGTATTTTTAGGCGATGTGCTTCCAACCTGTCACTAATATACAAATGATAAACATGTTAGCCTGTTTGTGCAAAATGTGGTTATAGAATTAACAAATGATTGTTAAAGTTGTTGGTAATTCTGTAGCTCTACCTACCTCACTCTGGGATGAAGATGTGACGGTTTTTTTTTAAATAGTAGTCCTCAGTTCGGTAAGATAGTTTGAAATTGTTTTCGTTTACACCCCATACATTTATTTAAATTTGGTTTGTGACCGACCTACAGTACTTGAAATGCATACATAGATACTTTATAATAAAGTTAACGCCCGAATACTTTTCATCACAGCAAAAAAACTATCTCTGCAGCAATAGAAGCAAGACGTCATAGTCAAACCACTACACCGTCCGGTTAAAGAACAGCAAGCGGGCGGAGCCTCGACCATCAATACCGAACATTATCCCATATCTCTTTATTACGATACTTCATGGATCTACGAGCCCCCGGTTCATTAGGGAATCGCCGCATTACGACGAACAAGCTGCGTGCGATCATGGATGGACATGTAGCAATCAACGGTGACCCAGCGCTAGGCAAGACGCGACTTAACGGGTGTGAGATGTGTATGGAATACAATGGCGGTCACATATTTAGGGGGGTGAATATTCGGGCGTTCCAACCGCCGTCATTATTCTCTTTAATACATTGACGAAAATAATGATAGCTACCTGTAACTTTTGATGTCAAAGTCAGCGGACCCGGGAGTAATATCCATTCCATTTAAAAGAACAAGAAAGTTATTAAGTTTATATTGAATAATATGCGAAAACAATAATGACGGCGGTTGAAACGCCAAATATTCACCCAGGGACGCCTACGTTTTTCCTATTAAATTGCATAGCCTAGCCTACATATATGACATTTCAATTTTGACATCCAATCAAAAACTTCCGGACTATTTTATTTTTAGTTATACATCGTTAACAAATAAAGTAAGGTTGAAATGTATGTACAATTTATCTCTGTCTGTTGTAACAATGTAACCGAATGTTGTGTGTGTTTTCTAAAGATTTGTAAAAAGAAAAGAAATATACGGACCGTTTTTAATAGTCGTTCAGTAGTTCACTATAGATCAGTTTAAACCTACCTAAATATCCCGTTTGTAAACAAACACCCTGTACTAATATTGAAATGAAAACAAAAATATTTCATTATTTAAAGAAATACCTAGTACAAGAAGAATAAGTAAAAGTATGCTTGTAAAATAAAACTACGATAATAATAGAACTGCTATGATGTAGGATTGATTTATCCGGGATTCGAACCGAACACAGCACGTAAGCTCTCTTACACACAATCTCAACCCACTTGAAAGTATTACAAAACACAAAAGCACAAATCCTTCGATCAATCAATGCAAAAACGCAATCAATTTGAGTCTAGTTTAAGACCAATAAGTGTATTGATGCACTTAAGTGCATGTGCATTGTTGACGCGGTAATCTCTAGTTATTGAGTGTGCGCCCCGCTGGTGATGAGTGGGGACTTTGTCAGCATTTAAAGTTCGATAGTTAAGATGAGTGTATGGAATTGTTTGGTGACATATTTTGGCGGCTTGTTTTGGGGACACGTAAGTATGTAGGTAGCGTTAAGAAGGATATCGATGACGCTTTAGCCTGGGTGGCTGTTACCCTGCCTACGAAGCTAGCGGTCCAAGGTTGGATTCCCGGTGAGGGAAAATATTTGAGTGATGCGCACGAGTATTTGGTTCAGAGTCTTGGATGTTTCCTATGTATTTCTCTATATAAGTAATTTTATCGTTGTCTAGTCGTAGTACAAGCCTATAGCTTAGTTTGGGACTAGGTCAATTTGTGTGGGATACTCCTGTGATATTTATTCATTTATTAATTTAAAGCGTGTTACACACACACGCACTTTCTTTCATAATTTCGCTCGTTTTCCCGTGACGTCAACAATGTGGTGGAGGTGGGATATTTGTACGAAGGGAAGTATTGTGACAATCTAACAAACTGGTGTGCTATTAAAGATGTCGCATGTAAGAGTTGTTCAACATTACGTAGGGCACTGAAAAAAGCAGTATGCAAAACAGAAAAAATATGAACTGTTACGGCTTTGCACCATACTGCGAAAAAAAAACGAATGCCACACATGGACGGCGCATCTACCTTAAATATTTGAAATAGCAAATTCTACGCATAGTTAACTACTTTTATTTTTAAAATCAATAATTACAATCCGGATAGGTCCAGCACAAGGTCCCTACTCCAATTCGTTTCATAGGCCACGTTCACTATATGAGTGATTCATAGGCCACTATGAAACTATGTCAAAGTGACGTTTTAATTCAATTATTAAGGAGTCTCTTACGATTTGAATCATTTTGTCACTATGACATAGTTCCATAGTGGTATAGGATTCAAATTGGTTGACTGTACAATATATGTAAGTAACGGGTAGTTAAAATTAACGTAGGTATAAATTAATTATGTCATTACTAATGCTAGCTGATTCCGCTGACCGATTAAATAGAATCATGTATTTAACGGATATTTTGTACACGCCGGATGCGCAGCCGCCGCTCGTCCATCGCGATGGTAACTAATTTTTCAAGCTGACTGTACATTCATATTAGCTGTAAATGTTGAATTGATTAATGCAATAGAGTTTTCACTGGAACATCTTCATTACATTATGAAAATTTAGAGAGAACTGTATTTTTTACAGATTTGAGGTTAAGTATAAAGTAAATAAATTAACTTGACACCATTTTGACACTACTCGTTGTACAAACATACAATTTGACAAATATTAGCAGAATTATATTTTCTGATATTCAACTATTTACTTCAACCTCAGTAGACCTGTGTTCTTTTTCACTATTGCCTTGGAATTGTGCATAGACTTTCTTTTTTTTCGTGTCTATTGTGGCTAAAAAATTTTTGTATTGCCTTTTGTGGTCCTTTAGGTCTTTATGAAGAAATATGTGAGCATTACCGCCCAGTAGCGTTAACATCAATAATTTCGAAAGTATTTGAAAGGATCATTTGTAATAGACTTAGTAATTTCTTCGATAAGTATGATGTTCTGTCCAATGCTCAATATGGATTTCGAAAGAATAAGTCTACAAACTTAGCCATATTTAAACTCATGGCCACTGTTTCTGAAAGCTTAAATACACGTTTGCCAATAACAGCTATTTTCATGGACATGACAAAGGCTTTTGATTTCGTTAATCACGCATCGCTTTTAAATAAAATGTATAAATATGGCATCAGGGGTCCCGCTTACGAACTTATAAAATCTTTCTTGAGTAACCGAAAACAATCAATCAATCAATCAATCAAATCGTTTATTGCTGGAAAGTGAGTACAAAAGGTGGTACATAAAATGTTTTGATTTGTCACAATCTGCTAGTATCTAGCATGCAATATAAAATAATTCTTATAACTAAATACCTAGTAATGACTAGTTAAATAAACTTAACTTTCAACGTTAAATAAATTTATACGTACAATTTATGTTATTATTAATGTATTGGCACATCAGGTATTACAAATTGTCATTAATATATTCATCTATCGAATAGAACCCTTTCTTAACCAAGTATCTATTTAACAATCTTTTAAACTCTACAATATGATTACATTCTCTAATTTCATTTGGCAAGCTGTTGTAAATCCTTGGTGCCATTCCTATAATACTTTTGGATAAGAGAGCTGTATTCATGGAGATGGCACGAATTTTATTGCGGTGTCGTCCGCTGTTGAAATTCTGGAATAACCCTGCATTACTTTTAACAAAAACAGCCACTTCATAAATGTACACAGAAGGAAAAGTCAAAATATTTAAATTATTGAAATGTGGTTTACAAGATTCTGTAGGTAGTAGATTACACACGGCACGCAAGCATTTTTTTTGGGCTTTAAAGATAAGGTCACGATCAGTTGAGTTGCCCCAGAAAATAACTCCATATCGAAGCGTCGAAGACACGTATGCATGATATGCTGTTAGTACAGCTGACTTATTTACTATCTTATTTAACATGTATAGTGCATATGAATATCTATTTAGTTTAACACAAACTTTTTCAATGTGAGCTTTCCATGTCATATTACTGTCTAGAGTGAGGCCTAAGAATTTAGTAAGATTCGTTTCTGATATTACATTATTTTTATGAGTTATTTTAGCGGCAGGTATAATACTACTTTTCTGATTAAAGTTCATGATACAGGTTTTACTTAAGTTAATTTTTAAGCGGTTTACGTCTAGTCATTTTGTAATTTCTTCTAAAGTTGTACTTATTTCTGATTCATAAATATTACCTTTAATATCATTAAATAGGATGGTGCTGTCGTCCGCAAATAGGACCATCGTGTTATTAGTAATCTTGGGCAGATCATTAATATACACTAGGAATAATAAGGGCCCTAGAATACTACCTTGCGGAACACCACGTTGAACTGTTTTTGGCTGTGAAGAAAATATGGTTTCTTTTTGAGTATTGCAGCATAATTGAGATATTTGAGTAATTTGTTTCCTATCACTCAAATATGATTTAAATAGTTCAAGAATGTTACCCCTGACTCCATATTGATACAATTTATTTATTAAAATTTTATGGTCTACAAAATCGAAAGCTTTAGTTAAATCCATGTACATTGCAGAGACTGGCAATCTTTTATCCATATTCATAATAACTTTCTGTATTAATTCAAAGATTGCCATGTTAATACATTGATTTTTCCGGAACCCCTTCTGTTCTTTAACTAACAAATGATTAGTTTCTAAATAATTGTACAGACTGTTATATATGACTTTTTCAATGATTTTAGCTATAACTGAAATTAATGCGATCGGCCTATAATTTTTAATATCATCTTTTGTGTCTTTTTTAAATACTGGTTTTATTATAGAGAATTTTAACATATCAGGAAATTTCCCGTATTCAATACACATGTTTGTTATGTAACTTATTATAGGTGAAATTATATGAGATACTTTTTTTACGATCTTAGTGGAAATTCCATCGTAGCCAACGCTACTCGTATTTTTCAGAGAATGAATTATTGTTTGTATATCTTTCGGTGTTGTCGGAGGCATAAAAATTGAGTTACTAGTATTGACTACTAATGTGTTCGTGTTTTTGTTTTGTTTAACGTCTATTGTATTGGTTTCGTGGTCGTTGTTATCTTTGACTACGTCTATGAAATAGTTATTAAATTGTTCTGCGATAGTTTTTGGGTCCTGTACTACGGTTCCTTTAATATTCAATTGCATTATATATTCTTTGGGCAAGTTATATTTATTTCTATTTATTATCTGCCAAGTTGTTTTTCCTTTATTTACAGAGTTTTTAATTGTGTAATTGTTTTGTGCTCTCTGTGTTAGTTTTATCACCTTTTTAAGTCTTTTTGAGTAAGCTATGTAATCAATTTTATCCTGGTGCTGTAGGGACAATCTGTATGTCCATAGTAACTGCCTTTTACGTTTACAACAGCTTCTTATCCCTTTTGTAATCCATTTAGTTTTTTTTGTTATAGAGATTTTAGTTCTTATTAATGGAAAACATAAGTCATAAAATAGTACAAAGTCGTCTAAAAAGCAATTGTATGAATCATTTGGGTTGTTTGCCATGAACACTGCATTAAAGTTAAGCGTTTCTATACATTTCATAAATTTATTTATATTATCATCCCTGTAGTCTCTTCTTGTCACGAACCAGTGTGTTAACACAGGTGTTTTTTTGACCGGGCATATCATCAGTTGCGCCGTATGATCAGAAAGAGCCAAATCTATAACGTTACATTTACCACCTCTAAAGTTGTGTACAATATTATCAATACAAGAATTGCTTGCTAAGCGTGTTGGTTGGAGAAGTCCAATTTTAAGATTATTACTATAAAGCAAGTGCTTAAAGTGTGTGGCAGCAGCTGAGCATTTCATTAAGTCAATATTGAAATCTCCACAGAGTATTATCTTTTTATTATTTAAGCAAAGTTTGCTTATAATATTATTTAGTTTACTAAAAAATATCTCGACTGCATCACGACTCATATTTGGAACGCGATATATACATATAAAAAATATTTTGTGCTCAATAAGCTCAATAGCTGAACATTCTACAATGTTTGGAATACTTATTGCAGAGATCTTGTCTAATGTCTTAAATTTATGCTTGGTATTGACTAATATACACGACCCTCCGTTACGGTTTGTTCTAGAGAACTGTGCAGCCAGAACATAATTAGGAATATTTAGGTGTATCTCGTCACCTATACTCATGTTATGTTCCGTGATACCAACTAAATCTACCAATTTACCCTTACCTAATACTTCTTGTAAATGAACACTAAGTGTATCGCATTTACTTATAAGACCGTTTATGTTTTGGTGAAGTACTGAAATATTTTTATACACGAAAAAAATCTTTGTCTTTGTTGTGAATTTTAGGAGATTTACATGATTGATCAGAGCCTGAATTGTTGGTGTTTATTTGATCAGGTTGGTAGTCGGTTTGTATTCCTATGCTCACTGAGAGTTGAACTTTGTTTTCTTGAACGTGATGATAACTTGCGATTTTATCTCTTGTAGAAACGTACATAATGTTTGATTGTAGTATATGCCACAAAATTTCTCTACCTAAAAGTACATTATAGGAATATGCAGATGATGGTGAATAATTTTTAATACTCACAAATTTTGTATTCTGCTTACACTGTGTGCTCAGGAAAACAAATAATTCCCGAATTTTTTCTTCATTTAAGAAAGTATTTTTGTAGATATCACAAAGTAATACATTTGTATGTGACAATTTATCCAAGTAAAAATACAGCGATGAATTTAATTTCATAGGATTTGTATCATTACTACCAGCAGCTATAACAACGAAATCTGCTTTATTAAAGTCTTTACAATAGGTTAAACTAGATTCCAGAAGTTTGTCCGTAGTAGCTCCAGGTTTTGATATTAATGTTACCAAGAACGATTGGCCTACTTTACTTTGTATTTTGCTTCTTAAATTAGTACACTTATTGACAGAGAAAATGAGTATTCTGTTCCTTTTACATATTTTCACACATTCCTGGTCATCAAGCCTTTTAAAGTCGTCGCAATTTACTGACATTTCTTCAGTTTTTCCAAGTATTAATTCATTGGCATTTGTTTCACTAGATGTTAAGTTATTCTCTCTATTGTTTATACACATTTGAGTTATTGACGTAGCGTTGATCTCCATGGGATTTTCGGAAGTCTGTAGAGAGCTCCGTCCAATAGAAATGTCATTTTTCAGGGGTGTTGTCAATTCGGAATGTTTAAGCAGTTTTTTATAAGCCTCAAGTTTATTTTGTTGCTCTTGCATATTCCTCTTAAGTTCCATCATTTCCGTGTTAAGACTCTCGATTTTAGCCTGTGCGCTTGCCAGCTGGGTCGAAAGAATATCGATTTCGTAATTAAGATCTACCCCTTGTAGTTTTACAGCTGGAGAGAGGGTTGGCAGGCTGTCTAGCGTATCGCCTAATAACGTGGATTTAGAGCAGTCGATATCAGATTCTGAATCAGAGGGGTTATTCAGAGAAAGACGTTTTCTTTGTGTCTTGGGTCCTCTAAAAGTAACGCTCCCATGGCTAGTTAACCCTTTAGATGTACTTGGTACGTTGGTGATGTTTTTATGTTGTTTATTATCACCTTCGTGACACGGCATGCATTTCCATGATTTTTTTGTTGCCGCTGTCATCAATCGAAATCTTTGGGAAGTTACATTTGTGCACAATATATCAAAAGTGCTCAGACATTTCGCGCATTTCATGTACTCTTTTGTTTTAATATCTTTGCTGCATTTTATGCATGAGACTTCCTTTGTTTTAGGTGCCATAATTATTTTGGCTTTGACGAATTATCCTAATAAAACTGCAATACACAGAAAGAGCCCTGTAATCAAATATTTTGTCGCAATATCCACAATCATTAGGTCACACGAAGCTTCATATGGGCGTTTTCACTAAAAAGTGTACCCAATTAAGGCCTGAAATTAAGGAACTTTAACTTTGTCAGTTTTGTGACGAAAATTAGCCATACAATGCGGCCGTCAATGTATAGCTAATTTTCGTCACAAAACTGACAAAGTTAAAGTTCCTTAATTTCAGTCCTTAATTGGGTACACTTTTTAGTGAAAACGCCCATATTCGCGCCATTCATCGCGCCATTCATCGCTTTTATCATAAGCGGAAATATAGAATAAAATAACACACAATACCTTTAAAGCTCTTAATTAGTCTGTAAGCGCTGAAAGGTTCGCAACAAGCGTCTTAAGCATACGCGGTAACGAAGCGCTGTACTCACTGCTTGCTCGATAGGTACAGTGACGGGAAAAAAGTCATAAGCGCCGTGCATTTCCTGGCACTTACCCGTTCTTACACTACACTCTTTACTGGCGGCGGCGGTTGAGCGGCAAGCAACGAGATTTTTGAAATGTTTGTTTACACTTTTTAAATTGGAGTAAATAATTAACGGATTTGTATAAAACGAACACAAATAAAGTTATTTTAAATGTATAACGTAAGTTTATGGTACACAGACGTATTGTTAAGTTCACAGGACTATTTAAATTTTAATGTTAGTGGTTAATTTAGGAAAAATGGCTTCGACACTGTCACTATTTTTGTTTCACTTGTAATTTAAGAACTACTTATTGTTTGAACGAGATAACACTTACACTTACTCTATATACGTTATAGATGACACTAATAATGTTAAATATAAAGGAAATGCAAATAATAACTTATTTATGAATTTTAAAATCACTGGGCAACCATCGTTATTTTTTCAAACATCAAAGCAGTAAAGCCAATATTGAATTAGAGTTTGTAGAGTTCATTTATAACCAGTCATGACAATGATCTCAGTTACCAAACAAAAGATTAGAAATATAAAATCATGGGGACACTAAATACTGATACGTAAAGCACTCCGTGATACGTAGGTATAATTCAAACACAAATCGACAAAAATAGCAAATCTGAAGTCGTTTCTAGTTCGATCATGAGGACCGTGGAGCACGGCGTGCCTCAGGGCAGCATCTTGGGGCCATTATTGTTTCTGTTATTTGTAAATGACCTACCAGATGCGATAGACGACGATATTGTTTTATTTGCTGATGATACCACCATTTTAGTAAAGGGTAATGATCTTGAAAACTACCAGGCCAAGATAAACTTGACTCTTGATAAAGTTATGCGATGGTTTAATGATAATCAGCTCATTGTAAACTTAGATAAAACTAAAGCGATGCAATTTCACTTATCACAATCAAAGCCCAAGGACATCACAGTAAAATATAAAGATATTACACTAGACCAAGTTAAAGAAATTAAGTTTCTTGGCCTGCTGCTTGACTGCCATGGAAACTGGAAAGCCCATACAAATCACCTTTGCAAGAAACTTAGTCGATTTGTTTTTGCCCTAAAAAATATATCGAGAATTTCTTCTCAAAACACCGCACTTTGTGCTTATCACGGATATGTTGCATCTAACTTGAAATATGGCATAATGCATTGGGGAAATTCTGTGAACAGAGGAACTGTATTTAAAATGCAGAAAAAATGTATACGATCCCTTGTAGGAGCTCGAAAAACAGACAGCTGCAAGCCTCTGTTTAAAGAACTAAATATTTTGACTCTCCCATCAATGTACATTTTGGAAGCGTGTTTATTTGTGAAAGAACACCTCCACTTGTTTCGAGTAATCAATAAAAAAAGACCCAGGCAAAATCAAAACAAATTTGATGTATACCCCGTGATCCCCGTTAGGACTAGATATTATGACAAAAGTATTTATGTAATGGCTGCAAAACTATTCAATCATCTGCCGGACCTTGTAAAAGAATTGAACTTGATTATCTTCAAACGAAAATTAATAAAATTCTTAATGTGTAACGTGTTTTATGAAATAGATGATTTTTTTAATAGTGCATTCGATAGTTGTTGAAATTTTAGTTCGTAAGATATATATATTGTAAGCCGAAATGGCAAATTATAGCTGTTCCTAGTAAAAACTGATAAGACCTTGTACATACCTATAATTAACAATAAATGGCTTTGACTTTGACTTTTGACTTTGACTTTGACTTTATGCTCATACCTATCCATTCTATAAATGTGATGTGACTATTTGTAACCTGAATAAATTATTGCACAACAAGTATCCAATGAACAATAATTTCCAATATCCATACTATTATTTACTATCTTTTATCCATCGCAACTATTGATAAAGCATCCGTCACTTTTTGACACGTGTACTTACTTATTTATCTGTCAGAAGGTGACGGATGCCTTATCCAAAATGTATCAACTACTCCTTTCTTTGTCTATCTATGGCATCGCAACGTTCGACGACGACGTTACGACGTTCAAAAAGACTAAGGACGGATTCGACCAAACTGGAATAAGACTTGATCCGAGATTACTCTATACAAATTCGGCGCATAATCTAGGTATAAAGCCTTATTCCAGTTTTGTCGAATCCAACCTAAGGTTAATACAGATTTTGATCCATACCAGAGCATGATAAAAGTGACACTCTAGTACTCTCTGCTCGGCTCCATCCACTTGCACTTACATATTTTAGGATTAGCAAGGTTCCTTTACCGTACTTACCACTCGCAAACGGCTGTCCTTTCAACACCACCACCTCGATGGACGGTAGTCTATCATTGCGTTTTAAACGAAACTTTTTGCCGCCCACGACAGTGTTATGGTATCAGACGCCCCAGCCAAGATGCTTTACGCTAACTAGCTTTTCCATTCGTTTCGATTTTCCACCAAGATGAGGTGATACGAAAAGTCACGTGATCTACCAGTGACGCGATTGGTTTTAAAAACGAAACGAATAGAAACGATAGTTAGCGTAATGCATCTTGGCAAGGACCTTAGTTTATTGCAACTTATCTTACTCAGGCAACGCAGCTGCAATTCCTCTCTTGGTGTTGCAGGTTTCCATGGGCGGTGGGGATCATTTCACATCAGTACCCTTACCATGAGTTACAATTAGTGTACTCGCTAACGAGTCGAATGCTCTATCCCTCACAGACCTCGCAGGTATTCTTATAGAGTGCCAGGGACAGAGCATTCGACTCGCTAGCGAGTACGGTAGTTGTAGCTTATGGTAAGGGTACAGGGGAGGCGCTAGATCGTTTGCCTTCTTTAGCACAAATAAAAAGAAACCTGAAATGTTTTTTTAATATGTATAGCAATTTGCTGCTTCAAACAAAGTTTCGTCGGCCAATAATAACATGTTTAATACCACTTCCTTTTTTAAGCTGTAATAACAAATAGTTAAAAATAAACCTTAAGCTACTTCTGCTATCAAATACGCGTCTTTTAACAGAACATTTCCTTAAAAGAATTACCTGCAATTCTAAATTGCAGCGTGCAAATACTTTCCAATTAATTGTCCAAAGGCACACTATCACCGTCATTACAAAATGCACTTTACCACAACAAATGCAAATAACACAATCGATTGACAGCTGCATCGGACATTACAAGCATGTCACAATTGCGTTTTCCCACGACGGTCATTCATGTGGAGACGCCTTTAGTTTTTAACTCACCGCTATTTTAAACTTAAAGTAGATATCTCTATGGTTGTAAGTTTCTTTTCCTGTTTGACCATAGAGTTCGTTTTCACTCTACATTTTCTCGTCTCGGAGGAGCTCCAGGCCCTTGTATGGATGTCTATAATTAATGGTTTGTATGTAGTATTCTACGCTGGCATTTCATGGTTGGTTGCATGAGAAGTCTTGTAAGGAAACTGTCATTTCTCATTAATCTCATTATGAAGTTTCTAAGAGCTTTGTTTGTGAGGAAATTTTTAATGGGTGCTAAAGTTCGGGAGTTTAGTTTTTGCAATATTTTGAGTTAGAGAATAATTGAGAAAACAGCCTTACTTACCAGTTACTTTCATTTATGGCGTAAAAAAGCAACACAACCTGAATCCTGATGATAAGTACAATCTGAGACCCATTTGCATTCTCAAGACTACAATCTTATTCCGCAATAAACTACAAATGCGTTGCCTATAAGCAGTATCTCTGATAAAATATGTGCCAATATCAACCTGATTACTAATGTGCGAGAGTTAAAACTGCTATGGTTCTTGAAATTGAGATACTGCTTAATGGCTTAGGCAGAGTGATGGTAGCGATCCGGATGGACCCTGCACAAGGTCCTACCACCACTAAACTGATTTTGACGATTATCCTGCTCGGAGCGTGCCGTTTGGTAAAATTATGTAAATATTGGGTCCTTTGAAATTGGCGTTTTTCTTACGTGTTTTATTTCGTACGGATATTTTTCATTTCAATTTCATACAAATAATATGGTAAAATTTCTTAATGTTCAAAATTAAAGTGTGAACTCAACTCTTTTCATGTGCTGCGAGTTCAAGTGTTTCAATTACGCAGAGTTTTATGAAGCTAACTATTTTTAAGTAATTAAGATATGTATAATATAGCTTAGAAGTGTCCAATAAGTATTCCTAACAGAATTTTGTTTGGTATGCATTTGACGTTACAAAATGATCCGCAAAATCAAATGTATATATAAATGTATATCCATATAAAACCCCAATTTCATAGGCAAGGACCTAATATATCGTTTCCCAACTCTTTCATTTCCCAACCCAATTTTATATAAATATTTCAGGATGTATTTCAGAAACCATCGTGTAGAACCCTATAGCTAGGTTATTTTTTATAAAATCCTGAAATATTTACGGTTACAGAAAACAAATAGGGTTGGCAAATGAAACGGTCGGGAAACATATTTCGCCGAAACAAAGGTAACCTGTTTAGGCTATCGATAGGGAAGCCCTTTATCTCGCAGAACTTATCATCTAATCGAATCCGTAGTGAACAAGAAATCCATATAATTTCGATATGTCCGTCTGTCCGTCTCTCCACGGTTTAACTAATTCTACAAAGCGGCACACCATAGCGAATTTTAAAGGAAAACTATAAAGACTGATAAGATAGATCTAAAGTGTTTATTCTACTAAAAAACATTCTACGACTGTACCATAACTTTTAATAGAAATTAGTTCATACTTAGTTGCCTTGTGGTTGCTGGCTTAGAATAGTGCCACTCCATGTCTTCCTGAGGAAGCCGTCAGAGACGACTAAGGGATTAAAGGCTTGAAGTATTGTTAGGCGATGGGCTTGCAACCTGTCACTAATATACACATGGTAAACATCTTACGCTGTTGTGCAAAATGTGGTTATAGCATTAACAACAAGTTGTTAGAGTTGTTGGTTATTCTGTAACTCTGCCTACCCCACTCTGGGATGAAGGCGTGACGGTATGTATGTTTGTATGTATGTAGTTCATACTTGTTGATTTTCGAGACAGATTTTTATGTTTGTACTATCGGCATCGGAACGGAACTCTAGACTGAGCATGGTCTGACATGCTCTTACCTGATTTTCAATCATCCAATAACCATCAAAGTTAATTGATTTAATTGACACTTGGTTGCGGGAACAGGAGCAATTATGCGTAAAATAAAGATCTCAACATTTACATAGTAAATTTATATAATTATACGGTCGCATGTTGATTGCGGAGTTTCTCGTTCTGTCGGAACCGGTGGTTAGTATCGGAAAAGTCTTAATTCCGTTCCAGGAATCGGACTAAGTAACAAGCGTTTTACATTATTACGGTGTCCCCTTGTTTTACAGACTGAAAAATTACAGAATTTTGTTTCACAGAAAATGTTTCATATACTATTTGGTCCTTGTATTTTTGCTTCGTATATTTATTTTTTTTAACTATTTACTTGAAAGAAACAAATTCGACAGAAAATCAATTCAATGAATTTTGTAATTTTATTTTTTCATGACACATACTTATCAAACAATATAATTATTTTTCAACGAATATTGTTTGGTCAGTGCATTTTTTAGAAGGTTGGGTTATAAGATAAATACTATATTATGATATAAATATGAGTGAGCGAGCGAGCGAAGCGAGCGAGCAAGACCTCTCTGGGCAGAACCGACTTGAATAGGTTAGGTTAGAAGGCTATGGCGGGAGCGAAGCGAAGCAAGCTCCCGCCTTAGCCTTCGAGGTTATTTTTTTTATATCCCTTGAATAAGCTATGCGATACCATTTGACTGCAAATTAAAATCGTATGCTTTTTTTCAAACGTTTCATTTCACACACCTTCACAAACTGCACCCTACTCTATAAGTTGATTTTATTGTTATTAAGTTATATTTTAAATAAATAATATGAGAACAAAGAATATTTAATTTGCTATTCTATGATATGAAAAAAGAAACATTGAATTTTATTTAAAATAAAAAACGATGATTTAAAAGTCTTCAAAGTAATTATTCTACATATTGATTATTCTATGAAATGATAATACGAGAAAAAATTTCTATGAAATGAAATTCTAAACAACTTCAGTCTGTAAAATAACGTACAACCCATTATTACTTATACCTACTACTATACTTATGAGGTGATACCAAAACATTCCAAAGAACTCCTTAGTAGAATTCTAAGTATAGATAACGATAAGGCGAGTAATACTGCTACCGAGTGATAAATACTGATCTGTAATAAAATCGTCAATATAGATGAAAATAACATTAACAGTCTGTGAACACTTAGAAGGTGCTTTGGCTTTGTACTTCTTTCTCACTCACTCTTAATAAGAGCGTGTGAGAGCGAGTGAGAGGCAAGAAACAAAAGCTATCGAAATTTGAATCGAAACCGTAACACTGTAGTTGACGACCGGCACCCCAAGCGTTTAAATAAAAGCAACCATTGTCCGTATGAACATAAGAGCAATGCTGAGCTAGCCAAGATGTTAAGTTTTTATTTTGGGTTCATATTGACTTACGTAAAATTCTTACTCCTCTTATTTGTTTTCCTACCGATTTGTATTCATAATAATCACTTTTCAGATTTTTTTTCCTCTTACTTTTTTCCTCATACTTTCTAAGTCATAATTATCGCAATTCATAATGCCTTTTTTTTTAAGAAACTGTTAGTTATTGAGATTTTTTATAAATCTAACCTAACCTAACCTAACCTTATTACACGTAAGATATTTAAGAAATTGTGAAAAGTGTACGGCTTCATTAATATCGGCGTTATGAATTCAGATGATTATGAGTTCCGATCGTTAGTAATAACTTTTTTTATGAAGTGTATGGAAAGTGATCATTATGATGTAAAATGGTATGAGAAACATTTTCGGACTTCCGATATTAGGACTTAAAAAACTATGTAAGTAGATACGCACCCGTTTTTATTTTCTATCGACTCGAAATGTATGGAGTTGTGTTAAGCGGTCGACGCGATCTGTCATCTCATTAACTTTCGTCAATAATACATTTTGGTCTATTTTCGAGCATCGATAAAGTTAGCGTTATGCATCAACGTTTTTTGATGATTTTTAGTCCATCTTCTTATTGTACCTAAGTACCTATTTTTTTCGTCTTTCTTGTTCTTTGTGACTATTTTCTGTTTATACTCGAAGGAGTCTAATGTACTAGCGTTCATTGCTGTGGATAAATGAAGAAAAACTTGGCAAGAGAAAGCAAAACCATCATTCTTTTTTGCACTTACCTAAATAGTTGTCAAATAGTTGTTTTATCCACATTTAACCACTTTGGGTTGCGGTGGTTAATTTATTTTACAGCTAAAAGCCTTTCGCTTACACCGAACCTTATAACTTTATTTCGAAGTAACCGTTGGCCATGTTTTGTAAGTTTTGTAACTAATAGCTTAAAAATTAAGGGAAAACTTCCACGAAGTCTCTAAAGGGTCTTTGGCTCTTTTTTAAGCTACAATTCCTCGCTTAACATGGAACTGTACTTGAATAAATTAATAGAATTTTATCTACATCCATATCATAACTTCCCTATAATATGTTCAGAAAAGATAAGCAAAAGGCCTATGTTAAGAAACCTGAATCTGTGTCTGTACTTTAATGTTAACATTAAAATATTACATGTCGTTAAAGTATCGGTTATCAATACTTTAATGTGATCATTAAGATACAGGGCAACGACAGATGCAGGTTTCTCACATATTGTAACTTTGATAAACTTGTACTTACACAAAGTTATGTAAGTATACGACTTGACTCATAATTAGGCATTATGTACCAGTAACATAAATAACTATTAAATGAAAGCGTTTTTTTTCTTAAGACGACCACCCTCTTATAACAGAAAACTACTCATACGATTTTATTGACAACAAGTTTTTTTAAGGTGTTTTGATAAACATCATGCTTATAGAGGTTTGTCTAAAAACCGTTTCGATTTTATTTTTTATTTACTGAGTATCACATTTCTGCTAATGGCTAAAGAGCTTAAACGCCACATGGTCTTTTCTACGCCACAGTTAGTGCTAAACTTAAAAAAACAAAAAACGCGGTTCCAAACAAAATGACGCCCCGACCACTAGTCCAAATGTAATAAAAAAAGGAAAAAATACAGTAGGTATACGTACTCCATAAGTATGATTATTTTATGAACACCTTGTTAAACATATCCTGTTTTGAATTATAGCAATATTGCACACATGTTATTTGTTATAAGACTAATAAGCATGTACAGTGAACTTATTTTTCACGTGAAAGCTATTTTGCGTATCTTTCTCACACAATAGTGGCGATAGCATGTACACGACAAAAATAACAAGCAAACTTGCAAGATTTACATATATTTTCCAACCTTATTAATAATGGAAATACATATAAAACATACTTTAAAATTTAGCCAAAGATCTTATACAAAAATAGACACAAAAATTAATGCACCATTTTGTAATAATAGTAAAAAATACAGCAATAACATGATAATAGCAATTTTAATATTAATTACTTGTATACTTACAAAAGCTGCAAAAGGAAGCTATTTGCTTTTTACTGTTAATTTATATTTGTCTTTAATCACTTTATAATACAAACCACAATTTAAATGGATACTTACCATAATTATGATTTGAATTATTTTATAGTAATAGTTTCCATTATTCATTATCTATAATTATTGGGTACAGGATAATTATTTTAATTTACCTATTATTATTTATTTATCGACTATTACAATATCAACCTTATAATTTGATGTTATTTTATAGTCAATCTTGTCTTTAACTCTTTGTTAATAGCTCGATATGCATATGAGTTGTCTTATGATGCAGATGGAATTTCACAAATAATGTACCTACTAGAAGTATACTTAACGCCATTATGTTTTCATTCTAAATATTATTTCTTTAATTTCCCTATAAACTATATAATACTACAATGAAAGTATTATAAACTAAAACAATGGCAAATTCAAACAGTCAAAGAAAAAATAGTTCCAAGAGGCCCGATTTGATAGCTGTCATCAAAATATGTGTTTGAGGTTATCTTTGTACGGCTGTGAAAGTTGTCAAATCGGGCTTCTTAGAACGGCAAAACTGTAGTTAAGGTTTTTTTGGACTATTGTGACTGTAGTCGTACAATTATATGGTTAATTTTGGTAATACGAAAATAAAACTCAGTTTTTCACATAGGTACCTAAGTCCTTACTTATCCTATCCGAGGCACTTTAAATCACAAATCTCTCCTTTTAACTTAAAGTGTTCTTAAAATATGCTTTGTCCTTATCTGTCATTATTATAACATTTGAATTTGACCTAAAATTACAACGCATTATATAACTAAAATAGGTTTTTTGTGCTTTTATGAATTTGGGGGATTTTTTGACACTTTCGTGCGTGTTGTATCGTCAGCATTCTTTTAAACACAGTGCAGGTGTTCTCACGAAGTGTTTCTTTACCATAAATGCACCAGTTGCCACAGTAGGCAGTATGTTGCAAAAATTCATCTTCGACTGTTTCAGTTAATTTTCGGTAGGTACATTGATGCATTTTCGAAGTAATTTATCTGAAACAAAGAAACAGTAATATTACATTAGAGATCTGGAAACGTGTGCAGATATTTATACACGGTGGGGCCTGTAACAAGAGCAAAAATTAAAAATGTACATTCTTCTCCTCAAACTACGCAACGTTTGTTCGACGAATTTAATTACATTTTAAAGTTAATTCGAACACGCAATGTACTATGAAATTGATTATGTCTGTAGAGTGACTAGACTGACAGGCGATGTCAATTAGACGGAGTTTTAAGTACATTGAAAATACTATTTACTTTGTTTGAAAAAATAACAATCTAAAAACTTTATGATTTTAAAAAGTTGCTACACAAAAGTTGTCTAGTTTGAGGAGTAGAATCAACGTTTTAATTTTTTGCTTTAGTTACAGGCCCCACCCTGTATAATGTTTCGATAGATTCGAGTCAATTTGAACAACCTTAAAGTCATAATATTATTTAATTAAATTATTAAAACGCGGCCAAATGAGAGTTTAACTCACAAACTCAGGGTCCCGTATCATTCTCCGGGCTCCGCCAACATTTTATTTTTATTTACGTTGTTTAAGCGGCAATATCAACACACTGTTTATATTTTAACTGTCTACCTAATACGATGCATGAAATATAGCTCGTTTACAGACAGCCAGATGGACAGTGAAGGCTGAGTAGGGTTCCGTTATGGGCAGTACTACTCTTACGGATGACACAATTGTGGAAACAATAAAAAAAAACGCAAAATTATGAATTTCTGGGCCTCTATTCTATTATTAATATTTGCACGCTTGCTTGCAGGCTGGGATACATTGGACATTATTATTATTTAAAATTGACTGTAACATCTTGTGTACTGTATTCTGCAAATAAATAAATGATTGATTGATTGATTGATTGATTGATTGATTGATTGACGTCAAACAATATCGCTTTTGACCTGTTATCGTCCTGTCAACGTTTTGATGAACCTTAAGATGATAGTAATGCGGTCGAGTTAAAAACAGCCATAACACTTTAAAGGCATAATTTAACGTCGTAAAATAGACGCTTCGAGGCCCTAGCCAAGGTGCAAACGCTACAAGCGTTTTTCTTTTCCATCACTCAAAATGTATGGGTGACTTTCTCGTGCGTTGCGATAAACCACGTGGTCAACTGTCATCCCATATATTTTGAGTGATAGAAAAGAAAATCTTTTGTAGCGTTTGCATTTTGGCTACGACCCCTGTTTTCTCAAGTTAACGTATTTTTTTAACTCGGAAGCCATTACTGTCATGGAAATAAGAACTATCAAAAACAATAACGTTTTACCGAGTACCTATACTACAGAAAACTGAAACAGAAAAAGATTTACTACCCTCTCAGTACAGTGGTTTTACATATTATTCAAGAAAAACTACAAAATGTACAACAAGTCTTAACAAAGTCTACCAAGTTTATAGCAAAAGGTTCAGAACTCAGCATATGCTGTGAGACAGGGTCTGCACAGAGCTGTTTTTTAGCCTATACCTGCCTGTCAATGTGTGAATAAGCCTTAACGGCACACTGCCTGTAGAATAGGTAGATTTACAGATCATATTGCCGATGGTAGTACAAAGACTCTCCCAAAACAAACGAAAAGCGTACATGGTATTCGCAAAGGTATCCATATAGAGCAAGCATTTTCATTTTCGGAAAGCCATTGTGCCAGTATGAGACCGTCTGAAACCCTTTTAAAGCATCCAGTGCCGAGGACTGAAATTGGGGTCTGTTTTGTATGTAAGTTGGGGAACCTGGCCCTGACTGAATGTTTTCAGGGTTGCAAGTGCCTAAACTCGAATGAGACAAAATAAAACGTCCGCGTGTGACACAGCATTGTCATATTAACAGCGGTTGCACTTTGCTTTGTAAACAACATTATTTTGTTACGTATTGATATAAATAGAAGAAATAGTTGTTAAAGTAAAATTAAGGTCATATTAATGAAGCTATAACGCTGTTACATATTTTAGAATAACGTTGAAATAAGTTACTTGTTTGCTACCCACGTCAACAAAGTCAACTTTGTTGTCGACCAATGTGTATCGTCGAGTCTGCGCTACTATTATGGTCTGGGCTAGAGATAAATAAAGAAAAGATTCGAAAATAATGAACTTACTTAAGGTACAGACAATGTAGTAAGCAAACAAACAAGAACAAAAAATTATAGTGTAATAACAAAAAAATACAAATATGGCCTCCAGATTCTCTTATGCAAATCACTTTTCAATACGTCGAAGGATAATTAACTGGCGTGCCCTTTAGAGTATTACTTACATCCTGGGGAATGAATTTTTGAACGTCATCGTACTTTTTTTCGACGAATCAGCTCACCCAAAGGTGATGGACCCAGTAATGAACAAGGACTAATGATAATAGACGATTCTTATTTTAGAGATGATAAGCGTTATTCATCTGTTTTGATAGCAAAACAGATGAATAACGCTTATATCAGTCTATAACCTTGTCAAGATCGTAGCAAGTGGAAAGAAGTGGTCTCTGCCTACCCCTCTGGGAAACAGGCGTGATTTAATGTATGTATGTATGTATGTAACCTTATGATCTTTGAATTAAGAATTCTGTTTCCATTACTGGTGCCTGTCAGCTTAAAGTGTCCAACACTGGTGCCATCACGCTACCTTGATTACCTACAAATGCGCGGGACAACGTTAGTTAGCGGAATAATTCATAAACTTTGTGAGTGAGTTGTTTGAAATAATGTTATTCTTTCCCCCAGGGCCTCTATTCTACTCGGTAAAACCATATCGCCTTTAACATGTTATCATGTTGTTACGTTACAGTAGCTCTTATTACTTAACAGTAACGACGACGGAGTTAAAAACAATAGCATAACACGTCAAAAGCAACATTTTTCTACCCAGCGTAATAGAGACCCGGGTCCTATTATGACATGGCTAAACAGTTCCTTTTACGGTCAGCGTAAAAGACAGAGCTATAGCAATTGTATAGGTCTGTCCTTTTCTCTCACCGTAAACTGTGGGGCTAGACAAGTTGCCCTCGTTCACGAACGCTAGCGTTAGGTGATCACTGGCGTCATTGAAAAATGTATGGGAATGACGTAAGTCACGTGATATATCACTCGTTACAACTGACACGCTTGTCTAGCCTATTTAATTTTGACAGCGCCAAGGGACAGGTGATCACCAAAGTGATCGCCTAACCCTAGCGTTCGTGAACGATGGCAACTTGTCTAGCCCCACTGAACTGCATAATAACCCCCAGATTGTACATATATTAATAATAAATAATGTTTTCTATTAACGTCGTAGGTAGAGATTGTCGAAAACGATAATCTTTAGCGTTTACTACGAAGTGGCAGTTTTGTTTTGCTCTACGTATCTACCTGAAGGGTCTGAAGAGCCCGTATCGCACGACATTTGGTTCTTTTGCCTCGAGTGCTGACTCCCGGCTGAGGAGTGCACTCGTATGTCTAGCTCTTTCTTTTGCTTTCGGCTAAACTTTGATGTTTATCCTAAACTCGTGTTACTTCCATGTGCATTACTATAGAAGTACCCACTTCTTTTAGAGCGTTTCATCTTAAGACTGTACCGAGCAAACGTCGAGCGTCCAGTGGCGCCCTCATTGCTTTTATTGTGTTTTCTATTAACTAAAGCATTTCCTTGCAATCAGACGATACGTTTTTGTAGTGCAAGTAAAAACACAATTTATGGAATACGTAATAAACTTTAATAACAATTACCCTTTGAGTAATCAGCTTAACGGGAAAAGGTGGACACTTTTTTCCGTTGTCGATAACTCGAAGGTGAATTGTTATTAAACTATGTGATATACCATATAAGTTGTGTTTTCATTTGTAGTACAAAAACCTACCAACCAATTACAAGAAAATACTTTAGTTAATTAGAAAACACAATAAAAGTAATGAGGGCGCCACTGTACATCCGGGGTACGCTCGGCGCAGTCTTAACAGTGGTCTCCTTTTGGGAAGCTCTAGTAGACAAAGACATGTGATAGTGCCTACACAGCACTAACAGATTAAAGATTTTCAATTTCAAATTTAAGGTGTTTTATCAGGCGTTTTCTCGTGGTCCTACTGATTTGTCCTAGTAGTAGGTATGTACGGTTGTGCAAATGTTCGTCCTTTATAATAGGAATACGTAGGTAAGTTTAGGTTTTGTTATTTTTGCAGCAGGCCCGGAGGGCCAAACCACCAAGAAGCCTCTTTCCTATTGATTTGAAATTAAGGATAAAAACTGAAGTAGAACAGACAGAAATAGTTCTCACTCGTGGTCCTACTAATAGGACAAATCAGTAGGACCACTAGAAAACGGGGGTCTTATCAGACTGTCAAGGTACTGATGTTTTTTGTTTGTATAAATGTATGTGATTATTTTACTGATGGATTATTTATCCATGTCACGGATGCGACCTTGGATTGGTCCTAATCTAAACACTAAACTTCACCAAAGGCTGGTTAACCTTTGAGCATTAAGTACTACTAATAACGCGGGACATAAAAAAAAATGAAAAAGAAATAATTAAATGAACTGCACAATTACACAAAGTTAAAAAAGTATAAAAAGTAAAACTCAATTTTCAATTGCACAGTTCTCAAAGTGTACAATATGTCATGTATACCAACTGGTCCCCACACTATAAAGAACACACACACACACACAAGCACACCCACACTATAAAGAATTTTCATTTTTAATTTTGTGCTGAAGTTAAATCTAACATTCTCCTCAGTCTTGAGGTTGAAAGGTACCAGCCATTTCACCGGTTATAGATTCACAAATGTTTTACCAACTCATCATGTGACAAAGTTTCATTTCGCAAAGACATACATCCCGCCGCATTATTTTACAGTTTCATGGTAAAAGTCTAACCTAACCTAACTTATTCAATAAACCCATGTGTTTGAGACGATCCTTAACGGTGATAGATAACTTCATAGATTGTTATTGTTGTCCTGACTTTGATTATATTAAAATTTATGTATATTGTTGACTATTCCAATGTAATTTCTTGTACCTTTGACATAACATGCAATGTATAGGTACTGTGACTTACTTTGAAAAATAAATATCATTCATTCATTCATTAACCTTTGTGAATGTGATAGTTTAAGCACAAACCCGGGCGAAGTGGAAGTTTGTCAAACGATGATTTGGTCAAAAGATAGAATACCGATCCTGATGGACCCAAGGTTCCACCAATAATAGTGAGTGCTAAAATACCGCTTAAGGAAGCAAAACTTGCGGAGCTATATCTTCTTAACGAGTAACGTCACGTGCTGATAGTATACAATGAGACGTTCATTACTGAGCGGGAATCGAACCCACAATGCCTGTGATTGGCGCCCTGGGGACACCTATTGTGTGAGTCATTCACAATATGTGGAGTTTTCTCATGAGATTTTATAATGAATTTAAGAATTTTCTATGGTTTGAAACTTTATTTCTAACGTGTTCAATTGGCAAAATGGAACCCTGACCCAACAAATATATGTGTCAAAGTGACGTTTATAAACAAAATGGATCCCTCGGGATTACCATACCCAAATATTTTTACCACAGTGCTTCAAAGTTATATCAAAATTTTTGACATGTCAAAAACTTAAACTTTTACAAAAATTTACAAGCACATCTTATACCAAAATTAACTAAATTAGGTTATTTAAAACCTAATTGAAATGAGTTAGATCTTGAAAATTTGCATATAGCAAACAATACTGAATCAAGATGTAAACTATTGTCATTTTGGTAAGTTGTGATAATCTCGAAAAACCTAAGACTCTTAATCCCCTAACCCTCCATGATTAAGACCATGTAGGGCGGTTTATCTATTGCAATAGCTCGTCTATATATGTACAGTTTGATTTCGAACTTCTTAATACAGGACGCCTTGTAACTTCATTGTCTAGTACCCATAGAATAAAGCCTAGAGCTGAATTCGGAACTATGAAAATTGATGTATAAGATTGATTTATTTATACTTCATTGCCAGGGCGAACTGGACCTTTGTAAAGACTGGGCCCAGAAGTTACTGGATACAGAATTTTAAAGAGGACTGAGAGAGGCTTGGACCAGCTAGATGAATAAGCAAGTACCTAGATTTTATTTCAAACATTTAAAAACATAGAAAGGTATGTTTTATGAAAAAAAAATGGGTAAAATAAATGCAATTAACCTAAACACACTTGTAAAGCTTAACTCATTGAAAATAATAGAAAATGTTTGCTCAAATACCATACCGTAAGTAAAAGCCTCTACAACGCCGGACATTATTTTACAGTAAAGAAACCGTTGGCTTCTCAGCCTCTCAGCTTTTCGTTCAATTTGCATAGACTCAGTGTGTTTAGCTGAGCACCGCTGGCTGGACAGTGGATTGTTTTCTGTGCGACAACACTGCGCTTTTACACGCGTCAGGAAACTGCATTAGGGGTTTGAGTCACTTGTGAATGGAGGCAGGTTGAGAAAATTACAGTGGGCGTTATTGTAGTCGATCGAAACATCTCTCTACCTGTACCCTTACCATGAGTTACAATTATTGTACTTGCTAGCGAGTCGAATGCTATGTCCCTCGCACTCTATAACAATGTGAGAGACAGAACATTCGCTATTGTACAGTTATGTTATCTCACGAAAGCGCGTTTGCCATAAGTACTTGTCACGTATAGACACGCAGACTACGGCGTCGCTTAGTGACGATAGGACTCACTCAGAGACAACGTGCACGTGCACCTATACACACCAGTATTTCAAAAACGCTCTCGTGAGATAAAAAACTGTATTTTAAATGTATATACAGGGTAAGCTAACGAAATGAGTCAATCAGTATTAGGAATTCGAAAACTGTAAGAGTTAGGGAAAGAGAAAGGGCGTTTACAGATAAAAAAGAAATAGGTACCAACCGGGAATGACTGTGTGCTTTGCAGTAGTGCCGTTTATATTTTTTTGAGCTTTTAACAATATTTTTATACCCTTACATTAGTTTATAATGTGGTAAACAAAATGTTAAAGAAGCTTTTGGTAGGTAAATTAAATAGGAAACTAAGTTTTTTGAGAAATAAAAAACAATTGATATTTATGAGTATTTGAACTATTTAAGGGAATTAAGGGGATGGACTTGCAACCTGTCACTAATACACTGGTAAACATCTTAGCCTGATTGTGCAAAATGTGGTTACAGAATTATCCACAACTTTTAGGCCCGTATTAATAAACTCATCTTGGCTGAGATGCGCGTCACAAGTTACGTCAAAGTAAACGTCAAACCATAGAACACTGTCATTTTTGACACATCTCAAGACAAGCATTAGAGTTGAGATTAGTTTATTAATACGGGCCTTAGAGTTGTTGATAATTCTATAGCTCTGCCTACCCCACTTTGGGAATGAAGGCGTAAGTTTATGTATGTGAAATGTCCGTTAAAAGAAGTAGGGCATTCAAGAGATCTTTTGAAAGTGCTTTGAGGTAGCTAAACATGGGCATAATAAAAACACTTTAGATCCTTCTGTATTCAACTCCACTATGGTACAAAACGCATATATTACTGCGTTTCTAAAACGCAGCATTGAATGCGCTCTCACAAGTAAATACGGCAGAATTGATTGCCCGGCGACATGATAATTGCATATCGCCTTTTAAAGGCTACAATATGTCTTGGCTATTATATGGCTTCACCATTCGCCATATTGAACAACTAAAGCCTATTGAGATATGAAAGATTAAGGTCGTCATATAAACGTCGCCATTTTTGAATGGCTTATTTACGGCCAGTGCGTTTAGGGTTTTAATTGGTTTTAAAAATCGAATCGTTATTGATACACAGAGGGGACAATTCGGATCGTGTATTCTGACTTTAAGTATCTGGAAACTTCAATTTATAAACATTGAACTCGATTTTAGACCCACAAAAATAGACTTTAACGTTTATAGAGGTAACTTCAGGTTTACAGATATTTAAAATTAGAGAACCAAATTGGCCCAGTTGCTTTCCATTGCGAGCGGCATTTTATAAAAAACAGAACATTTTACGAAGTATGCGTGAAATAGTATTGAATAAATAACTTTACAGTTAAACCGTTAGTTTCTTACAGTTTTCCTCTGTACTGTTTGACAAACTTTACGGTAGATAAGATTTTGTCATGAAAAATAATACTTTTCTTTTCTAAACGTTGTTTATAAAACTACAGTTTGTCAAAAATAAACGTCATCCGATTATTATTTTTAATTTTATAAGTGTCTAACAATACTTAGTTAACCCAAATAGTGTTAAGAAACTTGAAATGTGGCACACCGGCTTTCAGATAAAGAAAAAGTCGCATGCAAGATTCAATTAAAGTCATGATGTATAAAAACTCATTAGTGCAGATTTTATTCACGATAGTTTAAATACCGCCGCGGCTGAAACAATAAATAACTTCTTAATCTTTCATTACGGTACGTCGCCACCAAATTTATGCAAAAAAGATTCAAACAGAACTGCATAAAATAAAAAGAAAACCCAAAAAAGCTCTGTTAGCACACGGACGACTGCGGTACCGAAATACTTTTATACAAACAACACTTTCCCGTACATATCTTTAGACTTTGTGAAACGCTAAAGTGGCTTGATATCCTTAGCCTACCTTAACCCACAGAGATAGGGGCTACTTTCCTGTACCATAACCTCCTAACAACATCGCACCATTTTCTCATTCAACATTCCTATTTTCTTTTTCGCCGTATTAATTTTTCTTTTTAAGTTATTTCGTTCCTCTGTTCTTTATGCGAACGTCCAGTTAGTGTGGAGCTCTTGGTTGTGAGTAAGTCTTTGGTGGGTGGTTTGGGTGGGGGTCTAGGTGGAGTGGTCGAGGGTTAAAACAAAGGAAGGTCGGACGTTTTGCTCCTCGCGGGTTGTGACCGAACCATCTCATTTGCACCTCTTTAAAAATGCAAGAGGCATTAAAGACTGCACGCTAGACGATTTTAATGTTTGTCCTTTTGAATTTTGTAAGTGAATAAAAAATGCTTTGCATATTACAGCGACTCACGGCTTATGGAACTTAATTTATTAACGTTTGTCGTTTCTGTTTGTTTATTCTTTGCCTGATTCCGAGTTTTGTCTGAGGAATGTTAATATTTTAGTTATTTGACTACTCTTTTTATCATATTTTCTCTGCAGACTGTTTTGCAAAATTTTGCTTCGTTTGTAGGTATGCGAGGTATGGGTCGGAGTTACATTTAATGCATTTACTGCAAACACGCATATAACCGTTTTTATAAAGAAACAACGCCTTGTACGCGTATGATTTTTTATAGTACGCTAGCTTCGTTTAAAAAAACATCTTATGGCTAACCATTGTCCACTTCTGACTCAGTAAAATGAAATACGAGCGAGTGGTAGACTCGCATAGTCCGTCGCTAGCACGCTGCAGAGGGCCTACTTTGGAAAACAAAGTTCGTAGTTACTTTAGCTCCATCCCTTCTCTCGATTTAGTTTCGAATGACGAGTGATAGAGATAGAGTTAACGTAACTTCGAACTTCGATTTTCAAAGTAGGGCCTCTTGCCTGCCCCTAGGGTGTCAATTCTCGAGTCGTTCGAGACGAATCTCTACCGTGAATCTGCATGGAACAACAGTGTCAGTTTTATGGAATCTCGAATAGTAATTTATCTCGATCACGACCGAGAATCGCCTCATACGTAGAAGTGTCCTACTATTGTATTTCGGTAAGTAAATGTAAAACCAAAAAAGGGTAAGTGAAATTATAACAAGTATTGACACTTCTATCCTAGCCCTAAAGGTGTTCATACTCTTTAGAGCCCTTTTGCTAGCAGGTGGCCTGTGTGCTAACTTCCCTTTATCATTCCCTACAACCTCACGCCTCCCGAAGGGTTACCAGCACAATAATCATTCCCCTGTAAATCATAAAAGCCTAACATCCATTATCAAATCGGAACAAATCCTTAGCAATCTCCACGAGACGCACGCTACCAAAAAAAAATTTCAAAACCTCGTATCAAAGACACATGGTATACATAACAAAATTGAATTTTATAACGCTTGTGCTAAAGTGTTTTGTTCAATAAAGCAGTTGGGAAGATACGAGGTTATGGAAGTTATTTTTTTAAATGGAATGGTGGATTCGAAGGGGATGCAACCCCTTGCCTCCACGGGGCGAATGCAGGTGCCAACAAAGAAGGATATTATGCATTGTTGCGCTGTAAAGAGTTTTCGAGATTATTTATCACTTATGGCAGCCCCATCAGTGGAGGAAGAGTGTTTAGGCAAGTACTTATGAGTTTTTTTATAAAAGAACGTAGTTTTTTTTTATGGCATAGAGAAGACAAAAGAGCACAGGCCACCTGACGGTAAGTGGAAACTGTGACCCATAGACATTCGCATTCACAAGACTTCAATGCAATCCTAACTAAGACTGCAAATGCGTTGCCAACCCTGAGGACTAAGATGGAATGCCTCTATGCTAATTTCACCGGCTGTCTTATCCCCAAACCGGAACACAACAATGCGAACACTGCTGTTTGGCGGTAGGGTAATGGACGGACCCTGCACAAGGTTCTACCACATGCAAAGTTGCAGTTACTTTCTACGTAGCATGACGTATTTTAGAACAATATCTTTATAACGCTTCCATACCCAAACAACTATAACGATAAAAAAATGAAAATTATTAAAATCAAGTAGTCCCTTATAGTAGTTTTTCCAGATATCGGTAACCTTAAAACCAAAAAAAAATTGTAAGAAAAATAATATTACATAAATAATATACCCTAAAATTTGAAGCGCGTCATTGAAATTTGTACCTACAAGCCTGTTCTTTGCAATTTTACACTTACCGCACTAGAGCCAGGGTTGGCAATCCATGAAGATTATTTCTTTTACATTAAGAAGTAGAATAACGCAAAAATCGTGATCTTGCTTTTGTTTCGTTTTAGAGCTACAATCACATTTTTTTCTAGCGCTATCATACTTACTTGTGGCTGATTAACCACACAATGAAGGAAATGAAAAGCAAGCTTTAAAATTAAAAACCTGACTGATTTTTTTATATTATTATTAAATCCGTTCATTAATGCTGCTATATTTGTTTAATTTGAGATAGCTTAAGACCTTTCAAATGACACCTCGTAATAATTAGAAGACTTCTTTTGTAGACATAAATAATTATCATTTTGCCATTGTTGTATCTTCAATTTTAACAGTTTAGGTATCCTAATCCTATGTCACTTCTGGGATTCTAACGATACCACACATTTAAATCGACTCCAGCATTTAGAAGTTATGATGGAATGAAGAATCGTACATACATACTATAGGGTGACGGAACCAGTAATGGACAAGGCACTTGATTCTTATTTTACGTAAGATTAGGATTATTCATTTGGTTTTGCAACTATCAATTCAGACTGAATTAATAGTGCCAATTACTGGTGCCTATCAGCTCAAAGTGTCCTACTACAATATACATGAACCCTGAAAACATGACACTCCTTTTTTTTGGGCAGTCGTGCAAAACATGATTATCCAAGCTATTCAACTGTACTAACAATAGACCGGGGGTAGTAATTAAAAGCGGAAACAGTAGCAACCCTATCCGGGGATTATCCCGGGGTGAGTGCGGAGTCAGGCGCGTCCGTGCGCCTGCATCCCGGACCCGCCCGGGGCATGTTTGTGCACCCTTACCATAAAAAAAAGATAAAAGATAAAAGACATTTATTCAGTAAGTAGGCCGTACGGGCACTTTTACACGTCAAGAATCTACCAGCGCTTCCCAAGAGGAGACACTGCTGAGAAAAAACGCCGCAAGAAACTCAGCAGTCAGTCATTTTTTAAACATATTACAACGGTACTTACTACTTAATCTAGCATTATATAAAGCAATAAATATTAAATTCAATATAATATCAAACAACATGCGTAGATCAGCAGGAAAACGTGCCAAAAATGTTACGTGAGAGATAAAGGAAGAAAAAGGAGAAAAAAAAAACTAAAACTCACCTACTTATATTTGTTTATAATGAGTTACAATTACCGTACTAGCGAATCGAATGCTCTGTCCCTCGCAGGCCTCGTATATCTTATAGCGAGGGACAGAGCATTCGACTCTCTAGCGAGTACAGCAATTGGAACTCATGGTAAGGGTACTGGGTATAACAGTCTCAGCGCCAAAGTGTTCTAGTTTTATACAAATATGATCCTCCAGGGGGTTCTGGGTACTGAAAGAGTCATGCGATATGTATTTGGTACTCGATTCTATCTCGGCGTTGTATAGGGATTTTGATGCGACTTAGTAAAAGATTGGTAGCAAAGGAAGATTGTTTTTTTTATAAACTAACTGTAGCGCGCGACTCTGTCAGCGCAGAAAAATAAAACATAGCCTCTGTCACTCAGGGCGAATGTAGCTTGCCAATGGTGAAAGATTTTTTGAAATCGGCGCAGTAGTTTTAGAGTTTCTTTATTACAAACATACACACGCACAAAAATACCAATCTTTCTTCTTTATAATATTAGTGTAGATATAGATGTAATCATAAAAACAGATGAATGTTACAAGTTGAAAGTGTTTATCTGTGTATCTATCTGTGGCAGCGTTATTCCCAAACGGATATACCAATTCGGATGCGGTTTGGTTGCAGTACGGTGGTTTGATTAATCACGGTTTGAACGGTTTAGAGTTATTAGGTCTGAAAGTAGCGTCGCAATAATTTCGGATTTCTTTGTCCTTTTAATATTAATTACTCCAAATTATTAAACTGCTTGTAAGGTTTGGTCAAGTTTTTTTTATCACACCATGTTTGTTTTTACCAGACAGTCATTACAATGAATTACTTAACCGTTAAAATAACGTCGCATTACCCACCGTACCACTAAACCGTACCACTAAACCGTAACACCAATTATTTCTATTAAAATCGAATTTAACAGAGTCGATGGAGCTCTGCTGTCGCAGAGCTCCTATTTCTGGGTAGTTTGGCCCTCCGGGCCCCCCAAACCTAAACCTACCTCATATTTATGATACTAATTTTGGTCAGTGTTACGGTTTAGTGGTACGGTGGGTAATCAACTAAAATAACACTATTAACTTAATATTAGAAATTATATTTAGAACTAAGAACGCAATATCGCAATATGGCCGTCAAGAACCCAGTGACCTATTAAATCACAAAGATTTCCGATTTTTGGTACCATATTGTTTGTATAACAGCTTTGACTAGAAACAGCGTACACGCCTATCGCTGTAAAGCCTCTTTTGGTGTGAGCGGCCACATACTTCAACGGGAAATGTCAGACCGGATGAGTACGCGGGGACTTGAGAGTGCTTAAGCGCGATACATGCACGACACTTGGATAGTTAGCTAAGCTTGTGAAGATACAGTGTTAAGAAATATTAAGATATTGAAGTTAAATTAAAAGTAAGGATGGATGAAAAAAGAGTTACGAAAGAAATATGGCGAGCGAAAATGTCCTACACGGACGTACGGTGATCAGATTCGCGATGTAAAGTAAGGGCCAAATCAAAAGCACCCGAAACCGACGTACGTGCATGAAGAGATTGATGAATGTAGAGGAAGCGAAAATTGTGTGTTTAGATCGGTGCACCTGGCGTTCCATAGTCTCTGCCTACCCCATTGGGAGATACGCGTGAAGGTATGTATGTATGTATGTATGAAGTAAGAGTAATTTGGATTCCGTTAGGTTGGTTTGGAAGGCAACGGACATTGTAAAAAACACGGTTTTTATTTTGAAAAACTGATATAGGTTGAGGCACGGGGCTTGCTAAAAAAAGAAAGTTAAGCATACTTTATAATCCTCGCTCGGTGGCATGATGATAAAGCATCCGTCACTCTCGCACTTATATAATGGTCAGAAAGTGACAGCTGTTTTATCCACGTCGATAAACACGACCATAATAGGCCCGCAGTAAAACATTAGTCACATTATTAGAATAAGTGCGAAAGTTTTTGTGATTGTATGTTCGTATGTATGTATGTATGGATGTTCGTTACTCCGTCACGTTGAAACGTCGGGACGGATAGGATGGAATAACTTAGGAGTAGAATTTAGTATGCTGACTTCTTTCAGAAGTTTTATCCTAACACAGAAGGTTCCTGTAGGATGGTGCAATTACTAATTCTACGCGAACGAAGTCACGTCAAGAAGCTAGTCGAAATATAATTACAGTCTGTGTCAATGGAAATTGCCAAAGACGTAAACAAATTAGTACTGTTTGACGCATAACCTCAAATATTCATCAAGCGTGTTTTTATTTCAAATATCGTATAATTAATGTTTTTTTTAATCTTAAGCGTAATCTAATAACCGTCCTTCATCAAGTGTATTCAACATGGCTTAAGACCTCACTAGATCTTTAAAAGCACGTGGTGATCGAGTAATAATGGTAAATTGGTCCGCTTGGTTGTGTTTACATCTTTGCACATTTCAATTGACATAGACTATAGGAAATTATATACGTATAAAAGTGGTCATGCACTTGAATGCGTCGTATTCTCCCAATCTCTATCAAAACCCTACTATTGACCTCAACAAACAACTAATTTAATGGGGTGTTTAGTTACTTCATTAAATCAGCCACGTTCATATCGATCACTTAAGCCTAGCTTCTAAACTAACCCGCAAAACACAAGCTTGCCGCTTATCACCTAAAAAAAACCAACTTCCACACTATAAGTACTAGCTCTCTCACGATACTCGACCGATACTCACTCGGTACTCACGAGCACTCGGCGACGCCGGATCCGGCCCCGATCGAGATAATGCATGTTCCCAATTTGAGATCGCTCTTGAGAGCGGCTAATTTTGGCTGGTGTTTGCGCCGTGCATGCTGAGATGAGTTTTGCTTAGTCGGTGGTAATATTAAAGTAGGTACCTAGGTGTCTATATCTACTGGGGTTTGGCCGAGACTTTATGTGGTTTAGTGGCACAGTATAAACAGTAGTTCGTTTTCATACTCGGGTATATCGCGTGGCTTGCATCAAATTGAACTAGAGGGACCAAGCTGGTTTAGTCGTCGTCGCCGCGTTTGATTGCGTTTGTATTAATATGGCAATAGGTAACAGAAACTTCTAAAAGGCCGAATAAGTACTAACTTATTTTCTATTTTTATTATGTTTTAGGCAACCTGCCGCCAAGCACGCTTAGGGGGTGACACAATTTACTAGCATTTATTTAAATATTTATTTGACATGGCAACAGTTCATAAACATTACAAATTGAAATATTTACATATAGACAGTGAAAATTAAAGTTTATGCGCCAATAACAGGCACACGCCAGCAATCAAACAGTCTATTAGGGACTAACACTAAAAGTTAAAACAATTAATCTTGAATAGATACAATAAAAAATTACATTCTTTGAATAATATGAAATATTAATAAATGAGAAAGCAAAGTGGTTTGGCAAAGCATTTCATCAATCTTATTGAGGCTTATTGCCTAACGCACTCGCAATCCCAATCGTTTTCATTTTGACAGTTTGAAGGTTAGTCTGCATACAAAATTAAGACAATTGTCCCACTTTAGACGAAGAGTGAGAGAGAGAAGATTGAGACGAAGATCCAGAAAAAGGCTTTTTTTTTTTTTTTTTTTGGCAACAAACAGTCATTACATTATCAGATGTACAAATTGCACTGGTACTAGTACAAAAAAAAGACAAACAGTGCCCAAAAGAGATACTTACAAATAAGTTAATACTGTTAAACAATTTCTGAGCTTACATAACTAACTATAAGAGCTATTGTTAGATACACAAGGGCCTTATGATACAAAATAAAAGACATAAATTAACACATTACATATAATTTGCGTAATGCCGATGAAGCCATTGGACAGTGATCAATGTAATTTTGATAAAAAATATATGTGTCGGCAGTTCGCAAGTTACATGGAAAAAATAAGTTCGTGTTTACAGAATGTGAATGTGAATGTGAAAGTTGGAGAAGACACGTCATTTTAGATCATAATAACAATATTTTGCTATCACAGAAACTAAATAAGAGGTAAATACATATACTGCGACACTAAATTAAACGTTTCCCTTTTTGCACAAATGACATATCGGCTCGTGCTTTATCGAATCGAAACACGATCTGAAGTGAAGATATCACGTCTCAAGTCACGACGTTCGATTCGAATGCAGTTTACATTGACAACGTCTCTACGAATTACACTGCACTTTTATTCCCCTAGTATTTGTCTGTTGATTGTGGCGATTCTTCTCTATGTCGAGTACAGCAGTGGATATATTTCGGCAGATATGAAAGGTGATATTGGTGATGATGATAGTATTACGATACTATGACAACCGTTAGCTTCGACAACGTTCACATTAAAAACTTTTCCCTACCATCGCTCAAGATTTTGGATCCAGTCTATACAGGGTGTCCCATAAGTGACACGTCACAGTGACAACGGAAGTAGGTCAGCCAAAGAGGCACCGCACCTGCCTAACATGATCCTAGTAAAAGTTGCATGGTTTTCGAGTTATTAGCAAATTACGATTTTAAATGAATTTTTAACATTGTCAGTGCCAGAATTCTCTTGGAAAGCTCTCGAAGCTTATTTTTTTTTATTGTATGGATTTTATTTTTATTTTTGGACTACACAGCACTACCGTCACTTCGAAAATCTACTGTTTCTATGATCGATTGGCTCTATTCTATTAAATCTAATTACTTTTGACCTGCTATCGTTATTATTATTATTATTATTTATTTATTTAATGGCGTCTACATAATAACGTAATTTTGACAATGTCAAGTATATAATAAGCAACGTTGTACGGTGAATCCTGTCCTGTTGTGGAAGTCTTCCAGTCATAGTCGTTATGACCCTTGAAGATGGCGGGCATCCACTTCAATGGCTTGGCGTGATTTTGACCGGTAACTCATTTGGAACCATCTTTTCACTGTTATTTTTTTTAATGCAAGTTGTTCATCAATGTTACAAGTTGTGCCACAAAACTGCCCTGGATTTGCGTATCAAAATCAACGATAAAATAATTTACAAAAAATTCAATAATTGGACAGATGTTTTCAGAATGACAGCCAGTCATAGACCTTCTACGTGCCATCGTATTGTTTTTATCTTGGCCGTCATTACTATCATGACGTTGACAGTACGATAACGAAAATAGAGCCCCTGGTTGACTGATAGACTTTCACCCCAGGAAACTCAATAGCTCCCTTGACAACGACAAACAAATACGCAAAGTCACGTTCAAAACTAATATTTCAATAGCTACAACACCAAACAACCATCGCACAATGTATTACCGATTCCATTTTGAAATCAACATTGTTACGAGCAAGCCTACACGGTTTTCCGAATCTCGGCTAAGTACCCATTGACTTGCCTACACTTGTAATGCAATCGCTTTTACCTTGCGTGTGCTTATGTACGTGTAAACATGTTCAAATAGATCACTGTCAGATCCCGTGCCATGTGTGAGTCAATTTTGTTCTAAATCGTTGATGTAGTCTATTACCACTACATTCAAAAACCGCGTCCACCAAGTGATTTCTCTATAAGATTGGACGAATGTAAAATGTATATGCTGGTTAGATGGCAATAGGGTCGGATATTGAATTTCACCGGCCATAGATGTTAGTTTTCACGCGTTTCTCACGCCACTGCGTCCGCGCAGTGGGTGGCTGAGACAGTGGGTCAGGTAAACGTTTTAATTTGTGGCTTTCACTGTGTGCCTATCATTTAAGTAATATACTAGAATTTTACGCTAGCCTTTTCCTGTGACTCGGTCCGCGTTAAAGTCATTTATCGATATTCCCGCGGAACTAAATAATTTCTAGAAACACCTCTTTAGTTGATTGGGTGGCACTTTATAACTATCTCTGGGGGATTACCGTGACATAGTTGAGAGAAAGGGACAGTGCTGGATAACTCGTTGATTGAATACAAAACGGGCACAATCCGAAATGAGTTAATGTTGCATTTTAAAATTAGATGCTGTTGTAATACGATTTTTAATGCAAGTGCAAATTATTTTGAAATGTGTCCGTTTTGTAATCAATGAGCGAACTATGGTACAGCTCTGTCCGACTACATAAGTCCGAATGCAATATTTTGATAGAAGAGTTTATTTTTCGATATCGCTAACCTAACCTACCTACGTTTAGCAATCAAATTATGCATGGAATCTAAAATAGTTCATGGAAAAAATAAAACTCGTACATGAGTATTCGGAAAAAAATACAGAATTTTGAGGGGATCCTGTATAACTGCTATCTGTCCCTTTCTCTCAACTAGAACATTAGAACAACCCACTCTGCTGCTTACCAGTATAGTCTGCCGCTACACTTTATCTACGAGTACTAAAATAATAACGTTCATCATACTGTAATGGTACTAGTCTAGCACGAGTAATTGATGTAAGACGGCACCCGTGGGCGACTACGACACGACGACGCGACGATTTGTCGCTCCGTCACGACTGTTTGCTCACGATGTTAATACGATGTTAGCATTGCATTGAGTGACTTGTATTGACATTCTATGATTAATAGGATTGAGGAGTGATTCTTGTTCATGCCGATTATATTTATATATCGATTTTCTGCAGACGATTAGTTAGGTTATTTTTACAAGGTTTTATTTACTTGTTGATTTCTTTCTTTGTTTCTAATCTTGCCATCAGATTTTAACCTTCTTTCAAGTTTCGGATCGACTTCTGATGACAATGCCAAATTATGGAATCATAGAGCTGATATGAAGTTGGCATTTACTGTCATTAACAGTGATCGGGGTTTTGGATGCCACTTGGGGTGAATGACCTCAATCATTATGCTAGTATGGATATGCCGCGGGCTCCGGGCTTTCGTGTGGTTTGATAAAGGACATTTTTTTCGTCATATTATTAGATTACATATTGATAAATATTTAGCATATTATTTTTTATTACTTTTGGTCTCTATAAAATTCGGTCTCTAAAAATCTAAAAAATAGATTACAATAGCAAAAAGGTTGCATTTAAATGTGTTTATTAGGTACTTACTCTTGAGTTTATCACAGTAATGGGAGTTCCCGGTGCAATCTGAGGTGACTGACCTTAAATATTATGCTAATAATGAATATCCCCGGGATCCCGTATTAATGTTGGAGGATAATTATTTTATTTTATTTTACATGATATTAATCGAAATTACAGGTCAACGTTTGAAATAAACGTTATAATTATTGAAAAAATATAGCGGGATTATAGTCACATCCATACTATGATTACGACTCGAAATCCCGCGAATTGCATCCAAAACCCCGATCATTGGATTAAGTACAAATAAAAAATCGAGAACTTGAAAAAAAAAACCTTCCAAAGTGAATTTTGTCAAAATGTAGTTGTGCTCAAAAATATTTATAACCAAACTTCTTTTCGTTTGAATTAAGCCTGAATTGAATTTAAACCATAATAAATTAGGAGCATAATTATATACGCCCAAAGTGAATTTATTCTAACATGAATTAAGTACCTACGCTCAAAACGAAATATGACCAAATAGATTACCTATGCAATATACCTACTACCTACATATGTATTTCGGGTGGAACAAATGATTACTGTTTCTTTCGGCCTAGATATGTCAATTGTCATTGACAATTGTCCTTGTTGATGTATATCAAATTGGCATTTTTCGAGTACAATTTCGAGCTATCGATTTTTCATTTGTATATACTTAATGACGGAAACGGAAGGCGGTAACAAGATCTTCACTATGATTGACGAGCTTGAATTCGTAATTGTTTTCCAAAAGGGACTTAAACAAAAAAATAAACAATTACCACGACTGGCCCAGTTCTAAACTCCATCTGTGTTAAAAATGTGACTTTATAATGGAGTTGTGAATAATTTATTGGGTACCTAGTGGGTAATTGGGGACGGACGTCTAAATATCTGGGGTGTTATTTTCTAAAAAACAACGGACGGTCGAAGGAACGAGCGAAATCGCAGCGGCGAGTTTAAGTAGTCCCGTCGGAGCGAACAAAACACATCTAAGCGCATGCATTTTCAATTAAGCAGCCTTCTACGTTCCATCCATCGGCAGAAACCATGCTGCTAAATTGAAAATGCACGCGCTAAAATATGTTGTCTTCGCACTGACGGGACTACTTAAACTCGCCGCTTTGACATTCACTCGTTCGTCCGTCCGACCGTCGTTGTTCAGAGAATCACTACCCAGAATATTTTAAGCTATAATATTAATTATATTATCAACAAAACCACTAGCCGTATTCGATCCAAAATTATAATTGATTTAAAAAGCACAAACAAATTACCATCGCAAAAACGATTGCCCTCTAATCAATAATAGTGAAGCAAAACAATGACATTGACTCCCATTCACAAAGTTGCAAAACCAAAGTACATATCTGCCCTCCTAAGCCGATTGGCAGTATCTCAGATAAAACTCCTGTAGGAATATCAACCTTATTACTAACAGAAGAAAACTAAATTTGCTTTGGTTATTGAATTTGAGATACTACTTATTGCATCAGGAAGGCAGATATAGCATCGCAATTCTCAAACAACGCACCCACATAGCTTATCGTTAGTGAAGTTAACACACCAATAAATAACACATAAATAATACCACTCATTTCTCATACAAATGCATGGGTGTGTATGGGTTCCGCGCCCACACCCTGTAGATAGCGGAGTGATAATTACGTTAGCCTCACGAAATAGCCTAATCGTTACTAATCCCACTGATACTTTGTAATATAAATTGGTTTTTTTTTGTAAGCTACACGCCTTTTTAGGGTTCCGTAGTCAAACTAGGAACCCTTATAGTTTCGCCATGTCCGTCCGTCCGTCCGTCCGTCCGTCCGTCCGTCCGTCCGTCCGTCCCCAGTCTAGCTCAGAGACTCGTAGTACTAGAAAGCTGTAATTTGGCATGAATGTACATATTAGTCACGCCAATAAAGTGGTAAAATAAAATTTTGAAAAATATTTCTTTTTAATGCACCTCCCCTAAATAAATATAAATAACGTGGGGATGTCTTTTTTTTTTCTTGCCTACCCCATAGTGTGGGGTGTCGTTGGATAGGTCTTTCAAAAATATTGCGGGTTTATGAAAACAGTTTTTCGATTAAGGGATCCGTTTATGAAATATTAAGCTTTAAAGCGCTATTTTTTGTTAGAGTCAAGTGTCCCCCCCCCCTACAGCCAAAACTACAAGTACTAAAAATCTGAAAAAAATCTTCAACGAAAGCGCATATAACGAATTTTAAAGGAAAACTATCACGGCTAAGTAGACATGATTAGTTCCTGAGATACAGGCGATTAACGGGTTTATACCTACTAAAAATCATCTAAGACAGCGCCAAATAACTTTAAATAGAAAATTGTTTCATACAAGTTGATTTTTGAGATAGTTTTTTGTGTTTGTCGTTACGGCTTCGGAACCCTACACTGAGCATGGTCCGACATGCTCTTGCCCGGTTTTTTTTTAGCTACACTCAATTTGGTAGGTTTGTTTCCTTTCTTAATAGGATGTGTGCCAGTAAAGTCAAAAAAAATTAAGTATTTGCACATAGTTGGCCCTTGAAATATTCAATGCCTGTTATATGGAACTTTGTCACTTAACGAGAGCCTTTTTAATATGAGTGTGACAATTATAGAAATTAATTTTATTAAATTCAAATTCCAAAAAAAAACTTTTTTTTTTCTATTTCCTGATGTGCACCACCGCCTTAACATATAATTTTTGGACATCTTGTCGATTATTGAGTTCGTGTGGAACAGATCGTTAATTCCTTATGTAGCGATACCGCCTGTTGTTTACCATCTTACTAATATTATAAATGAGAAAGTTTAGATGTCTGTGTGTATGTTACTCAATATCTTCAAACACAGATGAGGTCCTGGAATAGGACATATAATATTTTTTATACCGGAAAATTTGAAAATTTCCGATTGAGCCACTTGCTACGACTTATATGCGCACGAAGTCGCTGGTAAAAGCTAGTAGTATTTTATAAAGAAGATTGACGAAAGAGATAGAGCAGTGTTCGCATTGTTGTGTTCCGGTTTGGGGATAAGACAGCCGGTGAAATGACTAGCATAGAGGCATTCCATCTTAGTCCTCAGGGTTGGCAACGCATTTGCAGTCTTAGGATTGCATTGCAGTCTTGTGAATGCGAATGTCTATGGGTCACAGTTTCCACTTACCATCAGGCGGCCTGTGTGCTCGTTTGTCTTCTCTATGCCATAAAAAAAAAACAGATCGAAAGTGAGTGGAAGGGTCGGAATTGATACTATTTCTTCCAAATTACAGTACTGTGTTATTTTAATGTACAAAAAAGGGTTTAAGTAGGTACATACATTGACAATCTTGACAATTTTCAACCTCGTAACATTCCCTCCTTCCCTCGTCCAAGTCGTCACGTAGTTCCGTGATTCCACCCCCTAGCTACAATATACACATATGTCACGTGTCTCGTATAGGCTCGCAAGACGGAAAAATCCTAAAACTCGGCGAATAGAAGGGTGCACCGTGGCGGGGCGGGGCTCGGATTTTTCTTACGAGCCCACTGATAAGATCCCCTTCCTCCCCTTTCTTAGATATGTTACATGTGTGGAAGGTTATTGGGAAAGCCGATCAGCCTCGCTTTGACAATATTGTGAATTAAAATCGATTAAATGCGAGTCAGACCACAGAGAGGGTTCTATACCACCTTATTCATAAACAGACAATAAACCTATTTTAGTTAAAGTATGCTTGTCACTTTCTATCACATGTAAATTTCACAATGACAAAAGACAACGCCTATTTGAAACATATTTTAGAAAGTATTAATAAGTACTCACAAGTAGCCATTTTTTCGGTGATTGCTTTAAAACACCAATTACAAGGCTTTTTAGGAACAGGATCAACAGAAACTGGTATAAAAAGTATCATATGTCGTTCATTTAATACAAAACGGACACAATCCGAAATGAGTCGGTGTTGCATTTTAAATTTAGAAGCGGTTGGAATACGATTTTTAATGGAAAAGCAAATTATTTTGGAATGTGTCCGTTTTGTACTCAATGAGCGATATGTTGAGCCAAAATAAAGGACTACCCGCGAGCCAAAATTCATCCAAATTCTTATTGCAGTTCATGGTTGAGTTCAACTCGCCAAACATTTAGTGAGTTACCAGAAAATCGTTAATATAATCGGCAAAATACATTCCCTCCAATGTTCTGTGATTTAACTACTAACCTAACACCACTTTATATTTTTTTGGCAGGGTTATGTTCAAAGTTACATGCATACGAGTATATTTATGATACAAACTGGCGAATAACAGAAAAAGTTATCAACGCGAAGCAGTAATTTAATTGAAGCTTTGAAAAAACGAAAATATATCTACAACTTATTTACCTACATCAAGTGACATAGGTACAACCTACATCATGCAAGGGTTAAATTTAGTGTTACCAAAATTCCCGCAAAAACCTAATTTACCTTACAAATTTCAAGTTTTTAATGTACTTATTTGACGACCGGTTTTTAATGTTCACAAATACTTTAGTGCCAAATACTCAATTTATAGAGTTTATATCCAATACGAGTACAATAACAATAAACGAGCAATATTTGTATACCTAGTATATATTAGTATAAATGTTCTTGAAATCGGCTCTAACGGTTTTGATGAAATTTGTAATAGGTACCAATACTCGTAGGAGCTTGCGGGGGCTAAAAATCGATCTGTCCAATTGTCAACTATTTTTATGGCATAGAGAAGACAAACGAGCACACAGGCCACCTGATGGTAAGTGGAAACTGTGACCCATAGGCATTCCCACTCACAAGACTGCAATGCAATGCTAAGACTGCAAATGCGTTGCCAACCCTGAGGACTAAGAATGCCTGTATGCTAGTCATTTTACCGGCTGTCTTATCCCCAAACCAGAACACAAAAATGCAAACACTGCTGTTTGGCGGTAGGTTAATGGATCTTATCGTGTAGCGATCCGGACGAACCCTGCACAAGGTCCTACTCTACCCGCACAACTTCGGAAAAAATCATTTTCTACCCGAGTGACGCTCGGTCTTCCATTGTATTGAAACCAGGATCAATCTGTTTTAATTTATAAATATGGAAACCATGAAAGCTATGCAAGCGTCTCAGGTGAAAGTAGCATAAACAGTTTATTACTCTTGTTCACTCAAGTGTACGAACGGACTTATAAAATAACGAGGTCACGAAACTTAAGGACGTTACAAACCATTACGTGTACTTACGAAGCGAAACTATTGTTCGCAGCTACCGACCGTTCGTAATGTGGCCTGTTCAGCGCCAGGCTTCAGAGCTCACCTACGATATGGACCCGTTTTCGTGTCGTGGGTATAGAATGTGTTTAGGAGTAAAAGATGTTAAGTGCTCTAAAGAGTATTCATTAATTGCTAGCCTTTGGTCATGATTCTTAGCTCGTAGTAGAATTCCTTTTTTGTTATTCCCTTGGGAATTTATTTTTGAGGAAGTATAATCGTTGTGCTCGTTCACAAATATTTCAGTAAATTAAAGAATATTATTCCTTCCATAATCCTACTAATATTATAAATGCAAAAGTTCGTGTGTTGTTCGCTGCAACAGCTGGACGGATTTGGATGGAATGGAGGTAGCTTATACACTGGATTAACACATTGCTACTATTTACCCCGGAAAACGGACGAAGTCGCGGGCAGAAGCTAGTAAGATATAGATCGGTCCAAAGGCCATCAAAATCTAAAGAAGTTAATGCTTTATACCTCTTTTTGAGCTTCACAATACCAATTATCGTCCTTATATGTCATGGAAACTGTCAACATTTAAATATTTGTAATTTCAACCCAAATACTTAGCTGTTATTGTTTGAAACGTTATACAGCTAGCTACCATCCAGTGAAGATGTGGTCAATTACTTACCTTTTTAAAATAATAAAAAAGAAAAACATCATATTTATAACTCTTTATCATATTAAATATACGATGGTATTCCGTTATTCGAGGAGGGAAGTCGGCTGATCAAAAAATGCTCTAACTTTGGATTTATTTGCTTCACTCAAAATTATAAAAGATAGATACTTATTGTGGTAATTGTGTTATTTAGTTATGATAACTTCAGAGAAAAATCTAATTCATAAAGTGTAAAGCAAAAATTAACGTGTACAAAAAATAGATATGGCTGCGTTTTTTTTAACACAACTGTATTTTAAAATCAACTTAAATACAACTTTCATGAACTTGAAACAAAACCAGTAAGGATTTACTATTATTACATGCTCATTAGCTAAGGAAATAGTCATATCGTTGGCTGCATGAACATGACAAGGTAACTCTACATAATTACTAGAAGCAAAAGGAAAAGTACATATTGGAATGCCAGTTTTTGGATGTTTTACCCTAATTTTCACCCCACTGTGTAAGAAGGGGGTTTATGTTTTTTAGAGTGTGTGTATGTGTGAATGTATATTTTATTGGCACGCTTTGATAAATTTTAATATGTTAGAGGTATCGTTAGATTTATCTTGGTTGTGGGAGTGATATAATATTTTAATTAAAATGGGAGTTGTTCACTTTGTTCAATATTATATCGACAACGATATTAAAAAAATGCAGTCGTGTTTTTATACAATTTATCGTTCGATTTTGTCGAACGATTAAAGCGATAAGCTACAAAAGTAATCACCAACGTACAACGTTGACTAGTCAGTTAATGACTTTAACTGTTACTTAAAGCCCAACGACCGTCAGCGACGTTCATAAACCGATTGATATGTAACTCGAACATGCTCTTGCGCATGGAAATCATTAATTTCCTATATAAATGGGTGTTCACTTAGTGAGTTGTAAGTGGTTTTTTAAACGCGTGTTGCAAGTGAGTAATGGAGGCGTTTCTTTAATTGGCGGACAAAAACGAATACTGTTTTTTTTCATGGTACCAACTGGAATAAAGATGGATCATGGATGCCCCTTTGCGCCGTAGGTAAATCTCGATGAGTAGTTGATGATTGTAAAAAAAGTCAAAAGTGACTAATAAGCGACATTATTGGCAATTTTTTTTTCGCTAAAATACTATTACAAGTTAAAATAAAGTAACAAACAAATACCTTGTCCTTCAAAGTAGGCAGGGACGCCTTAGGTGCACTTCAATAAGGCCTTTATTCTAATATGTTATAGCCCATCTTGCTAATTTATTGCAATCATAAGTTTATAAGTTCGACGTTATGATAGCTTTACTTGACAGTACTTAACAGCTCCTATAACCAGAAAATAGCCCCTTCAATCATAAATATCGATAACATCTTCAAAACCAAGTCGTAAAGCTTTAGGTAAGCTCAAGACAGCCAATCTTACGATATCCACGTTCAGAAACCTCACAAAACAACATCATAACTTACGTTTCCATACAATGATAAAGAAACTAAAATCAAAGCATGTAAGTGGTTATTCTCTTGTAGCTGCTAGGTTCTTATCACGTTTTGTGTTGGTTCAGTGTGATTTATAGGAATATGTGTGAGGGCATGTAGGGGATGTAAGCACGTATGGGGGCGGGAAAAAACGCAATTTTCCGCAAAACTATTGGCGAATATGTTAGCGAGTAGGAAATAAGATATTTTACGGTAACGTTGTAAAGATTGACTCAAACAGGGAGTAACAGAATCAAACTTTGAATGATGCTAACGTACAGATAGTTAAAGAGCTAGTCGACACGTGGACATAGGCCTTATATTATGATGTTAATGATAAGAGCAAATGTCCTTCCAAAAAAAATATAGTTTTTTTTTTCACTACCTATATGAGAAATGGGTTAAATAGTGGTGGTAGAACTTTCGGATACTAGCTACCGTCAAGCAGCAGTATTCGCGTTTTTGTAGCATGGATGGGGATAAGACTACCGGTGAAATTACTAGCATAGACGTATTCTATCTTAGTTCTTAGGGTAGGCATTTGCGGTCATAGGATTGCAGCCTTAAGATTGTAGTCTCGAGAATGCACATGTCTGTCACAGATTTCACTTACCACCTGGTGGCCTGTGTGCTAACTTGCCTGCTACGTGCCATTAAAAAAACCAACGACTTCGTACGACATTTGGTTAAAATCAATAATATACCTACATGCGGTCTTAAGTTCATAAACTGATGATATTGTGTGATAAATTTTACAAACAATAAGATAAAGGTTATGCTAAAACAAAATTCTTGATCAACATCGCAATAAAATTCCACCTGAGGCGCGATTATTGGGAAATAGAACGCTCTAAAGTAAAAAATAAATCGCATGCGAAGGAACGTCACAACTAACCCCGAATTTTAAAATAGGATTTTAACGGACCGCGTTCATTACATTATCGAATGAAATTTTCGAGTGCTCTATTTTTAAATATCGAACCACACAGATAATTTTGCTTTTTGTCGAAAAGTCCGTATTTATTGTAATGTATCTTAAAACGTAAGTTGAATCTAATTAACAGTTTGAAAAATAAATTTTAACAAGCTGAAAATTCAAACTAACTTTGGACTCGACAAATGAACTAAGTTATATTATTATTAGGTCCTAGGACTAGGACTAATTAACGTAAACAGTGCCAAGAATACGATATCGTGATTTTGTAAGAAAATTAGAGGGATATGGTAGTGGATAATTATGATGGTACACAACGCTATGTTTCACGCTCAAAGCTACGCTCAACGCCACGCTCTACGCTCCACTTTACGTTCAACGTTAAGTAATCTTTTAACCGATTACCTATCTAACACACTCGGCTCTTCGAATGTACAGGGTTCCTTACGATAATTTACCTTAGCGTAACCTGAAAGTATTCAAGCATTTTGCCAATCTTTTTTTTTTTTGGTGGATAAACTAATTACAGCAGCCGTAGCTAATTACGATGAGGCTCTAATATGATACGTCATGACTATCATGAACTTATCCAGGGTAGTGATTCCCTGAACAACGACACGGTCAGATGGACGGACGAGTATAAGTAGTCCCGTCAATGCGAACAAAACATATTTTAGCACGTGCATTTTCAATTTAGCAGCATGGTTTCCGCCGACGGATCGAACGTATAAGGCTGCTTAATTGAAAATGCACGCGCTAAAATATGTTTTGTTCGCTCTGACGGGACTACCTAAACTACCGTTGTTTTTGAGAAAATAACAACCCAGGCATTCAAGCTTTGTAACTAATAAGTGCAACCACTAAACCAACCGGTTGATTAAGACTAAACTGTCGTAATCAAACGCTACTGCCACGCTAGCTACCGTCATGCTTTGCAACCGGTTTCAGTGTGTCATTGTACATTCAAATTTGAACAATGCAGACGTTTCCGCCTCCACCACGCCCGCGTAACGCGTTGTGTGACGCGTCGAAAACAACTCTGATCAATTCATTAAATGCTAAGTTGTACTTTAAATTGTATGCAATAACAAATATACTGGTATGCCATTTAGAAAGAATCATGTAACCATTTTCTTAATACACTTATAGAAGCTTCACTCGACACTAACAAACAATGTACTTAATACAATCTTATTCATCAAGTAACTGGCCAAATTATGTTATCAAATCAGTAAAATTAAAGTGTGTGTGTGTGTCTGTATGTGTGTGTGTGTTTGTGTGTTTGTTTGTGTGTGAACTACTGGTCCGATTTGAAAAAACATCTTCAGTTTTAGATAGCCCATTTACCGAGGAAGGCTATATATCATACTCACTTTAACCGAAGCGAAGCGAGGGCGAGTCGCTAGTTATTACATAAACCTTGTATTTCAATTTAACTTTATTATTATCGTTGGATTTGATAAATTAACGTACTTTAGAAGATTTACCTCAGTCATCGACAGCAGTTCGAAGAACTTTTTTTAAATTATAAAAATACCTAATACACGAAAACGCACACAAAATACCGTCAACTTTAAATTCAATTTATTAAAAACCTCTTAGCAGTTGGAGCGATTGCTTTTCCTCAATACTTTCATATTTTCATACACCGCTGGATGACATATCACTGTAAATCATAATCCTCATAACTATCAATAAATATTGAATTCATAACGTTTGGTTTTAGGGTCGGTTTTGGGTTGGCGGTGTAAACAATCCCTCCTTTGAGATTCCGTACGATTTCACCCAGTAATGATTTGCCTCGTAATGAGGGAGACCCGAGTAATAGGTATTCCGACGAAGTAACGCTGACTGGGAGTTGACTGGAAGAGACCTCTTTATATTTTTGTGAAATATTTTTCTGCAGACGGAAAGATGGCCGATGAAAACAGCATAACGATCAAAACTATGATTATTATGTTAGGTACATAATAATAAAAGTTAAAATAAAAACTTTCTTCGTTTTAGAAGCTTTTTTTAATATAAATATCCTCCGATTTCAAATTGTACATAATCGGGATACTTACTCCTAAATTATTAGATTTTCTAAACTTACTAGTATGAAAAACCTACGTATTTACGTACGTAAAAAATAACCTATTTTACTATATTGATGTTAAACGATGGTCGATTTCAACGCCATATATAGTACCTAATAACTAACAGACAAACAATTGCGCTTAAGAAACATTCTATACTTAAAATAGCTTTGTCTACTCATATATTTTTCATTTTTCACAGTATTTTTAAACTTACTGATCCGGAATGAAATCAAATAGAAATTAAAAGTGGCTTTGTGTGAATGTATTTTAAGGTTATAATTTGTTCTGGGATGACATCTGTCAAAATTTAGGTACTTCATATTTTGCAGGAACTATTCTATTTTTACATAATTTCCTAAATCTTCCTTAAGTTTAGTTATTGTGTGTTTATAAGAGAGTAATAAGATAATACAATATTTATTACCCTAGTGGGATTTATGAAACAGATTAACCCAAATTCCAATCTCTTCTAGTGTTTCCAGTATCCGTAGAGGAAAATATTCGTCCTTCCGGAGTTTATTATCGCTGTTATTGCTTCCATACGTCAAACGGGGCTCTTCATAAATATCCCTCGGCAACGAACACACATATATTTAGCATAATCCAGTAGATTAACAGACATATCTTTCAAATTGTTTTTCTTAATACATAGGAACGACTCGTTTTTTTACAAACAAAACAATATTTTGAAACAATATTATTTAGGGCTGATTTTTCAATCTTCAGACAACACTATCTGTCAGGTAAATTGTAGCTCTGTCCTTTTCTTTGGCATTAGAAAGATAAGGACAGAGCTACAATTTAACTGAAATAGTGTTATCTGAAGATTGAAAAATCAGACCTTAGAAACATATACTTACATACAGGTACCTACGTAGACGATTTAGTAATATACAAACGAAGTAAGAATTAATTTTCACTTGATTTTTCTTTTCCACAATTTAAAATTGAGCTTCTAAATGGATTTTGTTTATTAAAAGAAAACTAAAAAGTGTAGACCAGTATCCCTTTGAATCGCATAAAAAAAATTCGCCTAAAAGCCTTTAAGACTGAAGTTACAGAAGTTAATAAAAATCTATTGTATCATTGATTAGTTATTAGATTGGTTTAGATTTTTACAATAGTTAGATAGTTTACAAAAAAAAGTTTCAATTGTAAAAACAGTTTTCGACCAAAAATACATTAGGACAAACAACGGTTATGCAACTCGATAAAGACCCTTGTAGAATTGCATGCAGATCTTATAGATAAACATGGCAAAAGCAGATTTTGATTTTGCTACAATTGAAATATTATATGGGTCAATAATTGGAATGAACAAGTTACTTATCTAGTTGATAATTCACTGTGCCAACAATAGTCATAGCTCATACCGCCTTCCAAAACTGTCTTGTAATAAGCCAAACAGCCAAAGGAGCACAAGATGAAAGCGCAGACTCCAACCTAAACCTACGAAACAAGTTCCGTGATAAAAACCGGGGGCAACTTTCATCTCATTACTGCTAACAACAGGCGCATTGGTTAAAAGCAGCATTGTCACAGAGGTGGTTACATTTTTCATAAAATACTTGTGAGCCCACACGGGCCCGGGGGCTCCGGGTAACGAGTGCCCGTGTATGGAGACTCTCGACACGACAGCCACTCGACTCAGCCTCCTTCTCCCTCCAACACATCCACAAGACAGAGACGAAACCCTCCGTCATATTTTTCCCTTTACCACCCCCGCCATCTCAAGCGTTCTTTTACATAAAAGAGGTTCTTGAGAAAATAATAACGCGACTGTTCAAAGGGCACCCAACTTTCGCTATTCGAACCTTTGATTTTGGAGTTCGCAAAGAATTTTCACCACAAAGGGCGGTATTAGGCAAGGATTTAATTTGTAAGTTTACTTTTTACCTGATCGAGTAATTGTGAAGATTTAACGGGCGATAAAACGGTTCGAGGGCCGGCTCACGGGCAAATTGGTTGGCGGCGGTGTTTACAAATTGCCTGAGTACATGCGAGGCTATTTGTTAGCATTACAACAGTCGTACTCTCGGATATCGCGTCGCTCGCTCGCTTCAAATCACACCCTAATAAAAATACGCGTACTTAGCGACAATTATGCGAACTTCCAACGTCTCCCGATGAAAAGTTAAAGCGTTAATTCACCGTGAAGCTTTCCGAACACATCTCTCATAACTTGAGTGCTAACGTTCCAGACTTTTTCTCCCAACGAGAGATTTTATGACGACAAATGACAAAAATACTCAACGTCTCATTGTGAAACTTGGAAACAGCTCGGCGAGAATTTTTGTACACCCTCGACGCTTCCCTATACATGTGTACAGAAGGGCAAAGTTATTTGCCTTCGCTTCTCTTCCGTCCATTTGCCCCCCACCCTCCCCAGGCTTCCGGTTTTCATATTCCGCCTACCACCCGTCGCGTCCATCGATTCAGCGACAGCCGAATTCAAGCTCTAACCCTACAGTATAACCTACAAAGTTGTAGGATACAATGTTCCCATTTTTTCTTTTGCGTCTAAGGGTAACGTGACATTTTTCGCGAAGGAACTCTTTGGAGCTTTGTGTGTAGGGGGCTGCGTTTGAGTTTGTAATGGTGAGCGCGTGGCGTTTACGACGGCGGCCGGTGCGGGAGTGCACGAAAAACATATTTTTCAGATAACGACAATGAGAAAGGAAAATATTCAGATGAGAATTCCCCGATACGGCGCCGAGGCGGCCGCGCGGAAGATATTACGGGGAGGCGTGTGCTACTTAACGATATTTTTCGACATGCTTTACTTTTATTACTAACTCACGGCTCTGAAATCGGATACCCGTTTGTCGTATATCATACCGTAACGCGATTCCGACGTGCACATTAAATTTGTATCACTTACGAAATACCCAAAGACAATCGTAGAGTCGGGCGGTTGTGTACACGGGTCTTAACTACAATCTAAAGCATACGGAAATAAAAATTATTTGAAGAATGAAATAATATTCGGGAATTATTCCCGGAACAATGTCCCAGAGGGATATTAAGTAACACGATATTAGCATCCCTCGAGTGGAAAGGGACAGCGCGATGGATTAAACGCATAATTAGAGAGGGACGGTGGCGAGGGGGCGATCTCGTCTAAAGGACATTGGCCTCTGGGGCACGCGACCGTTGATGCCAACTCCTTTTTAATTCTTTTTATTAATTATAGCCAAGCCCCCGCATCTTGATACTAGTGGAATTGTTACCGTCTAAAAATAACTAATATCGGGTTCCTATATTCGAACCGCGGACAGATAAGGCTTACTTCGGGTTACAATTTGACATTTACAATACAAAATGTGTCAAATATTAATCTGAAGTAAGCTCTATCTATCCGCGATTTGAATATAGGAATCGGACATAAGTGTATTATAATTTTTTGGTCAGGAAGATATATTTTATGGGCTGAGTTTTACGTATTTATAACGTTTTAAATTAAGCCACATCGCCAAGACATGACAAGCCAAGGAAGATTTACTTTACCACAAAGGCAAAGGTCTTCCAGTAACGAATACAATTTTTACTAAATAGAATCCGATGCTTCGGTATATTGAACAAATAATTCACACATCGCATCCCATTACAATCCGCACCATAGAGGTATCCCAACACCTTACACTCCACTTTCCAACTCTTGCAAGTATCAAATCCTCTCGCGCTACAAGTCTTAACCGCCCCAGCTTCATTAAGATTTTTCCCGTCGTCTTCCACTTAGATTCTTTAATGTAAACTTGGCAATGAACGTGTTAACTGGGGGAGAAGTGGGTCAGCCTTTGACTTAATTTTTTACAAGGTCGCCATAATCAATAGAGGGGGCGTAATTAGATTTTTGGGGTATCGATTTTGGGGTAGGTTCGGGTGATGATGTAATTACGGGCGTGACGGTGCCATGCTTTAGGTTATTGTTTTAGAAATTGATGGTTCGATGAGGAATCAGTAGATTGGGGCGGGTTGTTTGAAGAGTTAAGTTTGTATACTGTCTGTCAGGCGACTAAGTAATCGATGTAGTTAAGTGACGTTTCTCTAGAAGGCAGACGATCATCGAGTTGTTAATTTAAAATTATTTCCGAAACAAAATTATTTTAGGAGACAGATTTATAATATTGAGGTAGAAATATCGTGTATCGAGAAATGTGGAATAAAAGAAAATGTAGTGACTAAGATTGAAATGGGCATGCTTCGATTCGATGGTTCGCTCATTTAGAAAGGATGGATGAAAGAAGATTGACGAAAGACATATGCAGATCGAAAGTGAGTGGACGGGTCGGAAGGGGCCGCCCTAGGCGTACTTTTCCGAGTCAAATCGGAGAAATACTGGAAAAGGGCCGAATCTTAAGTACCCGAAACCGACGTGCGTGCATGGCTCGATGTATGAATGTGGAAGAAGCGAAATAAATTTTTCAAGATCGTAGCAAATGGAAAGAAGTGGTCTCTGCCCACCCCTCTGGGAAACAGGCGTGATTTAATGTATATGTGTATGTATGTAAATATCGTGAGTGACACCACTACTTTAGGTCAACTCCGTACATTAGGTATAAGAAAGATGAAATGCTTTTCTATGCTGATCTAACCGTTGCAAAAGAAAAACAGAATAGTTACTATACTTTAACGTGCGACAAAGTATACCGCCGTAAAATGATTTTTTTGGACCTCTTTTGTTACTGCATATTCAAATTATTTCAAAAAGGGCTTGCATTTGTGTTACAGCCGCATCTAATAAGAGTACCTAATTTGATGTCCTTAATATAAAACCACTTCTCCACGAAGGTCAGAACCTCTCTAAAACACACACCAAAGGTTATCTATTTGTGATTGAAGTGTTTGGCTAAAATTCGTCTCATCGTATCATTCGACTCTGTCATTCCCGCTATTGATACAAGACCTTTAATAGTCAAGAGCACTTGTACCTACATGAGTTATTAACATTTTAAGTTCTTGTTCACTAGAGATCCACACACGATTAAAACGCTAAATACACGAGCACCCACGAAAAACCGTGGTATTCTTAGTAGCAATTGTGTTAAGTTCGATGTCGACTTCATTATTCCTTGGTTTTGTATCTTGTCCTCGTAATAACGTTTAAAAGCCTGCCTGCCTGTATAGGCTTTTACGCCGTAACGACCAATACAGAAAACAATCTCGAAAAACAACAGGTGGGGACAGGTAACTGGCAAAATGCCGCTTTTAGAGTTCAATATAATATGTCTTAAACGTTCCCCCAAATCTTAAAATGGATAATGACATACACATAATGGTTTGTAATAGGTATCCAAACCATACATATGTGTTTTTTTTTAGTCATTTCATCTTTGTGCGCGTTGTTTATATTTACATGTTCTGTTTTGTAACTTTAATAGTTACTGGGATAAAATTAGCGAGAGCTTTATGCATTCATACAAGACGGTAGCCGTTTGCCCACCAGTGAGACATGTTAAAGTCTTGAATAAATGGCTTTAGGAAGTGAACTTGGCATAGTGGTGAGCTACGCTGCCATTTTTACGGCCTGTATCATGATCACCGTAGAAAATTGAAACAGTATCAATCAAGTTCTTGGCTTCATCAGCTATTGCGTCCCGCACTAACAAACAAAGTTAGAGAAAGGAAGCTATTATCAACTGCAGATGTACAAAGAACATAGTGGTGAGCTATAAGCTGCCTGTAACACACTCAGAGCCTAATTCGCCTATACATATACATACATACATAAACTCACACCTTTATTCCCAGAGTGGGGTAGGCAGAGCTACAGAATTACCAACAACTCTAAAATCTTGTTGATAATTCTGTAACCACATTTTGCACACTTAGGCTAAGATGTTTACCAGTGTATTAGTGACAGGTTGCAAGCCCATCGCCTAACAGTATTATACGCCTTTATTCCCTTAGCCGTCTCTTACGACATCCACGGGAAGACACGGAGTGGCACTATTCTAACCCGGCAACCACACGGTATAAAAAATGGCCCAATATCTCTTATATCAGCTCTTAGTTTTCTCGGGTATTTGCCTTCTGCACTAACCAACCAATTAGAAAATGACAGCTATCACCAACTGCTGACCACGTAGCCTCGTTCGAAAGCAACACAGAATAGCCCCCAAGGACCGCTATTGACTGTACCACTCCTAGTTTCGGTTTATCCACTTGTCACTCAAGCGCGTACGGACAGCAAAAAGAGTGTACAATGAAAGGTACAAAGCCTACTTAGAATATTTGTTTGGAGAGCGGAATGTGGGAGCCAAGCGCAGCGCAAATATTGGCCGAGCGGTCAGTACCCTCGTACAGACGGCAAATTAAGACGTCCATGACTATGAATATTTAAAATTTAAAAGCTTTATGCTTGTGCAAATGCAGTTAAACAAGCGATGACAGAAAGTGTAGTTGTAACTTTTTTCATGAATGGGAAGTGGAAGGGAAACCTGAGGTATAATTGTGAACGGAATGTCAGTAAATACTGAGATGATGGCTGATAATCTTTGGATGAACGAGACGTGCTGCAAAACCTCAAATGATTAGGATTAGTGCAAGAGGATGATGCTGATGTAGCTTTCTAAATGAATTCTTATTCCTAGTGGAAAGGAGACCTAAGAAAAGATGGTTGATATAAAAAACAAGTGAAAACAACAGATGTCAGCTGATTGGAAATTTTGGAAGAAAAAGAAGTCCTGCAATAACTCAAATGATTGGGATAAAGGTACGATGATGATGATGACGTAGTTTTCTTAGTCAATAGGAAATGAAAGGGAGACCTGTGAAGACATAACGGCTGATAGGGAAATTTGGAAGAAAAAGATGTGCAACAAATGACTCGAATAAACACAAGACAATGATGATATAACTTTCTTAATGAATAGGATGATAGAATCAGTGCCTGTTCAACAAAATGTTTTTAAATATTTTTTGCTAACGGGGTTGATTCTCGAAGATGATTGGTTAGAAAAAGATGTAAGCAGTGACGCAACATTGCTTATAGATTACAATAACAGCGCATCCCATTGGCCAGAGAGAGCAAACACTACAATTTGACAACCACCTCCAAACCTATTACTTGTTTGCGAGGTAAGTCACACGAGCAAATATCACAAAACTAAACATTCGTATAGATCAAACAAGAATCTGACATAACCGTAGTAATGGAATGGGAAAATATGTCGAAAGTATACACAGTGATGTCACAAGCTAAACAGTCCAGTGGTGGGCCTGCGTGGGAAAAGACAAAGAATTTTTTTTTTACTGTAAACTGATTGTAATTTATTTATTTATTGCCTCACTAATAGTTGTGACATGGTAAATTAATGACAATAATGAAGAATGCTAATTGTACAAATAGTTACAATTAAACACAACATGCTCCGATAAATGATTCGGAAAGCAAAACATTACTAATATTTTCTGGATTTCTGACTAAAAATTAGATTTTTTATTTGAGAAATATCTTGAAGCATGCAATCCATTTCACATAATATATTTTTCATTCCGGGTTTTTTTTTTAGTTACTGACTTAAGGGATGCTATAGAGGTGATTAAAGACGTACTTAGAAGTACTTAGCGTACCTTTAACAAAATGTGTCACTGTAAGCAATAAATTTAAAAGTGGGTACTTTAATTTAGATTAAAAATAGGATATTAATGGATCAATTTGCTGACGTTTTATACTCAAATGTTTATTGCATTCCATAAATACATTACACTAACTGAATATGCAGAATGATGACAACAATGAACAATATTTAAATAACCGTACTTGCTCACGATCTTGCCTGCTTTTAAAAGGAAATATTTATAACTTTGTAATTTGTTCTCTTGAAAAACTTTGCAGAATAAAAGGCTACATATTTCACTTAAATAGATAGTTACCTACTCAGAAATAAGCAATGAATAAGTTATTCATGAACTTTTTTCTCCTATGCTAGAGGTATATTGCACAAAATTTCAATTGTTTCCTAATTTAATTTAATCATTCATTGACAGTCAACTCTTTTATTTCTTATTTCAAGAAAAACTATAAAATGACGCATCAAACAATGGCATTGTGTTTTAAGATTGATGTGTACTTCACTATACCGAGAAAGGCGACTGGGCGTGTTGTTTGATCAGTAGTTAAACTAACTAATTGTTAAAATTCGAAAATAGAATTGAAAATTTGACACATTTCCTTGAGATTCGTTCAAGTTTTCGATTCCTTTTTAAAATTTTAACAATGAGTTAGTTTAACTACTGATTATCAAACAACAGGGCCTAAGTGCATAGTAATAATATAAGTATTTTAAATTGAATATGGTTACTAATAGAGTATTATAATATAATGCTTCGACTACTATTCATTTCAGTTAGCTGCTTTCTTTCATACTACGGCAGTATAAGTTTCCGGAATTATAAGCAGTACATACAGTTCAGTAGAAAAAAAGATGTCAAATCGTAATGCAATATTTTACATGTAAACAAATTTCAACAGGAAACATAACTTTTTTTAATCCTTAAACTTACTTTTTTAAACCACAGATTAAACTCGCAATAAAAATTACAGAAGATGATTGCTGTCTTATTTTAAACTTCGATTCTGGAGCAAGAAGTGCAAGTATACCTTTTCTAACTTAAAAGTCAGAGGAAGAGAGCAGTCTAAATCTCGTTTAAGAATAGCACTGAACGATCCTTCACATGTTTAATTTAAGACATCTCGTTGAACTTGGAATCAATTTACGAGCGCCAAAGAAAGAATTTCTCATAAGGGAGTTAAGAGGCTAACACGTCTTTAATAAAAACTCTTTTGTCTTCGGGCGGAGCAAAATTGGACGTGACGTAGGAATAATGAACGAGTATCTGTGCCTCGTTGCTTTTAAATTAAGAATACAGAGTTTGAGACGTTGTACTTGACTTAGGATTTTCATTCAACTTTTGTGTAAGTAATCAGTTTTTATTTTAGTAAACGTTTTATTTATACAAAAAACACAACGATTTACATTTTTTTGCTCACTTATCACGAATGTATAATATTTTACCAAAGTCGATAAACTATTTTCTCTTATACCTAAACCCATTCTAGTCGTTTTCATGATAAAGGCTTACCAAAAAATAACCTAGATTTATGAATTAAAAAGTTGGTATTAGAATACGAGACAAAACAAAACAATGCTTGTTATTGTAATATCTATAATATTTTTTTCCTAGCAACCCTACCAGCCGTCATCTAACACTTAAATTCAGAAATAAAACGACAAAACTAAATTAAAATTGGATCGGAACGAACTTCAATCGTTTCAATTACACTAACGCACGACTGAAAACGAGATCAACGGTTTTAAATTTACTACTGGCAACTTATTACATAGCACATTACATACAAATACCAGTAAAGGCTTATCAACCTTCTGTAACCCTCTCAAGGCTGATTTCCGTACACCAACGTTCGAGACGCCAGACGAAGTATCTTTTAAAATTGGAATACGTCTCAAAGAAAGAATTCGCAATGAAATTGTAGCCCCGCCCACTCCACACATGCTTACTATTGGATATATCGGAAAAACGGGAGAGAAAGAGTTAGGAGAGGGGGGTAAGATATGTAACGGAAAATACCGGTCCCGGGATATTGGAAATTCTTTATTTAAAAAACATACTAGAGCAAGAGGTACAAATCCTGATCAGAGCCTTTTGTTTCTTCTTACTGTGTTCCACATTGCCTCTTGTCTCTGTCAATGTTTTATCTAGATTTATTTTAACTTGATGTTGGCTATTTTCACGTTTCTAAGAAAAGCTGGAAAAAATGGAATATGAGAAAATGTTACGAGAACTAATTTATATGTCAAGCAGGCTTAAGTAAAAAAATAATTTCGTCTTCAACATAGACCTTGTATAAACCTTGTTTGTATTTATGAAATTTTCCCGTTTTTATTTTTAAAACGCAGACGAGTATAGGGTCCACCTGATGGTAAGTGGGATTTGAGATCCATACCTACACATTTAGATATATGTATTCTCAAGATCATAATCTCAATACTGCAATCCTAAGACTGGAAATACATACATCACCAGGCCTAAGGACTAAGATAGAATGCCCCTTTGCTAGTAACAGTGTTATCCCCACACCGGAACACAACCACGCGAACACTGATGCTTGGTGGTAGCTCACAGGATAAGACGGTGGTAGCGATCCGAACGGACCGAAAACAAGTTCCTACCACCACTATCTATGTATTAACTAAAAACAAAGCTGCGCGATGTACCTAATGGCAGTTACGTACCAGTTATAGTAAATAGTACAAATACCAAACTATTTTACTTTGAAGTTCGAAGTTACGTTAGCTACATCCCTGTCCCCCGATTTAGTCTCAAATGACGAGTGATAGAGATGGATCTACGTAACTTTGCACTTCTACTTTCAGAGTAAGGTATCAGATAGAGGACGCCCGTGACTTAGTACGCGGAGAATTAGTTTCTCGATACTTCCCTCTATTTTAACCCCTTAGGGGATGAATTTCCAAAAAATCCCTATTTTGTGCACCCCTAGGATATCCAAGGAATGTTCCCTCCAAATTTCAAATCCCAAGGTCTAACGGTTTCTATCAGTCAGCCAGTTAGTTTGTCCTTTAATGGTCACCATCATCAGCCCCTTCCCCAAGGTGTTACACAACGATTGGTCCCGTGCTGTCGTCATCCAGCGGAGCAGAGTGGGAGCAGAGTAGGTTGTAGATTACCATCAAATTATTTTTTTAATCTATACTCAGATCAACGTAAATCATAAAGCTGAACATTTTCCACCAAAACCAACAAGAACTAAAACACTCCGTACATGCAACATTGCTCAAAGGCCAAAGTTTCCCCGAGACTTAAAAAGCTCTATTTGAAAACTTAAAAGCTGCGCAATGAAAAAGGTTCGGGCACGATAACACCCATTTTATACTTTGCGATAACTAACAGTGTACTTAAAAATTCCCAGACACAGACCGGCTACCATACAAACAGATAATTCATAATTACAAACATTTTTTAACTTACACTGGGTGATAAAAACCATATTGTCTTTGACCTGTTATCGTATTGTCAAAGTTACGATTGCTCTTAGTTACTTGACAGTGCAGAAGAAATGCCTACGAATTATATATCGTTCATTGAATACAAAACGGACACATTCCAAAATGAGTCAGTGTTGCATTTTAAAATTAGAACCTGTTCGTATATGATTTTCAATGCAAGAGCAAATTATTTTGGAATGTGTCCGTTTTGTATTCAATGAGCTATATAAGTTTGGAAACATGGAATCATTACTGACTGTTTTTAAAACGGACAAAATATTAACTCAGACTCGTATTTATATTCTAGAAATTTGTTTATTTCTAAAAGAAAATTACGACTGTTTTATAAAAAGTGACCTTAAGAATAACCTAAGATCTCAATACAAAAATAATGTATCAACTAACTGTTCTTCTTCTAGCTATACTAAAAAAAACGCTTATGTCAGTGGAATTAGAATATTTAATAAATTGCCAGGATATATTAAGTCACCAAATGGAATGGAATTTAAAAGGAAAATAAAGAAATGGTGGCTTATCAAAAGCTTTTACGACCTAAATGAATATTTCACTGTAACTTTGTAAATTATTGAAAACTATTATATTGTACGTCCGAAATGGATAAACTGTTGGAACTATTGTAATGCATAACATCTTATTATAATATTATGTACATAGATTTGACTCTTCTTTTCTCTCTCTTTCTTTGATTTGATTTGATTATTATCTTATCTTATCTTATCTTACAGCAATATCATACTCAGAGGGTATGCTGACGCCATCCGTCTACCGTTGTTTATTAACAAACGACAACCATGTTTCAAATTACATTGCAATTAGCATGAGTACAATGGGACAAACGTTACTAACGTTTCTGTTAAATAAATAAAAAATACTTTAGATTGGGTTTCTAGTTAAAAACAATACAATAACACGTCAAAGACAATGTAGTTTTTACCGCCTAGAATAGAGGCCCTGTTAAAGATAAAAGATAAAAAGATAAAAGATATTTATTCAGTAAGTAGGCCGCTTTTACACGTCAAGAATCTACCAGCGCTTCCCAAGAGGAGACCACGCCGAGAAGAAACGCCGCAAGAAACTCGGCATGCATGTTTGTATGTACTCGTATGTAAGTTGTCCGCTTCAAAATTTGCATCACCAGTACCCGTTGACATAAAGTACGAACGGATGCGTTGGTGATTGTGCGGTTGGTAATAAGACCTAAGACCGTACACCCAAGTTCTAAATTAAGCCCTAGACTTGTATTGTGGGTTCTTACTTAAATACGTAGAAAATATTCAAGACTCAAAAATACAATGGCAAATTTTTTTCTCGATTCTAATATTGTACTGTGGTACGGAACCCTCAGTGTCCTCATTCTCTTAAATATCGACAGTATTATTGTGGCAACATTCATCTGAATAAAAAATCTACTTTAATTTTACAGTTGCAACACTTGCAACGAATCTTACTTTAAAATAGAATGTAGGTAATACTTGGAAGAATATTACATTATTATGTCGTTCCATTTAAAATTACATTTCTAGGGAGCACCGTTACGAGCATTCAGGCGTTAAGTAAAAACCCAACAACTTAGTGCTCCGCCTTTTATGAATGAAGACTGTCAGACGATCGCAATATTGCGAAACTTTGACTTGCTACTTTTTATTAATAGGGGTGAGCAACTTCTGCCCTGTTCCAACTTGTATAGCAGGATTACAAGTCGCTACGGAGTCTTATCATGATAGCGCGGCTAGACAAATGCATAACGGTAACGATAGCGATATTCGAAATCAGACAAAACGTTATGGAATCAGCTTATTGTGGCGGTATTTTCGGACCGCTACGACTTGGGGACCTTTAAGAGACAAGCATGGTCTTTTTTTAAAGGCCGGCAATGCAGGTACTATTCCTCTCTTGGGGTTGCAGATCTCCATGAGTGGCAGTGATCTATTCACATCCTGCCTCCTTGCCTCCTCTAGCATGAAAAAACTGTATGGAATTGACGTAAGCAGTTGACGAGATAGATTGACAGGTTGCGTCAATCTTATACATGTTGTTACTTTACAAAGATCACTAGCGTTACACATCTTGTCTAGGCCCCCTGTGACCCTAGACAAAAATATTTTCAATCCATACATTTTGTCAGTTTTCGACAACCGTTTACGTAACGTAAGCATCTTGTCTAGAACGTTGCAGAACGTTGTATAAATGTGTCTCTAAACAGGTACAGTGCTGTTGCTCATACAACCTTCAAGGAGAAGGCAAACGCGCACACAGGCCAAGATGCTAAGTGAGCTGAAACCAATAGGGATTTAAATTCTCAAGACCACAATCTCTGACTTCAAATCTCAGACTCCAAATGCGTTTCCAACCCTAAGAACTAATTTCACCATCTTTCAAATCAATCTCCAGAAGAAACATAATCTTCTTTCCAGCAATGTAAATGAAAAGTGCCGTTGGAACGTCACAAAAATCATCCAAGGCAATCAAGAAAAGCAAACTTTTAATAAACTGTACGGCTTCCCAGTACTTACCAAGATTTTGCCTATAAATTGAACTCTTTATACGAATTCCTTTAACCGCAAGCCACGGCAAACTTGAACGAGAGCCCCGGGTTTCCCTGTGATTATAGGAAAGTTTATGACAGACGTAACGAGGTTTCGGAAAATATAAATGAAAGCAAAGTTACTTAAGCGTTTAGATTTTTACACGCACACGATGTTTTAGAAGAATTATATTCAATCTTTTACGAATATTCTATTTTACATTATTCTACTTTGGTGGGCTTAACCAAAAGTAAAATTGGCCCATTCGTAATCATAATGACGCTATGAAAGCATACTGAGAAGTGAATAAAAGCTGTCATAATGTCAACAATATGAGTACGATTTCAAAACAAGATGAGCTGATTACAGATCACGTTACATTTCGAGTCGAAACAGAAACGTTAGCAGCGTTTGCATCTTTTTGCTAGGTTTTCGCGTCGAATGGTCAAAAGAGCGAGGAAAACTATACGAGCGAGTATTTAGCTACCAAACTCCCTAAAATGTGGTTTATACGCTCTGACGGGATAACTTAAATTACGGTTAATTCGTCTGTCGGTTTATAGAACTACAAAATGACCATCGTCGGCATCAGTTCCTCGTGCCCGGATGTATTTGTTAGTACGTCGCCATGGAGCAAACATTTATACACCTTCATTGCTGTTTGGTTAGGAAGAGGAAATTAACTGTACAATGTCTCGTAGTACTGGTTAGTGTATTGTTTGTTAACTTTAATTTTATTTCAAGTGTTTGTATAGGTACAATAATTTCTAAAAATTCCCTAGCAACAGTGAGTAAATACTAACAGACATACATAAGCTAATGCCTTTATTCCCAGAGTGGGGTAGGCAGAGCTATAGAATTACTAACAACTCTAAAAACTTGTTAATAATTCTTTAACCACATTTGGCACAATTAGGCTAAGATGTTTACCATTGTATACGTGACAGGTTGCAAGCCCATCGCCTAACAGTACTACACAGCCTTTAATCCCTTAGTCGTCTCTTACGACATCCACGGAAGGACATGGAGTGCCACTATTCTAACTCGGCAACCACGCGGGGAAAAACTTACTTAGTCAAAAATATGTATTTCTAATGATGGCTTCAGAACACTAAGTTCGATTTGGCAAATGTTGACCACCATTACATCTCTTAAAATTTACATACTGAAGTATAGAGATGCAACTGAAATACAGGGTGGAAAGTTGAGATGGGGCATTTAGGGCAGCTACCAGAACCGTTGCTGCCACGCTAAAATGATCTTAGGAGACCTCACCCAACTTTTTGTGTCATGACAATCGACATTCACAGATCTTTGATAAAAGGTACAGTCAGCGAGAAAATCGTCAGAAATGAGTAATTTTTTTTTAATGGCAATCGGTTCCAATTCTCATAAGGATTAAAACAATCTTTGAGCCCAACTGAGGTTAGAGTACTAGAACACACACAAATCAAAAAAAAGTTTTTCATACATTTAGTAGGGTAATAACTGAGAACACTTACTACTGTCTGACGATTTTCTCACTGACTGTACCTTTTATCAAAGATCTGTGAATGTCGATTGTCATCACACAAAAAGTTGGGTGAGGTCTCCTAAGATCATTTTAGCGTGGCAACTAGAGTTCTGGTAGGTGCCCTTAATGCCCCATCTCAACTTTCCACCCTGTATATGATAAATAATCTGCAGTTTTTTTTTGTAAATTGTAATAATAATAACAATCAATCATTCATTTTAAAGTAGGATAAAACGGCGTGTTCACTCCATTCAAGTTTACTTCGCACCAAAAAGAGGCATGTTACAGTACTCCCAGCTGCTACCGTTCGGGTGTCTATCTCTATCGCACTTGCACTCACAACTGACAGTATATTTATTACTCGTGTGTCATGGAAAAACGAAGATTCCCGATCACCATTAAGAAAATGGTTGCACTGTATGTAATTTATAGTGCATTATTGCCTAGGCGCGGAAAGTAAGGGACTTCCTGACGCGGTGGTTAGTAGGCCGAGCAATAGCGAGGCCTGCTAAAATACGAGTCCTTATTTCCGCCGCGGCATACATAATGCTTTTCTCAAACAATGCGAGGAAATTATACAAATACATAATTATACGTATTTTTAAAAACCTATGACAAATTCGGAGAGAATGTTTGTTAGAAATTACAAGTACCTATTAGTTAAGATTCACGCACAAGGCACCGCCGCCGGCCCACACTGCACCCACAAGTTGGGTGTACGGGTTTTTTTTTCACGGTCATTTTGATTTTATATGCAATAAAGAGCAATTTTAATAAACAATATGGACTTGGACGGAAAGTGTTTTCATACGTTTATTTTACTCCTAGGAGTAAAATGAGGCACTTTCCATCCTTGTGTTTCAATCGGAAAACCGTTCTTTCCGAGCATGTTTGAGAAAAATCTCTTTCTGTCTGCGTTCCTGTCCGTATGTCATCGGCGAATGCCTGCCGAAAATATAAGTACTTTTAGTTAGGTTTCATTATAAACAGTGTAAACAGTGTAAACAGTGTAAACAGTGTAAACAGTGTAAACAGGGGGGTAAATTAAAAGTTATCAGCTCTGAAACAATCTCTGACCGCCTTACTTATAAAAGTGCGGTAGCTCCACCATGTTTTTTTTTTAATTTAAATTAATGGCTTTCACTCCTGTTAAGGTGTATTTCACCAATGTCAAGTTATTTATAGACACTCCCATGGACTTATTAGAGCAATAAGTCCATGGATATCACAAGCGAAGATAATTGTTCGGTAAAAGAGAATTTTCTCCAATGGACTAAACAGAAGCACATGGGGTTAGCTCCACGCGCTTCTGTCAAGTCAAAACCATGCTTTGTCCTCATCTTTCATTGTGACATTTGAGTTTGACAGATAAGGCCAAAGCATGGTTTAGCTACCCCACGGTTATTCCACGTTTATAAGTAAGGCGGCTAGTGTCCATCAGTAGTTTAAATTTTCAATTTATACGAAATTTACATTACTTTTGACCGATCTAATTATAGTCGCCTCGCCTTGAACAAACGTGGATAAGGGTAAAAATCAAAATAAATGTACATAAGGACGCTATTTAAATGTCACTTAAATGATGTCTAACTTACAATTTCATTACAATTGACGTATGTTTGACGTTAACCAACAGTTTCGTGACGGTGACAAAACTCTCTTTAACTGGACATTTATTTTGATTTTTACCCATAAAGCATCCGTCATTCTCACACACTCGTCAAAAAGCGACAAATGCTTTATCCACATTGATAACCACGACCATGATAAACAGCTCGACAGTGGAGTATAATTCTTATCCGAAAGTAAAATCAATACTGTCCAAATCGTCCGCGTCGAAAGTAGTTCCAATTTCCAATCCACTTAGGTCCAAGCGTAAATAAACGCAAACAAGAGGCGCTTCGAAGCGAATTTGTATTCATGGACGACTTAATTCTTTTTTTTTACAAACGCCTTAGGCGGGGTATACAATTGTACTGTCCGTCAACATGAACACTTAGACACCTTTCCATTGCAATCATTATTAATGCGATGCTTGTCGTTCTATGTTCACTTTTGTGCTTTGCTTTGGTGAAATACTGGAAAAGGGCCGAATCTTAAGTACCCGAAACCGACGTGCGTGCATGACTCGATGTATGAATGTGGAAGAAGCGAAAGAAATTTGTCAAGATCGTAGCAAGTGGAAAGAAGTGGTCTCTGCCTACCCCTCTGGGAAACAGGCGTGATTTAATGTATGTATGTATGTAAGTGTACCTTAACACTTTTTTTTTTGAAATATTTGTTGCCGTCCAAATCACCGGCAGTCGGTTACGCCGTTCTTTTAACTGTTACCTTATCTATACTAATATTATAAAGCTGATTTTGTTTGTTTGTTTGCTTGAACACGCTAATCTCAGGAACTACTGGTCCGATTTGAAAAATTATTTTCAGCCCATTTATCGAAAGGCTAAATTGTGTTTTTACTTGCGCTACAGAAACGTATCATCTGATTGCAAGGAAATTCTTTAGTTAACAAAACACAATAATAGTAATGAGGGTGCCACTGGACGCTCGAAGTTTGCTCGGTGCAGTCTCAAAAGCAATACGATAACATGTCAAAAGCAATTAGGTTGAGCTGAAGAAGAATCGAGCCTCGGCTTAGTATTAAGATTGTATTTTAGTATACATTTTTATCATCCTTTTCCAACCTTACAAATTATAAATGCGAAAGTGTGATTGTTTGTTTATTCCGTCTTGAACATTCAACGCCTCAAAAGATTGATAAAAAAAAAACTTAAATACACTAATTCTCATACTCTTCATGCACACGCCTTACCACTTCCATCCCTTGCACAAATACTGCTATCCGCGGACCACTTTTATTTAATGTCCAATCTATGTACCCAAGCTTATGTACATTCGTTTACTCGATACCCGCCATCCTGCTCTGGCACATTTGCTTTCCCTTTCACTGGATTTCCAAGCGCCAAATCCTACTTATAGCATCTCTTGGCTCAGCTGAAATGGATTTTTTCAGATGTACTAGGATTGCGAAGTTTTGATACTTGTAGAGTGTTGGACGAAAATAAACTTTACATTGATTGAGTGGGTTCACTTTAACATCATCAGGGTGTGGTTGTCAAGACTCACATTTGATAACTTAACATTTGTGTACTTAACGTAATAAATTACGATTAAATGCGCACAAGTAAATCGTATACCTAAAGTAGCTTTCTCCGAGACTGTTTAAATTTTGATGGTACGATTTAAAATTATTGAATTTAAAGTTGCGTGGGTGATATTTATTTCTTGGCGTAATATTTTTTAAGGTCGTAGACATCATTTAGCGTGAACATACTTTAAAGGTAAAAGGTATGGCTCGTGAAAGACAGCCAATACTAACACAAGATCCATATTTGACAATGTGTAAACAATTTCGCAACCCAGTCGTTACGACTGCTATGACAAAGTACCGTACATTCATTACGTAATTGTACTTATTGATGTATGTTTCATATCAATCTTGGTTTTCCAAAAACAATGGGAAAAATAGGTATCTGATATAGAATCACTGACGCACGTTGACGACATAGGTATTTATAAAAAATAACGTTTCTAAATGAATTATCAAAAAATACTTATTTATGTATGATTATTTGTATGATATTCTAATACAAATGTTTTGATGGCTAATATGGGATCATCTCCATTAAATATTACAGATAGTTGATTAAGTTATCAGAATAAATATAATATTTGTATTCTAACTCTATATTAGACCGCTGTCCTGACCTCTATATAAGATGGGCAACCGTTGTTATACTTTGAAACGTCATTTAATATAACATCGTTAAATAAATAATAAATAAATATCAGGGGACAGTATCACACCAATTGACCTAGTCCCAAACTATATAATATATATTCTTAAATAAATACATCCATCCATGAAACAAGACAAAATATCTAAATCTCCAACTAAATATCTGCCCTTACCGGGATTTGAACCCAGGACCGCTAGCTTTGTAGTCAGGGTCACTACCAACTAGGCCAGCGCGTCGTCGAAAACGATTACGTCGAAATTACATGGGATTATTTTCAAAGAAATACTAAACGATCAATCACCATTACATTTAACGTTGATCTTTCGATATTTCCGTGCCTGGCGTGAATACGTTGATATGTCTAAAACGGCAATTTTACAGGGCGCCAATTTTAAGGTTTGACATTTTCTGGTAAATCGCTGTTTGATTGTAACTTTGATGTAAAACTTGATTTATCCATCATTTTCTGCATACTTTTGAATGATTAGAAGATTTTTGTGAGATTCCTCTTAGTTTGATTAATATTAGACTTATCAACTTACGTCTCATCGAGTTATCAACGTATTCACCATACAAAGAGGGGAAAATTGACGTTTCGAGAAAGAAAAAAAATCGTGAAAAATCCATTTCATGTTATTATACTTCACAAAAGTTTTGTTAAATACAACTTTTTATTATCTTTCAAGTGAAAATGAGTGATTTAAAGAATTATGTCTAGTTTTAATAATAATAGACATATCAACCGGTTCACCGACGAGAGCGACGAGTTATCAACAAATTCACAGTATTAGTAAGAAAAAAATTAGAAATAAAACAGCTGTTTTTTTAATAATTTTTTAATTAAAGAAACTGAAATCATCATATAATTTAATTTTTGGAGTCATTCCAGGAATTTTACTCTTCTACATCCTCCAAATCTGGGTTTATCTTGTCAATATCCGGGTCAGCTGAGGCACAGTTTACTGTTTTTATTTGCAAATATTGCAAGAATTGGGGTCCTGACGTATTGTGATAGTTTTAGTCCACGTATAATATTTAAAAAAAAAATGCTATTACGCACGATAGGGCGTTATGGTAAAAAAAGGCCCCCGGGTATTATTTTGGATAATTACGGTCGATTTTTCTAGCAAGTTAGGACACTATTTACGAGCAAGTGTGATGAAAATAATATTAAGTGCCCGCCTACTACACGTCCATTTATGTATAATATCCAGTGCCTGGTATTACTCTTATTAAACTTGGATGTAGGGATACACACACATATACAGACGACCCAAAGCGAAATACAACATTCGAATCGAACTTTAGATCTAGCTTTGCACTAAACAAAGGTAACTGCTGAGGTGGGACAGTACATTTTATAATTTAGTATTAGTAAACGAGCGATAGGAAAACCACTATCAATATGCGTGTTACAGTTACGGTTAACTTATTGAAAATAATAATAAATACACCAACAAACAAAAAACAAATAAAGTCGTAAAGAGTGTCTCGTAACCCAAATTCTTAGTCCTTCTGTTAATTTGTAACAAATACGTAATTTGTAATACAAGTACGTTTCAACATCATCAATATACATTTAATTAAACCCCAAAACTTTCTAAAATCCTAGAAGCGAGCTACGATCGCTTTAAAGTAGAAGTTAAATCACCTATTTAAATCAGAAGCACTAATCAGGTGAACTCCTTTAAAACCGAGAAGTTAGATTTATGTAAGTTTCAAGACCACTTCGTGCTTGTTTTGCATATGCTCGATAATTCCTACAGGACCTATGGGAAAGCTTAGTCCATTTTCAACACTATTCAATTTAATAAAAAGCCGATCTATTTTAATGACAATATAAAAAAGTATTTAGATACAATTTATAACTTACATTTTAACAACTTCATTCTATTTTAAATCTTTTATATCTAGGAAAGGCCTCAAAGATACTGGCAGCATTTACTCGCTGGATGGTTAAACTAATGCGTTGAACGAGGAAACTGCCACCTTCTCAACGCCGAATGAAATGAACATATCTTATTTATATTTAAGGCATTCTCTACTAGTCCACCAACTGGCCAAGACCACTACATTGGCCAACCTTTAAGCTTTCAGCTAGTTCAGCTGCCGCACCAGCCCTATTAGAGGTCCGGTGGAGATGTGACTGGGCTAGCATGTCTACTCAGGTTGCATCTCACACTAGCACCCGTCCCATATTCTGCACGGAACCAAGGACATTTTGTCAGGTATTTTGCCATCATATCTACAAATGCCGGTTGGGTCTAAAAGGGCCGGCACGTTTATTGAGGCAGGAGACCGGCGGATGATGTCATTTAGTGCGGGGGTTCTTGAAAACAACAGGCGTTACATATCGGTTGCTGTCGCACATAATCTGGTTTTCACAGAATACCAGCGTTGCAGCACTAACAAGTTTAGTGTCGCAACACAATGCTGAGCGCACCTTTAAATGTTAAGATAAATTAGTGATTAAATTGTTAATAAATTAGTGAAATTATTTCAATATTATGATACGAGTAATAAACAGAGACAACACTTTTATTGGAATTAGTAATATTGACAACTGTACATATTCTTTCTTTGTTTCCCAGATATTACATTATTATCTGAAAATATACAAGTATACTGGTTTGTTCCCTTGATTAAAAACATTGATAACTATACACGTCAAGGTTTCAGGTACTGATTTTAATTATTTGTCTGTTAATATCTTAAGATATTCTGGAGAATTAGAATATTTTTAAAACATAAGTTGAGATATCGTATTATTGTGTTGGTTCATAATTCTTTGACGTAAGTTTCCATGTTGAGATATCACATGATGCACTTGTTTGATTTACTCTACGTAAGTTGATAACTTGGTGGCCAGTAGTACAAATTGAGATGTCATATAACGCACTTAGATATATTACCTGTACCTAAATTGATAACTCGGTGGATAGTCGTACACATTGAGATGTGAGACGAGACAAATCGATGGGCAGTAATATAAGTTGAGATATCACATTATGCACTTAGTTTTGGTTACTGTACGAAATTTGATAACTCGATGGAAAGTTGTACAAGTTGAGATGTCACATTACGCACTTCGTTTTAGTTACTGTGCGTTAGTTGATAACTCGATATATTTGATTTGTTTGATTGATATGTCTTTATGTAAAAAAAAGTACGTTATTACTGTAATCGAGAGTAAATTGATAAAATTATTTATAAATCTATACACACAATGTGATGTGTAATATGTCTTTTTATCCACAATAACTTGCCAAAAGTATAGTTATCAATGTATGAACAATGGCCATAAGTCAAAAAGTAATTAAGATAAGAATATGAAAAAAATTACCAATATAGAAAAAAAAATAACGAAGCGTTTAAAGAAATAAAAAAAAAAACGTACATGTCGAGATATCAACGTCTTCACGCCAGCCACGGATTTTATCGCAATACAAAGCATCATGATCACGGGTAAACTTTTAACGGGTTTTAATTTTGTTTATTCTACACAAGTATCAAGTTATTTCAGTCCTAGAGCGTTGCGACGAAACGCACTCAGAGAGATATTTCTTTATATCCGCGACAGTACCACTCCTGGGAAATATACGGCGGAGCGCGATGGTACTTCCCGAGACGTTAACAATGTATTGATCTTAGTGCTCTTAGGTTAAAACGAAACGCCTTGAGAGGACAGACCGACACTTTTAATGTATAAATATATTCTTATTGGGGGCGCAGTACATTTGAACCGAAATTTTATGCTCTGGGTAGTGATTCTGTAAACAACGCCGGTCGTGCGGACTGTCGAGTGAATCCAAGCGGCGACATTAAGTAGTCCCGTCAGTGCGAACAAAACACATTGTAGCGCGTGCATTTTCAATTTAGCAGCACGATGGGTCGAACGTATAAGGCTGCTTAATTGAAAATGCACGCGCTACAATGTGTTTTGTTCGCACTGACGGGACTACTTAATCTCGCCGCTTGGATTCACTCGACAGTCCGCACGACCGGCGTTGTTTACAGAATCACTACACTACCCTGATCGGATTTGGTGACGGCAAACGAGCCACACTCTTTCTGGACGAGTTTGTGATGACACTGATGACGTAAAGTAATTCGTTTTCATAAAGTAAACTCCGTTTACCCCGTGTGGATGCCAGGTTAGAATAGTGCCACTCCAAGTCTTACCGTGGATGTCGTAAGAGGCGACTAAGGTAATATAGGCTTGTAGTACTGTTAGGCGATGGGCTTGAAATCTGTCACTAATACGCCAGTAAACATCTAAGCCTTTGCAAAATGTGGTTACATAATTATCAACAAGTTTTTAGAGTTCTAGGTAATTCTGTAGCTCTGCCTACCCCTTCCTGGACTTACAGGCGTGAAGTTATGTATGTATTTGCACGATCGTACAGGCTTGGCCGGAAAGGGCTGGTGAATGAAAACTGGGACCCATAACCTGACTTAGATATCAAGACTGTAATCCCAGACGGCTCCTACATAAGTTTCTACTTACTAAAATCTGATTGTAATACTTAAGTATTTGTTGTTAAATCACGCCTGTTTCCCAGAGGGGTAGGCAGAGACCACTTCTTTCCACTTGCTACGATCTTGACAAGTTTCTTTCGCTTCTTCCACATTCATACATCGAGTCATGCACGCACGTCGGTTTCGGGTAGGTACTTAAGATTCGGCCCTTTTCCAGTATTTCTCCGATTTGTTACAGCGGTTACGCATTTGATCCCAGAATACGGAAATGTGGCTGTCACCACCACCATTAATGATTATTGGGTGCTTTTTACAGCCATTCATTGCAAATAAGTAGTTAAGCCACCCTATGGAAGGTGGTCACCGTCGTCCATACACATCAGCAATGCCAGAGGCACAACCAAGCAAACTCCCAGTGAACAGGACAGTTTAAAAAAATAAGGTACATATTTTTCTATTTTCTCAGACGCGAATTGAACGCCAAAGGATATTAAAGGGTGTTCGGTCATAAATTTCTTTATAGCACTGCCTATAAAATGTCAGGCCAAAGGCAAGCATTCCCTTATCTAAAGTGTTGCGCTGGGCCCAACAATGTAGGTATCTATCTTAAATAGTACTACATTGCCTAAGTCAGCTAAACACCGGCCCATCAATTGGGATTGACCAAAAAAAATAAATCACGGTTTTTATCTTCTCATTCGAAAGAATAGGAAATTTTAAGACACCAATTTCATTAATTTTGTATTTGTTTTAATATCTTTATTTATTTAGCAGACATTTTATGGATGACATAATTATTTTAAATTTGGGACGGCATTTTCTAATAAATTACAACAATTAAATGTTATCCAATGAAAAAAAGTGATTGTGATAGTGTTTTAAAACATACTATTTTAAGCTGTTTTCGCCTAACCCGTAAGATACACCTAGGAGGGCTTCAAGCGGAAAACGAAAGTCAAACAAAGGTTATATATACTTTTGTCGAAATATCCAAAATAAATAATTTCAAAAACTTAATAATGAGGAACGGCTTTAAATCCCTATTCCTCGAAATGGTTTTCGAATTGGAGTCGTTGTAAAAATAATATGAACAATCCCAATTCTATTCAAATGCATTTTTTCTACCGCCATTGTCTATCGCTTATCCAATTCTATCCAAGTTTAGGCGCCTGCTAGTTAAGACTCCAAAACGCTTTCCACGCGTCTCACATAATGATGCACGCTTAGATTTCTACGCGCAAGCTTCGAAAGAATTCGCCTGCCGACTTCGGAATTCTAATGCCATGTAACCAGTAACCTTTAAAAATAACGACTTTTCACATGAACGACTTATCAATTGCCTCTTTGTCGAAAGATAAGTTTACATTAAGTGGATGTCAGCGCGCAATCTAAGTCAAATCGTTACAGAAGTAAATCGTCGGTTGTTACAATGTAGTGTCACGAAATGCCACGCGAATACTCGATGATTCCTCGTCCGTACACCGATTACCATCCGCCATTCGCGACATTTTAATCGTCCCTATGCAGTTTATATAATCACTTTACCAATTTGCCATCCATTGTATGATAATGCAATCGATTTTTAGGCTTCTAAGGCGAATAATTTAATTCGTAAGCCACAATAGAACGTGCATTTCAGGTGGCTTTAAGTCGTTGAACCCGCAGACAATACTTTTAAAAGTAACATGAACGTGTAATAAAACTTCGACACACGACAGCGTGAATTTTATATATTGTAGTTCATTTCAAGTTAATCAATCAGAGAATTTCTTAAATCACCTAACAAATGAAGACTTATTGCAAATATCTGTAGATCTGAAGAGAAATCAATCTTCGTAGCTTTAAAACGCCATTATGAAAGTTTTAAAGGAGCTGTGGCAGATATAGCCATTATTCAATAGGCGATACGTGAGGAATATAGAATCATAAATCAATTGGAATAGCTGGCTGGTTATAAATGGGTGCCGCGAGAGGCGCGGACCTCGTTGCGAAATAGGAGCCTTTACCATTAGAGAGTTGTGCGCATAATTGTTTAGGATGACACGAAGACAACATTTCTTTGAATTAAACTCTTAAAAATAAACGACGATATAATGGCGAGCCCAACTTTGAGTACTGATAAAGAACTCTGAAACAACCCGATAGAATTTCACCAAACCTATATAGCTAATAACGAATCTTCTTAAATCAACTTTCTATTAACAAATTCATAGTCAGGTTAACTGGAAGAGATCTCTTAAAGGGATAAGTTCGCCATTGTAGACTTTATTTTAATTTTATGTAAGTACCTACTTACATGGTTTTTTTTTGCAATTAAGAGTTTACATCCATACTTACATACAAATTCGCGTCCATACTGGTCCTTTTGTATTGAAGATACGATGCCATAGACAAGACAGGTATAAAGATAAACACCATACAGGCTAAAAATAATAATATAACAAATATTCTATTAAAAACCGGCCAAGTGCGAGTCGGACTCGCACACGAAGGGTTCCGTACCATTTATCTATACAATATTAGCAAAAAACGGCAAAGAAAACAAGTTTGTTGTAGGGGATACCTTACTTTTTTTTTTATTGAAGTATTAATTTTTAAAGTAAATATACATTTTGTGAATATTTCAATCGTCTACCTGTTGCCGTTATTATTATCGAGCAAAAAACGCCAAAAAAAAACACTTTTGTTGTATGGGAGCCCCCCTTAAATATTTATTTTATTCTGTTTTTAGTTTTGCTTGTTATAGCGGCAATAGAAATACATCATATGTGAAAATTTCAACTGTCTAGCTATCACGGTTCATGAGATACAGCCTGGTGAAGAGAGACAGGCGGACGGACAATCAATTGTCCGTCCGTCTTAATAGTAGGGTCCATCAACAATTAATGCAGTTCAAAAGATGAACTGACAAAGAAGGCTTATAAACAGGATCACGTTTAGCCCTTATAATACCTAGTTCACTTTTCACCGATCAAGGGCTAGAAAAGTTCCTTGAGTAATACCTAACAGGTAAGTATCAAAGTTTCTCCGATATTGGACTTGAGAGCTACTTGGATACTTGAGAACACTCTTGGAGACGTCGACGTTCACTTCGCCTCTAATCAGGTTTGACCATCACAATTCACAACTTTACCCGCGCTCTCGTAGGCATTTTGCGGCTTTAGGATACAGTCAACCAATTTGATTCCTAGGTTGCTAAGGACTATGTCAAAGTGACGTTGTCAACCAAAATATAAGCGACTTCTTATCATTTGGTTTAAAACGTCACGTTGACATAGTCCATATTGGCCTAGCAATGAAATTCTAGGCGGTAAAAACTATATCGTCTTTGACCTGTCATTGTATTTCCAACGTTTTACGCTTTACCCGAATGCTATACATTTTCTATAACGATAACGATCACGCAATTCCATCTTGATAGTTATTTTGAATTCGTTACAATTTGACAGTTTTCGAAAGTCGTTACCTCTCATAGAATGCAACATGTCTATACTCACGTACCTATATTTAAATAAATCTATCACGTTACTATTCATGTATACGCACGATTTAATTAGGTACTATTCCTTTTACTTTCTTGAATGTTTTTTTTTGTTATTACCAGTCATACAAATAAAATGAGTATTTAACATTTTTTAAACAGACATTTACATTAAATAACTTGTCACCGTAGACATGACATGCACGTACACCATTTAGATGAAAATGTTGCAAGCCCAAAAAAACACCAACAATGTTGCCAGCCTGAATAAACAAACCTATCTCGTCCAAAGTAGTAATCACCATGTTGGTACAACAGATGTATGACAGATACTCACGAAATGTCACAGCGCAGCAATTACGATACCTATTAGATCGAATTATGTTGTCGCCAGTGCAGACGGGCCTTAACAGCCAATTGATCACTTTGGCGTGCGTGTGGCTCCTGCTTAAGTGGGCAGATGTGATGAGGTAATTATGTCATTGTTTTTTTTATTGTTATAAATTGATTTTGTCTCGTTTCGAAATAACTTCAAAATTTAAAATATAAAATATAGTTTCGTCTGCATAAATTATCTCCGTGAGCGGGAAATTTGTTTAAGATAAATAATATTCTGTTGAAAACTATTTCATATTTTTCGGGTGAGCCGTGGAAGAGAGACTATTTTATTTTTTGAAAGATCTTTGCTATTTTAAGTACAGGTCGATTCACAAGAGTTGGCAAGAATGGATTGAACGAAAGTAATGTCACCTATCATTGTGTGAGTGCCGTCCTTTGAACAGATGTTCGAATTTCAAACCGAAAACCTGTTACTATTTTACACACTAGTATACTTTTCATTCACTCATTCAATCCATTCGTGCCAACTCTTGTGAATCGACCTGTAAGTGACTAAATATGTCATTGTGTGATAAAACTTAAAGTATATCAATTGAATTTCCCGTTATTTTAAACATATAACATGAATGGTCACAAACTTTATTTCGAATGAATAACAATGACCAAATCAATAAATATAACTTAAGATACAATAGACAGAAGTACTGCAATAAGTTACTTCCATACAATTAGTAAGTGCTTAAGATAGCTTAATTTGAAGTTGCCTAACAGACCGACATTCCTACAAATTATCTACTAGATAAACAACGAATAGTTAACTTAAACCAACGTCGAACTCCGATAACTTTATCACTAACCGCTTCGGTAATTGACTTTGAAGTTTAAGTTAGAATAACCTTTGGGGCCCACCTTGCTTCACCTTTGTCTTTAAAGTGTATTCAGGCTTGCGGCCATAGGACCTAAAATAACTAGACTTAAGTGGCAGTCTGGAGTTATTTCTACGTAAAAGTCTATTCTTACTAAGTATAACTGCCTGGCTAAAGTTAACTATCGAAATATTCTTTTATAATGTCAGCTCTGTACTGTATGATGATTACATTGTAAGTAAGTAATTTAATGAAAGTAATTGCATTTCTTTTATGACTATAACTTTTAAAATTAAAGAAGGCGGATATTGTTTTACTTCTTGGAAACCTATCTCTGTGCCTAAAATCATCCAGATCCGTTCAGCCGTTCTTGCATCATTGAGTAACAAACATCGATCTATCCAAACATTCGCATTTGGGTGAGGAGCAAAAAGTTGAACCATATGCGCAGTTATATAAGATACAAACGAAGTTGAAAAAAGTTCCGTTGTGCGACGAAAAGTATTCCTACAAATTGTATGGCAATTTTTTGTGTCACAACGGAAAAGTATCATAGAAATTTTTATTAAGTGAATTAGCATGTCCAACTTTTTGATCCTTACACGTTTATAATAGTAGTAAAAACTAAGGTTAAGTGAGTTGTATGGATGGAACTTATCAAGAGTTAAAATTAAGTCTAAACAAAATATTCCAACATAATAACATCATGGCCTTAAACTTACGGGTATGCTTACACCAAACAGGTACGTACCACGAACAGTTATTTATTGTTGATTTTACTGCTGTTAAGGCGGGCATGTTAACGGTTGGAGTGGACCCCGTTCACCGGTCAAAGGGCCCGAGATAGTTTTCAGAGAAATATGTCTCAGAAATGTTTATCTAAGCCGTAGGTATTTTGTTAAAGGTCGTGGATTCCAGTTTAACTGTTGTTTTAATCTGCAGTTAGATATAGTCTTCTAAATGATAATGGTTTGTCGCACGTTGACACTAGGCTGTTTAACATTTGTATGGAAAAAAAAATACATACTTTTTGCAGACTTTGCTCACGCCCGATGTTTTTATAATGTACAAAAATTAAAATGTTTAGTTTCAAGGTAAAAGAACAACATTTAGAGGTTGCATAAGTTGACCATTGACGCTGTAGCAGATTTTCTATATTTATTAATTTTCCAAAAAACAACAAAAAATAACTAACTTTCCAGTCAACTTATGTCAAACACTAACGATATGCCTGTTACAGGCTTTGGCAAAATCAAGAAAATTTACTCAAAAAGTGGTCAAAGTGCAACCCCTAAATACAAACTAATTCTAATAATATAATTTTGATTACTGGTCTTTTAGATAAATAGGAGCAAGAATTCGATCAAAGTCATTAAAAATAGTAAAGTGTGGAAAATGAAACACCCCAGTTTGACACAGCCGGCTGGATATTTTGTTTCATTTTTCTAAGGCTCGTAATGACAAGTTTAGTCATTTATAGTATTTATAGCTATTGTTGATATGACATGTCCGTAATTAAATACAACAGTGACACTATGTTAAAAAGTAATTCAAACAAATATTAGTTCTTTTTAACCACAATAATGTCACTATTCAAATAGTTTTTCGTACTTTAGTGTCACTATTGGATTTAACGCGCGGCTCTAGAGAGACCTAGAAATAACCTAAAATAAATGTGAGAGTACCTTTGTGTTTGTATAACCTTTTTTTTAATCGATAGTTCTGTTGAAAGTTTCTTGTTTAAATGATAGACAGGAAATATATAGTTACCAGACTTTTTCAATGGTTTTAGAATAGCAAAATATTAAACAATTGACGGAATGTAGCATGTGAAGTTGTAAGAGTTGTTGGTAATTCTGTAGCACTGCCTACCCCAATCTGGGATGAAGGCGTGACGGTATGTGTGTATGTATGTATGTATGTATGAAAGCGTATCTTACTTTTATGTCGTATCATAGTTTTACCTTTGAGGTTATGGGATCTATTTCAATAAATTTGAATAGTCTTATTTTCAACAGTGGCCGAATCAAAAACAATACACATGCAATACCTAGGGGGAAAGTCAGTCTGTCAAGAATTAGGGCCGGGTTATTTATTTGACAATCTAGAGCTACCATAAAATCAACCAAGAACACGATCATGTAATATAAAATCAAGATGGGCTTAAACAAAGTAGAACAGAGATTTTAAATACTTCGTACCATTTTCACCATACGATGTTAACCACTTAACAGACGATTCGAGCGTTAACAGCTGTCAAAATTAGTGAAGTAACAGTCGATTAATATTGATTAAATTTAACATCGTTTGGTAAAATTGGTACTTACATACATACATACATTAAATCACGCCTGTTTCCCAGGGGGGTAGGCAGAGACCACCAAATTGGTACTTAAGGTATTTAAAATGTTTTTCATCACACTTGCTCGTAAATAGTGTCCTAACATGCTAGAAAAATCAAGCATTTTTATTAACATGGTATGGTTTTTATGGCATGGGTTAGAATAGTGCCACTCCATGTCCTCCCGTGGATGTCGTAAGAGACGACTAAGGGAATAAAGGCTGTGTTGATGGGCTTGCAACCTGTCACTATTACACTGGTAAACATCTTAGCCTAATTGTGCAAAATGTGGTTACAGAATTATTAACAAGTTTTTAGAGTTGTAAGTAATTCTGTAACTCTGCCTACCCCACTTTGGGAATAAAGGCGTGAGCTTATGTATGTACCTATGTGTATGTGTCGGCTTTTAGTTTAATATTGTAATAGACGTAGGTACCTACTTCGATTTATTATGCTCGGATTATTTTTTATGTCGGTTCATTGTTTTTAATAATAATTAATTTTCCCTAGAACTAGAAGAACATAATTAATGTTCCTAGCTTTGATACATAATGTAGATTCTATACCAAGAAAGCGTTTATTATCCATAATTCCAAGAAATGGGGCGGGCGTCTAGATATTTAATATTCGCAATAGTATTACATAGAAAACAAGCCAAGTGCAAGTCGGACGCGTGCACACGAGGTTCCGTTAAGTGTGGACCATTGAGGAATTTAAATTATAACTCACATGAACAATGGTTTTTAGTCTGTGCTAACTCTGTGACGTAACAAATCTTAACGTCAGTTTCAATAGAAAAGTTATTTTTGATGCAATGTATCGTCGAGTACAATGATATGTACATTTTTTCACCTACACAAATGTATGCATAATTTTGTACTCGACTGCACCTAAGTTCGATCAACTTGAATAAAATACCCTATGGCCGGTTCAGAGGTGTAAATTATTTCTGTAGGGACTAAATCCATAAAAAGCAACGAATTAACAACAGTAAGAAAGCAAATATAATACTACATTGCTTTTCTTTAATCTATTTAAAACTTTTGAAGCTTTTTGAAAAACGCAGGGTCTTACAGACCGTTATGTAACCTTTTTTTTGAGAAAATCGTTAATATTCCCGTAAATTAATCATTGATGACCCTTTTTCAATCGGACATTATTCCTGTCTCGGGAAGGTATAATAAAGGAAGTGGTATCTGCCTACTGCTACGGGAAAGTTTTTAGCCAAACCATTTTAACTACGGCCCAAAAGACCTTGAAAGGTTCGCTTGACCTTTTTAAACCTTTGTATCGGATTCATTAAGAACGATTGAAGGTTTAGTTATAGTCGTACAAAGAATATTCCGACAGGTGGTTGTTGTAGTTAACCGTTTTTCCTCGCAGCCAAAAGTATTCATTGTCTAACGAGACATTTACTTCGTGAACAAGCATATTTCAAGCATGAGTATAAAAACTATTAAGTGGATATTAAAACTATGACTAAGAGCGTTGTATAACATCATTTGATACAAAATTGTTAGTGGTTAGCCTCACTAGCGTCGACATATCATTAATCCCCAATCATCATTAATTCCGTACCAATATTATAAATGCGAAGGTGTGTCGGTCTGTCTGTTTCCTCTTCACGCTTAAACCGCTGAACCGATTTAGGTAAAATTTGGTGCAAAGATAGTTTGAATCCTGGGAAAGGACATAGGATGGTTTTTTCCGAAATTCATCCCCTAAGGGGCGAACATTTGTATGGAGCTACGATATAAACGAGTTCCACGCGGACAGAGTCGCGGGCAGAAGCTAGTCATTAATAAGTTATAAAAAGATGACTAGCCAAAAGACAGATACAGACAAAAAAGTAAAATAAATATTACTACAAGTACAATTTATGTTTTTTACGTAAGGAACCCTAACAGCCCAACGGAACCAACCTCGCTCACTGCCATTTCCTACTAAATACAGTGCAAAGCAATTTAACGAAATAAAATAAAACCACTAAGTCCTACGACGCTGCAAAACATTTGTGGCAATTTGTACCTACCACTTTTCTTCCTGAGTTCTGAGGATTGAATTTAAATGTCACTTTACTGGCGACTTTTTGAACTGCCTGACGTTACTGTTTTATCGTCGTCACGTTTTCGAATTGCCTTTACTATTCGAAAACGTGGACTAATTTTTTTATGACATTGACGATCATTTTCCCAATGATGTTACGTTAGTTAACGTTAGTTATGCGTACCAGATAGAATGAAAAGAATCGTGCTCGAAGTGGGATGGGGCTCTATTTTACTCGGCAAACCCATATTGTTTTTGACATTGATATTGTAATTACTTTTATAAATATAAATGGGATTTCATCGCATATAGGTGTCTTCGGTGACTGATATTGACTTGTTTTGCACTAGTGCTCAAGCTGCTACCAGAAACTTAAGTAAGTAATGCTTTCTTCAATTAGTCTAATAATTATATTGTTAAATGTCTTTTAGTTATATCTAACTAAATAGTGTTCGAACCATCTTGAGTGAATATGTCTTTGTGAATTAGCTTGTAATATGCGGAGACTTATTGTCAGCAAGTTACACTTGTCATATATACCCAATTCTTACTTTCCTGTATTAGTCTGTAAGTCTTCCTAAAATAAATAAATAAATAAATAGTAAATAATATAATCCTCCATTTTTGACATTATATTGGAGTCTGCTCGAGAAAAAAACTACGGGATTAAGTGGCCCGTTTTAGGTTTAAAACAGTGTGTGAACGTCGCAAAAGTTTAAAACAAATAAAATGTTATCGTATTGACAACGTAACGAATGTCGATAACTCTTATTTACTGACAGTAATGGCGGCTGAGAATATATTTTAGTCAACGTTCAAAAATAAGTTTCGAGAACATGTTAAAATACCTATTCTACGCTGATTTTAAGGCTACAGAACTACGCTATTTAAAGATAAAGATAAGGAGACATATATTCGCAACAATTCAAAACCACATTATGTACATAGATACAAAAAATAAGACAGAGAAACAGTTGCAGTTGCAGTATTTACTTTTTATAGGCACTTTTTATAGGTAAGTACGTTTATTGGGAGTAGGATCTTGTGCAAGGTCCGCCCAGATCGGTACCACCATCGTATGCTGTAATCTACCACCAAGCAGCACTGTTCGTGTTGTTGTGTCTCGGTGAGGCAACCGGTGAATTTACTAGCATATAGGCACTCCATCTTACTACTCAGGGTTGCCAACGCATTTGCAGTCTGAAGATTGTGATTCTTAAGAAAATGCAAATGTGTATGGCTCACAGATCCCGCTTGCCATCAGGTGGCCGGATTGTCTGAGCTTCCTTCACGGTATAAAAAAAGTAACTCATTCAGTACGTGACCTTTTTTAAAACACGCATACAAAAATTAAGGCTTCTGCTATGCGTGTGTTCTTCACAACATTGTAAACAACCGGTTTATATCGCCGTTTTTGGTCATAGTAAGATTAAGATAAAACAAAGCGATGGAATATATTTGTAAAATGTGGAATGCAATAAATGTATTGAGTACCTACAGTGGTGGTAAAACCTTGTGCGTAGGACAATTTGGAGAATTTTTCGGGGCTGATTTTGTGCGGACTAATCCAAGATTTCGATCCTGGACTATATATTAGGTCTCAGGACTGCAAAGTGAAGGTCCGTCTGGATCACTACAACCATTCTATCCTTTAAACCTACTTTACATAAGCTCACGCCTTTATTCCCAGAGTGGGGTAGGCAGAGCTACAGAATTACTAATAACTCTAAAAACTTGTTAATAATTCTGTAACCACATTTTGTGCAATTAGGCTAAGATGTTTACCAGTGTATTGGTGACAGGTTACAAGCCCATCGCCTAACAGTACTACACACAGCGTTTATTTCCTTAGTCGTCTCTTACGACATCCACGGGAGGACATGGAGTGGCACTATTCTTACCCGGCAACCACGCTTGTCACCCCGTCCATGTATGGAAATAATACATTACTAGATATAGCTGTCGCACATTATTCCAGAAAAATAAAGTTTAATTTTCTTTTAAATAAAATTTGAACAACCAGCGGTTCTGCTTCTGAAGATAATAATACTAATATAATGACAAAAATAAAGCTATTACTTTCTTGACAGTCATGGAGGCCGATTTAAAAACGATACCATAACTTGTCAAAATATTTTTTTCGATCCAGTAGAATAGAGGCCCAGGTGCGTTTGATCACCTTCAATATTAGTACAGTCAGCATCATAAATATGTATACATTAACAACGTTTCAGAAATATATATACAACTTTATTCCCTTGCAGTAGAGTCGTGTTTCCATATTTTTGAAAGTTTAACTGTATCCATATTAATAGACGTGACTGTACCATAGTTTGATCGTAGGTACTTCTGTCAACTAAAATGTCTCAAAAGTCGCTTTTATTGTCCGTACAGTACAACCCGTTTCATAATAGCAAGCGGCAATCTTCATTTATATGAAACTCGAGTGACAATAGTACATTACTACAGAGGCCGGGACAAAAGGGGTTGCCGGCCGAAGACATATAGACGGCCGAGCGCCAAGCGAGGCCGGATAGGTCTGAGGCGGGCAACCCCATATTTCCCGCCGAGGTATGTATAGTGCTTTTCTCAAACATATGCAATTAAATAAAAAATACATCACTCAAAAAAGTAAATTGATAAATGTCCACGGAAAAGTAATTGGGTGTTAAAATAAAGTACCAGGAGCGCAGCGGTAATTAGGAGGTATATCAGGCATAGCGCAACTTAGATCTCAGGCGGTGCGGGCAACCGGCGGGCGGCGGGCGCACACGACACAGCGCGGATGTCTCCCAAACGTTTATGCACTCCTAGTACTTGACGTTGTAACATTTTCTCAAAAATTTTAAAAATATTATTTTTTTAATACGCATAGTGGCAGAATGTCATGATGTCTGTGCCACAAATTTATGTGGAATGGAAATTAAAAAAGAGGACTTTGCAGGCCTAGGCCTGCACGATTTGTATGAAATTCCCTTAACGACCTCCTGTCCCAGCCGCACCTGAAACGTCATACTTCGCAGCCTATTGTAAGGCACACAATGTCAATATTCCATAGCATGTTTGAGAAAATCAAAGAAAGCCAGCCGAAAGTTATCAAGAAATTAGGAGTCTCATACCGTCTGATTATAAAACGCTTCAGACCATAAAGTGCCCATAAATACCCATGTTAATTGGTTCCTTATTTGCCTCCTAATCGGAAAAGGATCTACACCATATTTATACGTCAAAAAACTAGTTCTAGACATGTGCAATTTGTCCTACCATTTCGCCAATTTCTTCCTAAAGGTTTAAGGATGTACCTACATTGTTTCTAACGAGCAAAGCCAGGCCGGGTCTTCCAGCATAAGAAAGTCTTGTAAAACGACGGTCATTCGATTATAAGGGCGGGTTAGGTCGGCGAAGTATTGATTTCGGACAAACTCGCGGCGAAAAATATGCTTACATCACAGTCTCTGTCTCCCGTCGGAGATATGAAGTGCCCGGGTGGGAGGAGGCGGCTTTATACAATATTTGAAGATTCACGGTTATTCACGTTATGTAGTCAATTTTAAAATACTCCTTGTCTTAGATTCGTCTATTAGCGAAAGCATTATTTCCTAGTTTATGCGAGATAATTTATCTTTAACTAATAGGTTAACATTCCTATGTCGACAAAGTGGACCAAATTATTAACATATTTTATTTACGTTCAAAACATAACAGTCAGATTTGAAGTCGTAAAGTAACTTAATATCTGAGCTATCCGGCAAGTTTAATGACTTAAATCAATTTAAATAAATTACGGGCACTTTTTGACAACATATTACTTTTACAAGATGATGGCATTAATTAGAAATTTGGCAATTGATTTATGTTTAAGATTATTCATGTTATGGACAATTTATAGCTTATTTAATGTGGTTCTTTATTACATTAAAATAAAAACTTAACTTATCAAAAGCAGTTAACGTACGAACTTGATGACAGTGATGCAGGTATAATGTAGGATGCGTAGCGGTGACGTAATTCTTTTATTTTTACTTTTTTTTAATAACTTAGTTTATCTACTACCGTGACATCTCTGCTAAATTACAACAACACACCGGGGTAAAATTCCAATCTGGTCAGCCTCTACGAGGGAATAAAGAACCATACAAACAAGAATACGGTCAAGAACATTACCTTCGTTCTTGGCCAGTCGGCTAAGTATAGATTATAAATTGTAGTATTGTAACAGCTGTTACTTCTTATCGTGCTACTATAGGTTTATTTACTGCGAAATTTTCATTTTTAACCCCCGACGCAAAAAGAGGAGTGTCATAAGCAGATTGACCGCTATGTGTGTTTGTGCCTGTAGCTCTTACACGGGTGAACCGAATTTGATGCGGTTTTTTTAAATTGAAAGCAGGTTTTCTACCAGTGGTTATTGGCTAGTTTTCGTTAAAATCGGTTTAGCCGTTTTAGAGATATCGATTCTGAAAGAAGGGGTCACCATTAGGGAATGCATCCCGGTAAAATTTTGTATGGGATTTACCGCGGTAACGGTAAATTACCGGTAATTTCTATACTAAGAATTACCGGTTTGCATTCCCTAGTCACCATTATATCGGGGGATTTTATCTATCCAATAGTTGTAAAGGCCTTTATAACAGTTGTCTAAAGTGGACGACATCTGACCCCTATTAAAACGTATTTAACAAAAAACTTAAGCCATTAGCGTTTACAGACAACGTTTTAGCTATATGGCAAAGTCCTATTTTTTAAGTAATAATTTGTTAACATGACGTAAATTAAAGTTTCTTCTGGTGCTTTATCAAAGTATCAAACTGGTTTTGTTGAACAAATTTTGTAGGTGTTCTAACTGTTGTAATTAATGAATATATCGTCATTGCTTGAAAAAACCTCGTATCTCGTATTTCGTGACGTACGATTTTAAACTACAGCATGAAGAGAATTAAGTTCAAACTCTTACATCTCGTAATTATCAGATACGAGTTTTTTCCAAAGTAGTAACGATATATGATATTTTACTCCAACCATTAGATCAGTGATTTTAGTATCCATGCAAATGTTTTATTGATAATAAAAATGTGGTAAAAATGTTTTTGTGCAATTAATCAAGACGTTTCTTAATTGGTTATTTCGTTGACATTTATAAGTGCGTTTTTGTTATTGGCTCAGATTTTAATTTGTCGATTATTTTTATTTTGATACTTGCAACTTGCAACTTTCTTAATGTAATTTTTAGCTAAAGTACATACATTACATTTTATTTATTATATTTTATTTTGTACAGTCACGGAATTTAATTCTTAGTCGACTTTGGACTTTGTCAAATTGACACTGTAAATAAAATCATAAGATCTCTTACGTTTTGATTGATTACGTCACTTTGACAAAGTCCAAAATGGACTTTGAATTTAATTCCTTGACTGTATCATAGTATGTATAATGGCTACTGTTGACGTAATCATAATAGGTATTTTCTAAATATATTTCTTCATTAACCACAAGAGCTTTTAATGCCTGCGGTAGGTAGTTTAAAAGCATTCTCAAGTCCTAGGCCAATGCAGACAATTTTACAAATGTAAGTAGTTACCCAACTAAATACCTTACAAAAACACGTCATTCGATATCCAGCAAGCAATTCAAGTAATGAATCCTACAATTTATGGACAGGCCGTTAACGTTAATAGGTAATTTAAATAAAAAGAACATCTGACTTTATGGTCTCAATTGTTTATGGTCCTTTAATTACGACAATCTGCCGCGAATGGCCATTTTAATTGTGATTATTCATCGACGACGTATCCATCATACGACAGTAAAATGAGGTTTTATTAAAAGGCAACCTTTATAACCAGCTTTTCTACTAACTGCACCACTGGGTTGTTTTCTATCGCTCACAGCGACCAGTATAACTTGACCCCGACAAGCTTATTGTGGTCGCGTTTATTGCTGTGGATAAACAGCCTGCCACTTTCGCACTTACTTAGTTGTCTGAAAGTGACGGATGTAGGCGACGCAGACGGTTGGTATAAGCTTAAAAAATGGAAATTGGGAGCCCGTTGTTTCCCTAGGTATTTCTTTGGTCATAATGACTTTGTTTACATCGTTCTTGATTTCATAATTTTAATATCGCTAGAACTGTACACTTTTCATAATTTCTTTAATATCTAACATGTAGATCATGCTAGGTTAAAGAAATACGTTATGACTTGCAAAATCACCGCCCCTAATGAAGCGCGGCGAAGTGAGCGATGAAACACCAGAATAAGTACCTTTAGGAACAAGTACTTTATACGCTCCGATGGGTCAAATTAGATTTGTCAGTGAGTTCGCCTTAGATTGTATTAAAATTTACAAACATAACTGTTACCTTTTCAGCCGAAAGAATAGAATAGAAAACAATGATGTCCACTGCTGACAAAGGCCTCACCCAAAATGTTTTAAAACATGCAAACATTTACACGATTGAGAATATGCAAATTCTCTTGATTTCTGCATTTCACCAACATCAGATCAAAACAAATTAAGTACAAAACTTTAAGTCCGTGGCACAACGCACAAACTCAACGAAAAAAACAATCCCTCTCTATGCTAACACCGCCATTTTTTCAGGGTTCGTGCGAGCGGGAAAACGCGCTACGTGCGAGCGGAACGTTGTATAATCCACTTATACGTCACGGCTGGGTTGCCCTCATACATTTTTCCCAGAGAAATTCGGGAATACCCCTTAATGCATATTAAGCTGGGTCGACGCTGTTTGCAATGGGTCGTATCCCGATACGTATTGGAATTTTCCGCCGGTAGATTTTAGGGATAACGAAGGCTGACCCGTTGGCTGTGCAGTCGGATTATTGTTTTGAGCCCTTTTATAAAACCCTGAATTTGCGATTATTATGGGATGAAATTTTATTGATTTTTCGACGCGGTTTGTTGTAACAAAGAGGGCGATCCCGGATTCGATCCCTGGTTAGGGCAAATATTTGTATAATGAGCTCGAATTATTGCTCGAAGAAATAAATCTTGAAAGTCATATACTTATACATATTTTTTCCAATATAATGTTTAGTTTAGTTGTTATTAATAAATGAAAATCAATCGTTACAATACAATACACAAAAAAGAAACAGCGCAATTATAAATAATACAGGTAAACAACAAGCGGTCTTATCGCTGATTGGCGATCTCACCCAGACAACTAAAAGGATGAGCAAAGACTAGGTTTAATATCGAAGTTTACTTAAGTTTTCATTCAAGTTCATGGCCCTACAAAATCCTGTGAAGGTTGTTGTTGTCGGTATCCCTTTTAAACTCAAAAAATTGTTTGTCCTAATGTATTGTTTTGTCTTAAACCTTTTCGCCTAACATCTATTATGTAGACTAGCTAGATTAAGTTACATACATACACACCTTCACGCCTTCATTTCCAGAGTAGGGTAGGCAGAGCTACATAATTACCAACTCTATTTTTTTTTGCATAATTCTGGAACCACCAATGTATAAGTGACAGATTGCAAGCCCATCGCCTAACAGTACTATGAGCCTTTATTCCCTTAGTCGTCTCTAACGACATCCACGGTAAGACATGGAGTGGCGCTATTCTAACCCGGCAACCACACGCAAAGTTAAGTTAGTATTTTATTATAATTAAAAATACCCGTTTCAGTTGTAAAAACGGTTTTCGAACAAACAATACATTGACAAACCAACAAACAATGATTATGCCTCTCGAAATAGACAAGTATCAAGGAATAAAAGAAAGAGGTACTAGTACCTTTACATTTTGCACGGAGTTCATCGGAGTGGTCGAGAAGTCCAAAAACTCTCACCACCACTATATGGAAAGCGGTCACCGTCGCTCGTAGTCGACAGCAATGCACGAGGCACAGTCAACTTGCTTCCTTTCAGTGAACAACTCGTTTTAAACGTCACATAAAAGAAGGGTACGTCATAGCGCTGAACAAACATCGTAGAAGAAAGTTCATTACATGGTCTAAATAACAAAAAAGAAAAAAAATAACATTAAGCTATGTAGAAACACTTCATAACATCGGTGTTACGAGTAAAACACAGATTAAGGATGAAACGTAAGATAAGACTACGATACTGCTCTGCAAAAGTTGAAAGTAACACTTCAGAAACAAAAGCCGTTAACATAGTTTAAGTGAGCGATTATGATTCAGATTCCGCACTATTTGGTTTAGTCAGAGTTCATTATCTTCACAGAAATGAAAATTTACCTGTAGCAATTCCACAAATTCAAAGTGGAGCGTTAAACCCATCCATCTGGCACTAACACAACCAACACTACCCACTGAGACCGATTACTTCCACCACTACGTTGACTTCGCCACTAACATCTTAATTTCACTTAAATCTTAATATTAATTAAAATTGCAAGCTTAAGATAGCAGTGCGTCCCCGGCAACACCCAAGTCTGCACTGGTGGACTAAATGAGAAAGATTTCTCCTATTTCTTCCCATTCGAGAGAGAATATAAAACTCTTTTTCGCCTTTTTTTACTTCCAACTTCGTCTTAATATGCCACCCGCTCGGACCTTGGGCCGAGGGCGTTGAAATCTCGTAGAGTTGGCAGTGAAAATTTTAAATTTTAAATTAGCCTATCTTTTCCGATGTTGACCAATATAATAAAAAAAATGTATTGTGGTATGCATTATTATTTCCTTTGACTCGTACTATAAACCGCTAATATTTTTATAGTTAACTGTATCAGAATAGTTACCCACCTAAAGCTTAACCAAAGCGTGTGAACAGTTCTAAAATGGGCGTTGTCATGGTAATAACAGTTCTTTCTTTTATAATTAATATAGCATTGTTTTTACCATGGTTACGCGCATGACATTAAACTTGAACAATATCAATGATGGTGTTGGTGATCAACTGCTGTTATAACATAACTGCAACAGCTGGTAGATTTTTGACGTGTAAAAGTGCCCGGGCGTGTAAAAGTGTTTAATCAGTAGTAGGCGTACTTACTGAATAAACATCTTTTATCATTTAACTGACATCTGAATTTTATATTATATTTTCCAAAAACTGTTTTTTTATTAACAGTTTAAATGTGTAAAAATGCCAATAATATTTAATTAATTACATAACAGAAGCTTTAAAAAATAGAAAGAATCGATCAATAAAATTAATTGGTTCGGCTGTTTTGCAATATGGCAATATGGCGACTCCAGAAATAGCGTTTGGTGAATAAAATTTACATTCCAAAATAATTTATTGCTTGAAGTATAATAAAATGCGTCAAATTCTCCAACATATTTTAACAAAAAGCATTATATTTAATACCGTCGCGACCCGTAACTTCGCCTGTGCTACCCAACTTCGCCTAATTTTATATAAGTTGATATTCCCAGAATATTTGAAGGACAAGCTACTAAACTAAACTACTAAATAGTAAGTATTTTTCATTTATGGCAATATTTTGCGAATAATTCGTGGCTAACTTCACATTTTTGGTCACCAGTGCATTTTTTCCGCCGGATGAATTGACAGGTTTTTTGGTTTTGTGTTTAACTTCAGTTGGTGGCGATACTACAGAGCAGGTAATGCTAAGCTTTTTATTTGATTATAACCTACAACTAATATCCTATCATATGACATTGTTGTTTTATATCTAAGTTACGTTTAGAAGCTATAAATGAAAAAAACGTTGCTGAGGGTACAGTATCAGCCATCGTGTTGCCAAACTTCGCCTACCCCTAGGGCTGTCAATTCTGTTGTGGGTGAATTTCAAATATATTATACGTAGGTACCTAGTTAACAACTTAATTGAGACGTTAACTTTCTTCCATTGTGTAACCGAAATTTGTTCTATTTTTTTATAAAAATGTTTATCTCTATTATTAGTTATTACCAAAGAGGTATTTTTTTTTATGTACGTAAGCGAAATGAGTGAAGCCTAAATATTTTGTTACGTTTTTTGTTCGAAACTTATTATTTAGTTTTTAATATTAAATAATACCTACAACAATTTACGGATTTTTTACTGTACTTAAACCATTAACTCCCTTTATTTCAAAGTCAAGTAAGTTAACATGATTTTTGGCAACCCTATCAGCATTATAGCAAATGTATGGAACCAACTTCAGACTGCTTGAAACTGTTACCTAACTTCGCCTACCGCATGTTTTTTTTAAATGTAACCTATTATCCTAAATGTAAGATTCATATTCCTCTGTTATTCTAAATTGATTAGACTAGATGTAGATATGCCAAACAAATGTAAATGTTCGAAGCTTCGGCACAGTGTAGGCGAAGTTAGGAAACAACTCCCTAACTTCGCCTACTACTTTAAAGGCAATTTTAAGACAGTTAAGCTATGAAATTTAAAGCGTTAATTGCCTGTAACGATAGCCTAAGATATGTAAAATTTTTTTTTAATCATGAAGATTCAAAATAACTTGAAACCTGGATGATTTTTTGCAAAAGCTGTCAAAACCCAGGCGAATTAAGGGGTCTCGACGTAATCACAAAGAAACGATAAATAATAAAAATCAACTAGGCTGTAATATGATGCAAGAGTTTTTCTCAATCAATTTCGACACCGCCATTAAACGAATTACGACAAACTTTGTAATTTCCTTTTTAAGCTTGTACAAAAAGTTATGTATGCAATAAAATTAGCTCTTAAGGTATGAGTGCCGAGGTTATAGAGCCCGAGCTTATGAGCTAAGCTTCATTACGAGTATTGTCAACGCTTTGGAAGCTCTTATTAACTTGACATTAAACAAAATGATCATGTGTGCAATATAAAAACATGACCGCATAAAATATTTGGTGCTATTGATGTAACTAGGTGCTATGTTTTCCCAATTAACAAATAAAATAAGGGTAAAGAGTTTTACAGTTTATGAATGTATGTGCTCAGAAATCAGACGTCCCTCTATCTTTTCATCTAATTGACAGATTAAAAAGAAATTAAGTCATACGATTCATCAAGAAATTGTAAAAGTTACAGGCTATACGAGTATAACATCATGAGGGCTTCAGACTTGTCCCAAGTCAGGTTTCAGTATTTAACTATTAAATCGCATGTTTCCTGGTTTTTTACCAGCCAGTTCTATCGGCTCCTAGGTTCTCAGGAGGGTGGTTGTGTTAATCGCGGGACCGCCCCCGGTCTTCGTTAGTCTAGAATTAATTCGTTGATAAGACGCCGCGCCTCCCGGCGACGTCTCCGCGCCAGGGCTGTGCTGCCGGCAGGCCAGGGTAGGGATTCTCTCAACGACGGTCGGACGGACGAACGAGTGAATGTCCAAGCGGCGAGTTAAAGTAGTCCCGTCAGTGTGAACAAAACACATTTTAGCGCGTGCATTTTCAATTAAGTAGCCTTATACGTTCGATCCATGGGCAGAAACCATGCTGCTAAATTGAAAATGCACGCGCTGCAATGTGTTTTGTTCGCACTGACGGGACTATTTAATCTCGCCGCTTGGACATCACTCGTCCATCACCTTTGCTTCTTGAGAGAATCACACCCCAGGGTAGTGATTCTCTCAACAACGACAATCGGACGGACGAACGAGTGAATGTTCAAGCGGCGAGTTTAAGCAGTCGCGTCAGTGCGAACAAAACTTATTTTAGCGCGTGCATTTTCAATTTAGCGGCATGGTCTCTGCCGATGGAACAAACGTATAAGGCTGCTTAATTAAAAATGCACGCGCTAAAATGTGTTTTGTTCGCTCTGACGGGACTACATAAACTCGCCGCTGCGATTTTGCTCGTTCGTCCGACCGTCCGTTGTTTTTGAGAGAATAACACCCCAGGAACACTGTGCACCAACGACGGTATTTTGCTGGGAACGCTGTGACGTCACCAAACGAGGTATAGACTTATCTCACTGCGGACTATGAGTGGGAAGTGAGTAGAGCCAGCGATCAACTATTAATCTATACTTAATATTATAAAGCTGAAGAGTTTGTTTGTTTGTTTGCTTGAACGCGCTAATCTCAGGAACTACTGGTCCGATTTGAAAAATTATTTCAGTGTTAGATAGCCGATTTATCGAGGAAGGCTATAAGCTTTATATCATACTCACATAAACGAAGCGAAGCGAGCGCGGGTTGCTAGTAGAAATATATTAGTTCTATTATTGACACGGGATCTATATTTTTTGTTCGTTTCTTGAGCGAGAAATTGCTAATCAGATCCCAGTGGGACATACATAGGTACATACATACATACATATATATTCCCGGGAACACTGTGACCTCATTAAACATGGGAAATTCGGGGGGATACTGTGATGTCACACACAAGATTATTAGAAAGCAAAATAATAGTGCTTTATATATTTGCTATTTATTTCGATTTAGTAACGCTTGGGGTGTCCTAATGACGTTTGTGAGGATACCTACCTACAGGGTCCTATTTCTCTAACCTCGGTACACTAATAGTATTTAGTACACGTGGCATAGTCCGGGTAAAAAAGGGTCACTTTTCGACTGTATTTCATTTCAACGCGGTTAAAGTCCAAAAGTGACGAACCTTTTTTTACCCTGACATTCACTTTTCACAAGTAGACTTGTAGAAAATTGTACTGAGTGAAGTAATATTATTAATGTAGTGAGTTTCGATAGTCTTTTGGCTGATATAAATGTTATAATTTTTCTTTTATATGGTCAATTTTAATATTCGGTACCCGATCGCTGCTCTAAAACTCTTCACCCCTTCGGTAGATCGGAAGAAGTTTTTTAGTCTAATGTTTCATTATTTTAAAAATTTCAGGGAGGAAATTCTACCAGCATCATCGGCATTTCGACAGGTGCCATTTTGACAATAATTTGTGTAGTTAAGTTTATTTATGCCAATGCTACAAAAAAAATGCGAGACAGCCCTGATTTGCAGGAGCAAATTAAAAAGACGACCACAGGATCGGCTGGGGGCGCGGGGGGGTATTACACCCCCAAGCCTACGTTGACCCTCTTTAATGAACATTGCACTCTCGTGCCGTCCTCTTCCGCCCCCTCGGCGGCCAGGGGGCAGCTGATCCTGTCTTGCTCTGCCGGGGAGATTTGCTATGAGACCAATTGCCCGGATTGCAATTTTTAATACAAACATTTTATAATTTGTTTGAGTAAGCTGGTCTGGGGAAAAATATGCAAGGCCAAGGTCGTACCAGTTATGCATCGATAGATGTTAATTTGTTATAAAAATATTGAATAAGAAACCGGCCAAGTGTGAGTCGGTCTCGCGCACGAAGGGCTCCGTACCATTATCTATAAAAAATCACGTTTGTTATATGGGAGCCCCCTTACACATTATTTAAGACTGCGCCGATCGTACGCCGGATGTACAGTGGCACCCTCATTACTTTTCTTGTGTTTCCTAATAAACTAAAGTATTTTCTTGAAATTGGACGATTTTTTTTTGTACTACAAATGAAAACACAACTCATAAGGTATATCACATAGTTTAATAACAATTCACCTTCGAGTTATTAACTTAACGGAAAAAAGGCCACCTTTTCCCGATAAGCTGACTACTCAAAGGGTAATTGTTATTAAAGTTTGTTACGTATCCCATAAATTGTATTTTTACTTGCGCTACAAAAACATTTCGTCTGATTCCAAGGAAATTCTTTAGTTAATTAGAAAACACAATAATAGTAATGAGGGCGCCACAAGTTACACAACTTAATATTCTGCGAATATTTCAAGCGTCTACCTGTTGCCGTTATGAAAATCGAGCAACAAACGGCAAAAAAATCACGTTTGTTGTATTCTAGGCGGTAAAAACCATATCGTCTTTGACCTGTTATGATATTGTCAACGTTTTGATAACTCTTATTTATATACATACATACATACATTAAATCACGCCTGTTTCCCAGAGGGGTAGACAGAGACCACTTCTTTCCATTTGCTACGATCTTGACAAATTTCTTTCGCTTCTTCCTCATTCATACATCGAGTCATGCACGCACGTCGGTTTCGGGTACTGAAGATTCGGCCCTTTTCCAGTATTTCTCCGATTTGACTCGAAAAAGTAAGCCTAGGGCGGCCCCTTCCGACCCGTCCACTCACTTTCGATCTGTATATCTCTTTCGTCAATCTTCTTTCATCCATCCTTTCCAAATGACCGATCCATCGAAGCATGCCCTTTTCAATCTTAGTCACTACATCTTCTTTTATTCCACATTTCTCTCTGACTTTTTCATTCCTTACTCTATCAATAAGTTTCACACCACACATACTACGCAAAGAGCGCATTTCAACTGCATTTACACGACTTTTATGCTTGTCCTGCCACACCACTCTTAGGGCCACTTGCACGAAAAATTTAACCCTGGGTTAAGACACTAACGCCCACTTGCGTGGACCAGAGTTAGCGTCTTAACCCGAGGTTAGGCGGCAAACCACGTACAAAAGTAGACGTTTAACTCTGGGTTAAGGGCTAACTCTGGTCCGCGCAAGTGGGCCTAAATCGAGTTAAAATGACAGTTCTCGTATGAATCTGACGTCTACTAACTCGAGTAACGCCCACTTGCGCGGACCAGAGTTAGCCCTTAACCCAGAGTTAAGCGTCTACTTTTGTACGTGGTTGGCCGCCTAACCTCGGGTTAAGACGCTAACTCTGGTCCACGCAAGTGGGCGTTAGTGTCTTAACCCAGGGTTAAACTTTCTGTGCAAGTGGCCCTTATTTACTTGACAGTAATGGCGGTCTAGTTAAAAACAATACCATACAACGTCAAAGGCAATATGGTTTTACGCTGTAGAATAGAGACCCTGAGATATTACTCGTAAGAGTTCATTTCATCAGAGTATTGTATGAATTCTTAGAAATATAATTAATTACGCGATCCAAAGTCAAAGACAGTAAAAAAATGGAAAAATGGCGATGACGCATAGACTAGGCAGACTGTAGACTGGACTGGAGTTGTTTGGATAAATCATTGACATTTTATGAGTCACAATGTGACCATAAAAAAAGAAAATAAAAGCTTAGAAACCGGACAACGAGTCTACTTTTTAGATTAATTAGGTATTTCTTAAGAGGAAATGAAACAAAAGCTAGACTGGTTAGGACGGTTAAGACTAACAAAAAGTACATACCTACTTTTTTTTTTCAATACTCAAGTTTTCAATACTCGAACAAATCCCTTACCGGGTTTTGAACCCAGGACCGCTAGCTTCGTAAACAGGGTCACTAAACACTACCAACTTGGCCAACGCGTCGTCAAAGTTTTAATTTACATCGTCGTTAAACATTTTTGTAACAACCTACAAAAAACCACTTTACAACGGGCTCGTCCACCATATTTTATTGCTAATAACTTGCAAGCAACTAATCATCCTGCATTATTAGTCATCCTAAAACTTTCACGTCAGACATTAAAATTGATAAATAAATGGCCTATCCCAGACGCAGGCTCCTATTTATACTTCGCAGACTTGTCACGAAGCGGTCACCCATCATTCACCTGACCTCTACCAAGTTTGCTTAACCTGAGTGATCCATCAGACTTGGCCGGTACCGCTAGACCGCCGGGTATTAGTATTACGGGAAATGCATCTCATAATTTTAAAGACGCGGTTTGCCTTGTCGGTGGTGGCTTTGCCTACAAAGCTATCAGTGTCGAGTTCGATTCCAGGTGAAAATGTTTGCGCGTGACATTTTGTTGTTTGTTTTCTATGTAGGTATTAAGATTTGTATTTCTCTTCATGTTTATGGTTGCCTAGTACCCATAGTACAAAACTGTGTTTGGGACAACGTGAATTGGTCTAATATTGTCCTCTGATATAATTAGTTTAAAATAAGAAGTTATGTAAAAATCGCTCAACCTACGAGTATATGTATGTCATGCAGTTTTAAGTATAAAAACAGCAATTTTTTGTAGCTATGTTATTATAACAACATTAAAGTTAATATCTCGGATTTAGGTAACGCTTTCGTATATGCAAGGTGTAAGTATAATTTAGTGTTTTAGCCCTTGAGGTTCCGTACATAAATTAAAGAATTTACTCTTTAATAACATTCATACCTTCACGCCCTCATTCCCAGAGTGGGGTAGGCAGACTTACAGAATTACCAACAACCCTAAAAATTTTTTGATAATTCAGTAACCACATTTTGCACTATTAGGCTAAGATGTTGACCAGCGTATTAGTGAGAGGTTGCATACCCATCACCTAACTTACTGCAAGCCTTTATTCCCTTAGTAAATTCATTAATTCGTAAATTTTAGAATTTAAGACGGATTTAAGGCTGTATGTATATAAAAAAAGGTTCTCTGTCGTTTGCCCAAAAGTCATTTGCCATAATTCTATCACTTGCCATAATATTCATTCGCCATAATATTTATTCGCCATAGAGGCATTTTTTCTGAAATCGTGAACTATTCAGAATTGTTATAAACCTAACCTAACCTATTGGGCTCTATACGATGGCATGTAAAAATTACCTGAAAGGTTTACAGTTTCAGAAAAAATGCCTTTATGGCAAATTAACATTATGGCAAGAAACACAATTATGGCAAATGAAATTCGGGTAAACGAAGTGAACCGATAAAAAAAAGGTCGTTTATTTGGTTACGTCTAACACAAGTAGGTACAGAAGAAGGAATTATCAAACCAAAAAATACTGAACTCAGCTTGTTACTATGTTTTTGTTTGGTGTGCAATAAAGTGTTTTGTATTGTATTGAATTGTTACTGGTTTTAAGGTCAAAGTTGGTCTTCCGCAGATAACTCTCATAAATAAATCCGGTAGTTTCATAAACACAGGATTCTCATTAACCAACGGACCCCTAAAACGTCATTATGGTCCTTTACTAACTTTATTGCCCTTGTGCGCTCGCGCAAGTTAGTAGTCACGTGCGGAATTAAGGCCAAGCGATGACCAATTAGCCACTCAATAACAATCAAGGGGCTAAAATTAGCCCCGTCGTGCTATAAAGATGATTAAAACCGCTCATTTAAAGGTAATGGAGTTTATTAAACTGCTAAATTGGCCGTTTTGCAGCTTTAACTTGCAAAAAGTGGGTAATGAATGCAAGCATGTTTTGCACGCGACTTTGTTCGTGTTTATGACCGAACCAAAAACCAGTCAAGAGCTCACAGTAGGTATTAGTATACGCTGTTAGTTATGTTGGATCGTTTTTAGGATACAACTTAAATAAAAATATGTGAAAAAAAATCGTTTCATGTATGTATCCCCCGTAATAACACATTCTGAAAATAAAATTTACCCGGTACCTTTTACGGTTTAAAAGATACAGCTCTATCTTTTACGTTTCAAAAGTTAGGACGGATGGACGGACGGAGAGCGCAGGCATATATTAATAGGGTCCCGTTGGGTTACCCTTGGACACGGAACCCTAAGATGTACCTGATACCTGTTTTCTTAATAAATAAAAAACATTGATACCGTATATATTCCGGAAACCTAAATATTAGGTTTGATTACACATTATGTGTATTTGTACGTTGATATTAACATAAATATAGATAAGTTTTTTTTTAAAGTACCGCAATGGTGGCCTTTCCGCAATGTTGGAGAAAAGAGTACCTATACTCATCACATGAAGTACGAGTACCTATTTACTTAGTGGTAGTGATCTAATATTTGCCAGGTAGTCTATTAAATTTGCGTACCTATCGTCCGTTTTTGTCTACTGTCTACATTGATATAATACAGAGTTAAAATTGTATCTGTTTGTATGTTGAAGTTTCTCTGGAACTACTGAACCGAAGCTACGAGTATTATTATCCCTGATGATATAGACTACTTTTTATTTTGGTTTATCCGAAGCGAATCGCCGGTCGCTAGTAACATATAACGACTAAAAAAAATACAGTCGAACATAGAACCTTCCCCTTTTTTCAGTCAGTTAAAAAAGTGATAGATAACTAAGAAAATTTACCAATGAACTGAACAACAACTTTATAGCTTAAAGAGTAAGTTTAACTGGAGGCGTCACGACTCAATCACTAATAGTCACGATTATAATTTCAATACGGTGTTATTTATTTACATTTCATATCTACTGTTTGGAAAGTAACGATTTCCGTATTAATAGCAGGATGAAAATGGTATTTAGTAGAGAGGAAAGTAATTTCGAAAAAAAAAACGTTTTTTTCGTTAGGTTATATTATATTGATTAATCTGGTATGGTAATAATGATACAGGCAAAGAATGCTACCTTGCGGGACACCTAACCTCCCTTGGCTAATAATATCTTAAATTTGTAGTTTTAAAACTTGATATCCAATCCTCAACAACGTAACATTGTATTAAATTACAATGACACATGACACATATAAATGGACTTCGGACAAAGTCCTACCACCACATGTTTTTTTATTCATATTATTGGAAACGCCTAATCTAGTCTAGGTTCTAATCTAATCATAGTGTAGGTTATGGAGCAGTTTTAATGCAAACTCATTTTGATGATTAGACATGTAACAGTCAAACTGTGAAAACAGTTTTGCGGGACGTTGTTGTAGAACTAAGTTTGTTAATATGTTATAATAAATAAATAAAATAAATAAAAAATACTATAAATTGAATATTAATACGAATATGAATGTAATCTATTAATGTAAGGTAACTACGGATCAAATAATCGCCCTAAGAAAGATGTTGCTTTGACTACACAGACAGTTAAATAGCAGGGCGGTTATGAACGGTCAGTTCACAGCGAAGTACAGTTATGCGATATTAATGTGCAGTGATTTCCACGCCTCCGGGGCATGCTGATGCAGATAACGCATAGGGACTGTGCACAAAGCGCAAAGTGTAGAGATCAATTTAGATCAATTTTCCAATTTTAATGAATCACGTGCTCGTCTTATATGTTTATACTTATATTTCAAGTGCGAAAGTAACTGTTTATTAGTAACGCTGCCACAGCCTAACCAGTGAACAGGGTTTTATGAAATTTGGCGCGGAGATAGCTTCAGCGCTAAAAAGAGACTTAATATGATACGTTTTATTTTAGAAAATTTATAAATGAGTTCTACGCAGATGGAGTCGCGGGCAACAGCTAGTTTTAACTAGAGGCTGCCCGAGTTGGTCAGTCGTGTTTCATAAAAAAAATGATGGAGGTAAGCAAGTTATAATACATTTATGCCACAATTTGATACTTGCCACAAGTTGCTGACAAAAAACCTGTGGTGATACACTGACAGACAGACACCGAAGTCTCACCAGAAGGGTATCCTTTTTCAAAATGTTGGTACGGAACCCTGAAAACGTAGATTACCAATGATTATTAAGGAACTGGTAGTATACCGAGACTGGGCGAGAACATTTATAAATATTATCATGCACTAGCCTTTACAGCATCAAAATAATGCGATTACTAACAGATAGCGAATACTCACATCTCTATTATGTTCATTAATAACTCATTAAACACACCAGCCAAAAACACCACATCGAGCTCATTTATAATGAAAATAATGTTTCCGGGCACCGAATGCGTAAAACATTTAATTGAAACGTTACCACACTTTCACAATTTCTAATTTGTTTTTATTACAGCCAACTCATTTCAGTTAATTTAATATACTCACGGCCATAACTCAAAATAATTACTCGGTGCGTGTAACAGGTATTTTATTCCGTACTAGGTATTGTAATTAGTATCTGCCTACTCGACTCCTCCCCGGTAAAGTCGAGTATCTATCTTGTGTACAGAATCAAGACCGTTTATTATAGTGTTCAAGCGATGTGTCACAAAGTAACACGGTAACTGCAACGGAGTATAGTATTATTGAAATAATTATTTTGTCAATTTGCGCATAATCCTGCGTATAATCGATCGCCAACGGTCATATTGAACACTTCTTGGTACTTTTGCTGCACGCTTTTCATTTATCGTGCTTGTCAGCTCATGACGGAAGTTTCGCGGAGTCTGACACTTCTGGACGCAAGTAGGGTACGGCTGTCAAGTTAATATCACCGCGTTTATCCGTGCGGTTATGATTTACTAGTGGCTAGTTAATGTTTCTAGCACAATTTTCTTACAGATAGGCCGTGAAGTTATGAAAATTGGTTGAGAAAATGAAGGAAATTGAATTTATTATACGTCCTTGAAATGTTAAAGTAAACGTGTATACTTAATCTTATTTGCTTCGAAAACCAAACCCTTGCGTTTCTTCTTGAGTTTTCCCAATAATACACGGTGTTTTTTTTTTGGTGATCAGGAACCAATTTTTCTAATTCAGTCATTAATGGCGATCACGTTTAAGTCGCAGTTACATGAAACAAAACTTATTTTTTTATGTAAACAATATTTTTAAACTAACTTTTAATTGAAATTAATTGTCACCCTACTAATTGTTTAGTCTATGAGTTAACAACACTTAACTGATAAGTTTATTGACGTAATATTTGTCAAATTTCCCGCCAAAGCGATGCCACTTGACGTATCTACTTCACTTCAATAATTAATGTAGGATGTCCATGTATCCAGTGGTGATTGGTTTTAACAATATCATTAACTTAAATAAATTAAACAGTGAGTTAATTGTTTGAGACATCAACCATTAAATTCCATTTTTGTTGCTTATTAATAATTTTCAACTCCTGATCACCGATCGAAAATCACCGTGTATAGTTAAACAGGTAAGTATATGTACAGTTAAAAAATACAACACCCTCTACAATCGCTTAATCGTGACAAATAACACGTAAGTGTAGTACTGTACCCAAGTTCTAAATCTGTAGCGATATTCTTTTGCAGTAAAGTCAAATTCATATTGCAATATCTTCAGCGAACGAGCCTTATTTGACGCATTTTCACCACTCCACTTTGTATCTGCTATTATTCGATGCAGGGATCAAACGAATCTGGTTTGTCGTAAGCCTCTCCTTTGATTCGAGAATAACACCGCTACAAGATCGGGATAAGACCGTATCGGGTTTCACGCGGCGTATTGACACGAAGCGAATTAAAAAGCGTCATTACAAAGTATTAATAGGGCGTGCATCGGTGCATCGATGCTCTCGGGAGGCGAGACCTCCCCGGAGCGGACACGATGCACTCACAGGGATGCACTCTGGAAAAATTGGTTTATTTTTTACGTGGATTGCGTTCCCTGCCACTTAAGCAACAATGTATTTTATTTTGACGGGACGGGCGTAACGTGTCATGGTCGCAGTATGTTAAGGCTAGAGAATCAGAAGTTAGATATACTTAACAAATATAACTGACCTAGAGGTAAAATCAGCAGCTTTTTATGAACTATTTATTAGGGAATGCAAACCGGTAAACCGGATTACCGGTTTACTGGTAATACCGGCCCAGTCTGGCGTCGGTAATTTACCGGTAAATTTTAGAGATTACCGGTAATTTACCGAATGGTGTTAAAAGGAAAAAAAACGCAAAACAACGTTGTACGCGCAAATTCTGTTGCAAATATCAGAATAAAACTCTAACTAACTATTTATACTTATACTGACTTATGAATTATTAGTGCTATCGCTCGCGCTACCGACTTTCCTGTTTGTACCTACCTACCCAATAGTTAACTAAAGAAAAAAACGACAACCTTATGTTTGCATATTCTATAGGCTTCATACTTTCGATTGGTTGATCCTACAAGTAGATTTTGTGGTGTATAGAAGTAGAATCGTTTATTTTATATTTTTAAGTTGTTTGTTGACCAGAAAATTAAGTTTAAAGTGGCCTTGACTACTAGGTAGGTAGTTATTTAAACAATTTCAAGAGAAGATTGACTGATATGTTAAAATATAAGATTTTGAGTATTTTACTTTTTAACAATGTGATTACCGGTAATTTACCGGTATTACCGGTGAAAATGTACAGAGACCGGTAATTTACCGGTTTTCAAATTTGGCCGGTAATTGCATTCCCTGCTATTTATACGGTGCTTGTATGCGGTGCTTAGTGCAGACAAGAGTAGTTAAGTTAGCTTTGTGTTGTGGTGCGGACGGCCACTAACAGAAGCCGATGTAAACAAGTTGTTCTTTCCAAAACTTAGGAAGTCCAATAATCATGCATGATCTTCAGTCATGAAGAAACGACCAGAGGGAGAGAGACGTAAAATAAATAAGTGATGTTTGTTAAAATTAAAAGAAGAAAATATATTTTCAGACACCAACTTTTTAATAAGTAATCAATAGTTTCACAATCTCAAAATAGAAGAATTTCATTTTAGGCGAGACATAATATTATAACTTTGACATTTGGCAGATGTATGCCAATTTGCGCAAATTTAGTCGCTCATAAGTTTCCCGAACTTTGATGACATTAAAACTGACTTTTATTAGAGTTTCTAAATGTCAAGTCAAAGTTGACGCTGCTCAATTATCAAGCCGATACGAAACTTATGAATAATATTCGAGATTATGTTTAATAATTTGTGATATTTTCTATAAATCATTTAGGTAATACACAGCAACTTGAAAAGCAATTTTTCATGTTTTTTTTCTTTATTTGCGCGGTTTGTTTTAACTAGGACCACAGGACAGTTCTAGGAACACAGGACGTCCTAGAACGTAGTACTAACAAAAGGAGTGTTGTTACTGAACGATTGAATAAAATATTTATTTGGCTCTTAATCAAAATAAAAATACATTCAATACACCAGTAAAATCAATTCGATTATTAAAATGAACACCTGAATTCAAAATTGTATGTAATTTTAGTAGTAAGTACTATTTATATTCTAAACTAAACCAATAAATTCTTTTACCACTTGTCTTTCTTGTCTTCTTTTCCATCTTGGAGGCGACAGTCTCTTAAAGCTTCAAATGAATAGTAGTCAAATTTGGGTCTCTATTGACTGCCATAATTATTTTAAGTCATAATGCGTTTTAAGTCATAATTTTCGCAAGTCATAATGCATTTTTCTCAGGTCACGGTTATTTTTTCAGGATTTTTATAGAACTAACCTAACCTAACCTAACTAATCTACACGATAAGCGTTTATTAAAAACTGTAACTTCAGCCTGAAAGAAGTTATGACAAAAAAAAGTATGACTAACAATACATTATGACCAACGATATGTATGGCAGTCAAAGGGATCCGAGTCAAATTTATTTAGCGTTGACCAGTTGACCACCCACTCCGGCCCTGCACGATTTTTATCAGGGTAGCAAAATTCAAAAGCATGCTTCGCAAAATAATATTCGAGATTATAATACCTAATAATTTATAGCTTCATCGGGACCGATTACTGCGCACAATACATGTTCGGTAAATATTGAAAATGCCCGCCAAGTGCTTAATAATATCACGTTCCGGCCCGATCCGGCCAAACGATACTTTTAACGTAATTTACGATAAAATAATTGGACGAACGCCGGCAAATTACTTTAATAATGGAGAAACGTTTTTTTGCTACAACGCCATCTATTTTGCGGCTGCGGTACTAAAATGGTGTTGCCTTAAGGAGCTGTCCACGCTGATTTGGGCGACGTACACGGGGTGAAATAGGAACCGTGTTGGTACCAGATGTCACGTCAAAATTCAAATATCTGTAACTGGAGATTCTGTGAGATACGAAAATAGATAATTTCCGAAAAGCATCTTTGCTTGTCAAGTAAACGTTAGTCTTAATTATTATTCTAAATCCAGGAACTAAATAAGACAAGTTAAGTTAGTTATAAACTTGCATAGCCAGATGTTGTTTTGATATAACAGTTTACAGTGGGTAGGTATCTCTTAATTTTTGTATTAAATAGTATTTTTATTTTAAATGTACTAACGCCAGAATTCATTCTAAAAGTACCTACTTATACGATCTTTGATGAGTAAAAGTGTAAAGGCCGTGCCAGTTTAAGTAACATTATTATGTGCAAAATTTTACTTACTTGGTAAAAAATTATAATACTGAAAATGATTTTTGTTTATTATTTTCATTTCTAACCAACAGATTCCCACGTACTATATGTTGTACATCTACTAAAGATTATTACACTTATATATTTTTTACAATAACGTTTCAAATTTTACTTGCAACGCACAAACAAACAAATACGTCAGTTAAAAAGAAACAGACTTCATTTCAAACTGGCCACTTCACACCAACGTTCCAAATTCAAACCAATCCATCAGCCATTCCCATCCTCATTACCGTGATCGGTTCCCGCGAATCGCGATCTCATAAATATGGCTGACGCTGAGAGCGCGGGCCGATTAGTAGGTGCGGCACGAGAAACAATTTCCAATGCCCCGTACAATTTATGACTTCATCGCCAATCGGGGGGTCACGACGCTGGTTTGTTTTAGTTGCGATTGTTACGGCGTGGCTTATTTGGCTGGGTTATTAATATTTTTGTGTTTATATGACCAATGAGCATCATAGTTGTTTACTAATCTTTCACTAACTGGGATTGACCAAAAAAAAGTAACTCACGGTTTTTACTTTCTCTTTAGAAATAATAGGAAATTTTAAGACACCAATTTAATTATTTTTTTATTTGACCCAATAGTTTTGTTTTAATATCTTTATTTATTTAGCAGACAGTTTATGGATGACATGATTATTTTAAATTTGGGATGGCATTTTTTAATATATTACAACAATTAAATGATATCTGATGAAAAAAAGTGATTGTTATAGTGTATTAAAACATACTATTAAAAGCTGTTTTCGCCTAACCCGTAAGATACACCTAGGAGGGCTTCAAGCCGAAAACGAAAGTCAAACAATGGTTAAATATACTTTTGCCGAAACATCCAAAATAGAAAAATATTTCAAGAACTTAATAATGCAGAACGGCTTTAAAACCCTATTCCTCAAAATATTTTCGAATTGGAGTACCTAATTGTAAAAATATGAACAATCCCAATTTGGACACAGTATGTTTTTCTAATGTGTAAAGTCACCAGCAATCGATACTAATATTGTAAAGCTGAAGAGTTTGTTTCTTTGTTTGCTTGAACGCGCTAATCTCAGGAACTACTGGTCCGATTTGAAAAACTATTTCAGTGTTAGATAGCCCATTTATCGAGGAAGGCTATAGGCTACATATCATACTCACATGAACCGAAGCGAAGCGAGAGCGGGTCGCTAGTAATAATATATTATCCAACATTGAGCTAAAAACTGTCTGACACGTCTCTAATACTAGAGGCATAGGAGGGTGTCAGATATTTTTGAGACTGTACCTACTTTTAAAACTGTTTTGAGAAGGCATACGGATTTTGCTTAGTTGGTAGAGACCCTGCGTACGAAGTAAATGGTCCCGGAGTCGATTCCCGATCTCTCTCTCTCTCCATTTAAGAGCCATGCTCTTGTCGGTGGAGCAATCGCCAACCGCTCCGGTCCTCTGACAACTGCTTGACTTTCTGGTACGACCCAACCTTAACCTTCTCTTTTATCTGCTCAAAGTAATTTCTTCTTGGTCTTCCTCTGCCTCTCTTTCCCTCTAACTTCCCTTCTATGATGTTTCTAAGGAAAAAGTCGTGTCGTAGCAGGTGTCCTATCATTGTTCCTCTTCTATTTTCTATTGTTCCTAGTAAATTCCTATTTTCATTTATTCTATTCAGCACTCGGTCATTTGTAATTTTTTCCGTCCAGCTTATCCCCTCCATTCTTCTCCAACACCACATTTCAAAAGCCTCCAATCTTTCTCTATCTCTTTGTATCAGTGTCCACGTTTCACTGGCGTATAAGGCTATGCTCCAGATGTACGATTTTATGAAATGCTTTTTAATGTTAGTTGCTATTTTTGATCTGAAAATATGTTTCTTATTGTTGATTCCCGATATAAGCGAATATTTGTGCGATGTGCGTGAGTGTTTTTTCCTAAGTCTTCGATGTTTTTTTATGTATTTAAATGCGTTTTTAACTATTTATAGTACCCATAGTACATGCCTAGAGCTTAGTGCGGGATTAGGTCAATTTGTGAGAGATTCCAGTACAAATTTAGTAGTGGGCGTGCTTCGGCTGATATTATGAACTCTATTTTAGATTGTCGAAAATCGAGTGTAACGTTTTCAATCATATAGGTAATTTATAGACACTTTAAATTTGAGAACAGGGTTTCTATTCTACTGGGTAAAACCATATTGCCTTTGACATGTTATCGTATTGTCAACTCTATAGCTCTTATTTACTTGACAGTAATGGGGCCAAATTATAAACAAAACGATATAATTTCAAAGACACCAACTTATAAAGACACCAAGTTTTATGGTTATACCTATTAGAATAGAGGCCCAGTTTAAAAACACACAGCTTCATAGTTCTTCTAACGTAAAGATACCTCTCGTCTAACAGCACAGAATAACACCTAAGTGACTTATAACATTGGACGCAGTCACGCCATTGTCCCATAAAACCATCGATAGTTCAAACGTTAGCCAATAAATAATACAGCAAACGCTTTATTGAAATAACGTGGTCGTAAATCCTATTCTAATCAATATTAGAAATGTTTGTACGAATGTTTATTTAAGTTTTTCCTTACGAAAGAGTAACAACGACCCAAACAAAATAAATTTGGGAAAATCTCGCACAATTGAGAGTGTTCATATTTTTACAATTACTCCAATTCGAAAACCATTTCGAGGAATAGGGTTTTAAAGCCGTTCTGTATTATTAAGTTTTTGAAATATTCATCTATTTTGGATATTTCGACAAAAGTATATTTAACCTTTGTTTGACTTTCGTTTTCGGCTTGAAGCCCTCCTAGGTGTATCTTACGGGTTAGGCGAAAACAGCTTGAAATAGTATGGTTTAATACACTATTACAATCACTTTTTTTCATTGGATATCATTTAATTGTTGTAATTTATTAGAAAATGCCATCCCAAATTTAAAATAATCATGTCATCCATAAAATGTCTGCTAAATAAATAAAGATATTAAAACAAAACTATTGGGTCAAATACAAAATTAGTGAAATTTATGTCTTAAAATTTCCTATTCTTTCGAATGAGACAGTAAAAACCCGTGAGTATTTTTTTTTGCTCAATCCCAATTTGAAGTAGTCCCAAAGTTCCCAAACTATGCTCTGGCTTGTACAATGGGCAACGATAAAAATGCTTATGTAGAGAAATAAATATTTTACTCGCATTCAACACACAAATACACGATTTTCCCATACCGGAAATAGAACACGGGGTCGCTAGTTTCGTAGGCAGAGTCTAATCGCGTCGCCAAATCGTATATTGCATAGTCGTATAATCGTAGTAAAAGCTTTACTATATTTTTTGTAGTTAAGGAAATATGATAAAAATATTCATACATACATAAACCCTCGTTCCCAGAGTGGGATAGGCAGAGCTACAGAATTACCTACAACTCTAAAAACTTGTTAATAATTCTGTAACCACATTTTGCACAAATAGGCTAAGACGTTTACCAGCGTATAGTGGCAGGTTGCAAGCCCATCGCCTAACAGTACAACAAGCCTTTATTACATCCACAAGAAGACATGTAATGGCACTATTCTAACCTGGCAACCACACGGGATAATAAAAGTATGAATATGATGCAGTAGTGGTAAGACCTTGTGCAGGATCCGTCCGGATCGCTACCACCATTTCTTATCCTTTAACCTACCCCCAAGCAGCAGTGTTCGCATTGTTGTGTTCCGGTTTGGGGATAAGACAGCCGGTGAAATGACTAGCATAGAGGCATTCCATCTTAGTCCTCAGGGTTGGCAACGTATTTGCAAAAAAGTAGGTTATAGTCAGCCAAATAATATTTACTGAACTGTACACTCTTATTTACCGGAAACATGCTGCAATAAGCCGGAATGAACATTTTTGGCTATAGAGGTAAGCTTTTAACGGCAACGCGTTCCATTTTTTCCAATCTCGAGGACCGTCCGACAGATTTCTTGCAATTAGTGTTAACTTGAGCTTTAAATTTACCGAGCGTTCAGTAAAAACTTGGTAAAACGAAGTGATTCCAGCAAACAAACTTTGAATTCTCCCACGTATTTACTATACCCCTAAAAATGCTTGACCAAGTGGATCTTGATTTATACAATGTGGGTTCAGTAAGAAAACATTTTTGTAGCATTTCAATTACATTTATTGTAATGGTATTTTTACAATCATTGGTTACTATAACTGCAATTTTAGTCCTTGTATCTATTGGATAAAGCCATTTGCTAGGGATGGACATCATCATTATCATCATCCATCGTTCGCTGCCTCTCCCGTAGACGTCCAATATGGTTCGCTACGATGAGATCCGCTAGCATGTACTGTACATATGCATCCTTTAGCAAAACTTAATGTCTAGGTTTGTACTAAGCTCTAGGCTTGAACAGGGTACTAGACAACGATAATCTTACTTATATGTATAGAGAAATACCAATCACACAAATATATTGTTACTTTACATATTAATGTTTTGTGAAAGGATGGTACTGTTGTGTCTCAAACATATCGCTTTTTTTTATGGCATAGAGAAGACAAACGAGCACACAGGCCACCTGATGGTAAGTGGAAACTGTGACCCATAGAGATTCGCATTCACAAGACTGCAATGCAATCCTAAGACTGCAAATGCGTTGCCAACCCTGAGGACTAAGATGGAATGCCTCTATGCTAGTCATTTCACCGGCTGTCTTATCCCCAAACCGGAACACAACAATGCGAACAATGCTGTTTGGCGGTAGGTTAATGGATAAGACGGTGGTAGCGATCCGGACGGACCCTGCACAATCCTACCACCCGCAAAAACCAGTTTTCTATTACGAAACGAATTGTATATTGCGAGACGAAAGACTAATGCTACCAACATCCCACAACCGTTTTTAGATATCGTTGTTAAATCTGAAGGAACGACTCACTAGAGTTTTCTTCAAACGACTTCACCGACATCATACTCGTTGTCATGCAGTGTCTTCCCTTGCAACACTATTAACCGTTTTTTATTATTCATTATTCCTTTAAGAGGAACATTATTCTTAAGGTGGTCCTTCTGTGCCCGCGGTACCCTAAAAGGCATCATGTTTCCGGCCATTTCAGGAGCTACAGGACTTCGGCTTGATGGCCCCGACAATTGATATAATTACTTCATTAAGCAGTCATTAAGACTTTGTTTTACCCCTTATGGGCCACCGTAGCGTCAGAAGAATCGTGTTACGAACGTCTAATGACCTCGTTTGACTTGATTTTGTTTATTACAGGAAGCACTTCAGAGTCAATGGCGTGGAACGCAGCTTTTTACACGGATGACGTACCTAAACGTGAGAGGTTTTTAAAGATGGTATTCGTGACAGATGGATATGGATTTTTAATGTAAATGTGATTGTTTGATAATCGTATGAAAGAGTTAAGTTGCATACAAACCAATTTACCTTTAAAGAAATAGGTTAACTGGCCATTTATGATTGATAAGAATATAATAATAATAGTATTTCAATAAAATTCGTGTAAATGAATTTCGACTGTTTAATAATTTTAACCGCTATATACGACGCGGTTAACCTAATTAGCGGTAGTGACGGTCCCTTCGAAGCTTGCAGTAACAGTTTTGATTCCTGGTATGGGCAAATATTTGTTCCTGAGTCTTGGATGTGCTCTATGTATTTAAGTATGTTTATTGTGACCTAGTATCTAGTACAGTCAAGTTCATATGTCTCCACTTTAGTACCTTGTCACTTTAATCGCTTTGACAATTCATTATATGGCAGTTTAAACATGACATTAAATAGACAAGGTACTAAAGTGTACACATATTTATGAACTCGACTGTACTAGTATAAGCTTAGAGTTTAGTTTGGGATTTAAATTCACAACAGGTTTCTTTTTTAAATGTCTTCAGAGGTTTGTCTCAAACGCATGCTATTTTTTAAATTTTTTGATTACCTTCTAAGAAAAAAAACAGTGTTTGCTACGCCCGCTCTGGACTTGTAGTAGGAATGATGTCATTTAGTTCGATGGCGTTTAAGCTCTTTAGACACTAGCAGTTGGTTTATCTCTCTCTCAGTAAATAAAAAACAAAACAATCAAAAAATAGTAGGCTTTTACGACAAACATATGACATAATGTATCATTTACACTCAACGTAAGCGATGTGTAACATAGCTTGCGTCAATTGCATAGCTTTTCCATATTCTGCTTTCGTTGGGTTTGGCAGAATGCGACTTGCCTAGGCCTCCTGACATTTGACTCGCAATCGCAATTTATACCGCTATTCAATAAATTCACACGTTAACTTGCCACGCACAGTCTCTCGCTTGTTCTGCCGACGCTCCTGAGCCTTTCTGTTTTATCGCGTAATTAGCGTCCATAAAATCAGGATAGTTGGTTGTGAGTCGACGCGGTTTCGGAATCGCTCGCGTGCCTCCGTTCTAGAACCGTCTAGAATGCCGCGCGGTTCTTAATGCGCCCTTTTGAGGCTCAGCGCTTTTTGTCCTATTAACGCCGCAATCATAAACCCCTTTACTTTGTCAGCCCAGTAAAATAATAAGGCGTTTAACCTTTTCAAATAGCAACTATAAATAACAGATAGAAATCATTTCCCGTCGAGATATTTCACGTTTTTCTGCGCGAGATGCTTTAAGGCCGATGGGATTTGTAATTAACCGGCCGTTTTTATGGGCTGAGCACTGACTCCCGGTGGTTTCCTCCTCATGAATTATACATGATGGGGTCTAATTTACATCACATCAAAAACACTTCGTGGCACTAAAACGTCGATTTGGCCATGTCGGCAATTTGAACTGTAATTTTCCGGTTTAGGTAATAAATTATCGTGTGTAACCGGGTTATTTAGCGGTGTTTTGAGACGAGATTAATTTGAGCTTCGATGTAGGTGCATTTCCTAATGCGCGGCGGCTCACGGCAGAGTTGTTTTAATTTATGGGGTTGCCATGATGGCAGCCGGAGATTGTTACGGACGCTGCCATTCAATTAAGCTAAATGTTGCCACGATTTGATTGAAGTGATTCGGGTATTAATGAGTTTTCCCACAGGGAGAATTACTGGTATGCAATAAATATGTACACTAACTGCGGGATTTCGAGTACCTATATTTTCGAGTTGCATAAGACCATAATAACAATTTAATGTTTGATAGGTAGATATATTTACGATATTATTATGATAGAATATGATAAGTTTGTTGGTAAAATGCCATGCCATGTATATGATTTTATTTTAGTCACATTTATAAAATGAATAGATTATTAAAACCCTAAAACAGACAATGATCCAAGTCCAATTTTTAAGGAATTCCGTAGACTTTTCTCCAGACCTTGATAAAATTTATACGGGACCATCCCTAAAATTTATACTGGACAATCATTGTTTTTTTAATTGCTTACAATTGGCTCAGGAATTGAGTAACATAGGTACACACAAACAAACATACGAATTGAAACCCTTCTCCTTTTTTGAAGTCAGTTGAAAATAGCCCTTGGTAATAAATATGTCAAAAACATACTCATTCTTTGTCAATAATAATTAACCTAAGTCATTGTTTGTCAATGTCAATTAACATTTATAATATACTCAGAAGAATATTATGATTCTTCATGGCTCGCATCGTAAAATTAATGTATTTACTGTTAAAAATGTATACTCAATAGCTCATAAAAATGCTATAAAATTAAAGATGTTATTAGCGATGTCTGTTCATTTCTTTTGTTAATGTGCCAGAGTTCAACGTACGTTGTGATAAATTCTGACGTATTTATTTTTTAGCCACCTGGGCCCTATTTAATAAACCTTACAAGTTGTAAATTGTAAATTGTATCTGACAGGTTACAATTTACAAGTTTCCGTTTAATAAAAAGTTTAAGTTACAAATTTGTAATAGTGGAAAATTTACAAAATTGTACAATTGTAGCTACAATTTTACATATTTCTGTTTAATAAACATTTTCTTTTCACAGGTAGTTGTTTACAATTTTGTATGGAAATGTACTTTATTAAACACATAATTGTACTTACAAGTTTACATATTTTGTAAATTGTAGTACAATTCCGACAGGTAACCCAATGCTGTGTAAAGAATTGATGCAGTGTGCCTCACGTTATTAATTTATTAAATAACATGGTTCTAACAACGAGTAGTGATAGTAATAGTGACGCGAGTGATAATGAATATGTTATTCAACGGAGACGATGAGTTTTTCGTAAAAGGATACAATTAAATCTTGATGTAACTGATTTTTCGTTCAACGAAAGATTTCGGGTCAGCAAAACTACCGTCGAATATTTACTTTTGAGAATAGGGCATGATCTTGAACACGATACAAAGCGAAATGCAGCCCTTACACCGAGTGAACAAAAAATGGGTACTAGACAACCGATATGCATATGTACTAAGCTTATATAAATAAATTAATATTTATATAGCCAAATAGAAATAATCAAAGACTCAGGAAGAAATATTCGTGCCCATCATTCTCATCATAAGTACATATATTTGCCCTTACCGGGATCGAACCCGGGACCGCTAGCTTCGAAGGCAGGGTCACTACCTCGGCTACTGCATTGTCGTCGCGTATAGATATAAATAAATAGATACATTGGCATTATGCGTATAATTAAAATCACTTACGATAGTCCTTTTTCTAAAGTTTTGCCACGTTGTGTCACGTAGGTATTTCCAGTCCTTGTTGTAAATACTCAACGATTTTAGTTGTTCGGAAATGTCTTTCCACTTCTTAACTTTCATATCATGGGTTAATTTTTCACTAAACCGACCAAATAAAATTTCTTTATTCTCGTAAATTAGAGACAAAATTGTGATTTTGTTGTTATTCTCCATGATATCGAAAGGTAAACCAATAATTTCTTATTTAGTTAGACGTCTACCCTCGTTTATTAAGAACTTGTAGCATTTGTTTTACATTTTATGTAAATTGTACTTTACTATTACAATTTTGTAAATACAATATTGTCGTTGAAAGCGACAGGCGTTTTTTTACATATGTAAAGTTTATTAAACGGCGTTTAAAATGGTGATAATTTTAAATATTTTCTTGTAAGTTACCTACTTATTTGTAAGATTTCTTAAACAGCACTTGTAGTACAATTTAACAAATATGTGAGTTATTTACAAAATTGTAGGATTGTAATGTTTATTAAATAGGGCCCTGATGGTACAAGTAGACATTTGCAATCGTACGATAGCCATCTCAAGACTGCAAGTATGTTGCTCACCCTGGGGACTTAGATGGAACCGGTTGTCTTACCACACCGAAAAACAACAATGCGAACACTGCTGTATGGCGGCAAAATAAACGGTTAAAAAATGTAGGTACGTGCTAAGTGTATTTTTTTTCTATTTTTGACGATATTTTGTACCAAGCCAAACTAATTTGATAGAATAAATATTTTTGTACAGAAACTGCCAAACAAACTGGAGAATGTAGGTAAGTGAAACCTTTTAATAAAGTCAGCCATTTAAAGTCACTTTAGTTAGTGTTGTAATTTGGGCCCATCAACTTTTATTGAGTTTTTAACGCGGTTTTAACTAAAGGGAAATTTAATTAACCAATTTTCACATGATTTGAACAGTTGTTGGAATAATTTTTAGGGGTTTTTTTTTGTAAAAATGCAGACTTAAACTTTATTGACAATGGCCCCGAAAGTAGAAGTTAAAGTTGGCTTTACGGAGGTAGTTTTTAAATGATTTGGTTGATTCTTATTTCATATTTTTGACCGTAAAGTTTGGATACCTACTACTCAAGCCCAACTCGAAAATTACAGCTGTAGACTTACCTGTTGAGGGCCACTATTCTACAAGATAAAATTAGGTATTGTTAATTTACTGCTGAGTTAAAAACAATACCATAGCCTGTCAAATGCAATATGGTTTTACCGAGTTAAGAGTCCCTGATGTAACAATATCAACAAGGGTGACTATAATTTTTTCTAAGATTTCAATAACTTTTGAACTGTAGAAAATCGCAAAAAATCTATTGGTTTTGACTTCTTCTATTCCTAAGCTTGATCAAGTTACACCCTGTATAAGAGATAAAGCACAATAAGACATAGGTTAACTGGAAGAGATCCCTTAAAGGGATAAGAAGAAGAAGATAACTGTTATCTCTTGTAAGTACAATAAATTGTTTACATACATCATACATAAGATAACTTCCAGAGAGATTAAGATTTTGAATTTCTAAGCTAGGTATTACCATTATAATTTATGTTCAATTACATAAGTTAAGAATATAATCTGTACACGATTCAAATCTTTCAGTGCACCACCAACACTTAATGCCTAAAAGCCTAACACTACCTAGAAACGTCGGAATCAAATTTTATTCCGCAAGATCTCATTAGAGATTGGGAGTGGGTGGGATTTAATAGCTATATTGAAGCGATGGAGTAGTGAGATGTACCTGGGTGATGTACGGTCGCTGTTAGAAACCAGACAGGAACAGCTGTTGACAGGATATTGACAATTTGTCGACAGGCAGCTACTCAATCATCGATACAGCTGGCAATAGATTTTCCTTCTTATTTGCAATAGCTTAATTTGCTTCCATTATGCTGTGTCCTTTTCTGTCATTATTACCTTTGAATTTGACAGAAAGGGACAAAGAATAATTTAACTAAAATTTTGTTATTTTTAGCATATTGCAATAGACCAGGTATCATTTCTAACTTTACTGCACTACCACTAAAATGCACAGTTGGCCGATAGACTTTATTATTGCTGTGTTAAGTGCAGCCAATATAAGCCTTATAGAAGCATGGGTGTGATGCATCCAAGTGCAATTTAGATGCACTCGCGATTTTTTGAAAGTGTAAGATAATTCACTGATGCAATATAGTCCTTTCTTTAATTAAATTTGGCGGCTTCAACACTACTTTTGCTTATGAGTATACTTAAACGGTATTGAAAAAATTTAATCTTCTACATTGTGGCTGTTATTAATGCTTGATTTCATAACAGCTTAGAAACAAGTTAAAACACGTTAATTACGAGAGTTTGGTTGATGTAGCTGATACTATAGCATAGCTTTTTATACCAGCCAAGAGAAAATCTCTCTCGATAAGTTCCTTTTTTAAATGGGCCATCAATCTTATAAACACAAAATAAAACTTAGTATCCTAAATATGCTATTATTTTTCCATATAGTTCCCGCAAGAAATACGACAGTCAAGTTCTATTCAAACGAAGCCGCAGGTCAAATGTAGTGTTTAATGAAACACAGTAAACATCCAAGCGTACAAAAGCAATTTATTCTAGCTCATCTCATCACGCAAATATTTGCCGTTGCACGCTCAATCAGTTAGTTTCATTTAAAACGCACCCGACACTGAATATGTCAATCAAACGCAATTGCAGTTTCAATGCAACGCAGTGTAATGTAGGGTTCAGAGTTTTCGTAGCACGGTAAGACTAAAGCGAGATATGGAGTCGACATTAATATTAAAACTACTTACTCATACTCATACTTAATTAAAGCATCGTGAAATGGAATGTTAAGTAACTGTAGGCATTAAATATTCTCAATCCCAAGATTTAAATCTTACAATGTCTCCGAAGACTGCTAATGCGTTACCAAACCTGACGACTTAGATAAAATAAATTGTGGAATGGCATACATGATTATGATTAAGGATGGGTATGAGTAATATTAGGGCGAGTTTTATTATGAATGTCTACTCCATATCTCTCTTTATTCTTACCGTGCCATGAAAACACCGAACCCTAGTTAGTAATAGACACATAACTCGAACTAACACCGGCTCAGTTCAAAAGAAAGCAGTAGTAAGTTAAGTGGTCTTCGCACGATCCAACCCAGGGTTAACGAGAGCCATTGTGAGTGCTCGCCAGTGCACCACGACGCGTCGGGATCAGTAGTGATGCGAGTTTGTAATTGGAAAGGAATTCCATAGAGTTATATGCTTGCATAGATCGTATACAGTTTTTATAGCAAGGAGAATTGAAGAATGTATATCAGCACACAGGCCACCTAATGGTACATAAACTACGTAGCCCATAGACATTTTTGCCCTTACTTATAAACGTGGAGTAACTGTGGAGTAGCTAAAGCATACTTTGACCTTATCTGTCAAATTCAAATGTCACAATGACAGATAAGGTTTAGCTACCCCAGGGTAATTCCACGTTTATAAGTAAGGGCATTTAAATGTTTAAATATCAAGCTTGCAAACTTACAATGACAATCTTAAGACTGCTTATACGTTGCCATACCTGAGGACTTAGGTGGGATGCCTCTATGCTAGTCATCTGAATGGATCATGAGATACAGCCCGCTGACAGACAGACGGACAGACGGATAGCGGAGGTAGTAAATAGGGTCCCGTTGCCACGCTCTGGGCATGGAACCCTAATAAATTGGCTGAGGCCCTAGACAAGAGGCATAACGCTGACGTAAACAATTTCTATACATTTTCGATAGCGATAAAGTTCTCGTAATATGTCTTTGTCTAATAGTAACAAAAACATGACTCATTATGACAAAAACAAAAAAGTTTACTTTAGTTTAGATTATTTATTCATCAATGTAATATTACAATATTAATTGCATTGCATGTCAAAAAATACGAAATTACATTGAGATCGTCAAACATTAATACTAATAATCAAAGCATACAAAAATAAATAATAATTATAACAACAACAATTACGCATCTAATAAAATATTATTTCTGCAAACGACAAAAACCACATTTATTATACCCATTTGAAAAAATCAACAGCATTAAGCAAAAGATTCACCGATCAAAATTTTACTGCTTGTTGTTTTATTTAATCGCACAAAAAACAACATCCTGTATTTTCTGACTGTTAAACAGTACCCTGTTGCGAGAAAATCGAATTCATAGTAGCACAGCGTTCACGAAACTAGCACATCACTAGTCGCGGCTACTTTACGGCCCGCTTATAAGGGCTTATTGACGTCTGGTGCATAAGTGCTGATAACCTTACGGTCGGCAGCAATGCCCGCGCCTGCGCAGCCACGAGCATAAACCTAGATCACTGTGACTCGAATGCAACTGAGTATTGGGAAAAAGGATGCAGTACCCTTACCATGAGTTACAATTACCGTAGTAGCGAGTCGAACGCCCTGTCCCTCACAGCATTGTTATAGAATGGGACGGCTAGCGAGTATGGTGTAGTAGGAATCCTATGAGGTGTCCCGATCTCGTCAACAGCCCACCTTTCGAACAAAGCCATTGTATTAGATTATGACGAACAAGTATTTATTTTAAAAATGCACTTTCTGCTCTAGACAATAAAGTCGTTATTTCAATGAGCTATTTTGTCTTATATTTCCGTTCATTTAAAACTGAGGATTATGCACTCGAAGACATAATAGAATACAATGGCTTTGTTCGAAAGGTGGGCTGTTGACGAGATCGGGACACCTCATAGGATTCGTACTATAATTGTAACTCATGGTAAGGGAACAGTAGCACGATCATTTCAATCATACGTCACGTTTTCAGATCGTTGTTACTATTTAAAAACATGGACTATACAAAATCTATCAAAATTCAAAATCCATAACATTTATTCAGTAAATTGGCCACATGAGGGCTCCTTTACGCGTCGTTAATATAGAGTGAATCCTTTCGAGAAGAGGAGCAGTAAGAAACTCCAGCAGAAAGTCATTTTTGCAATCATAAAATACAATAATACTTAAATGTGAGTTACAAAGTGATAAAGTAAATCTAGCTACAAACGTAAGGACAATAACATTAAATTAAAAATAATGACTAGGAGAGCAACAACACGAGTTAACTATCTACTATTCTACGTCAGGAACGATAACTAAAATTAACTGGAATATTTACCGGCCCTTGCAAGCTGCAGCGCTATCCGTAACATAAAACCCTAAAACCAACTCTTATTTCCAGAAATTGTTTAACTGGGTACATACTGTCGGTCCTATAAGTAGCACCTTAGTGCTTTATCACTTTAACAACATGTTTGAACTGCTGCACTTATTTGTCTAAGGCGTTAAAGCGAAAAAGTACAAATGTGTGCAGCTACTTATAAGGCCAAGTATACGAATGACCGAAGTGCTAGGAAATTTAGCACTTAAATGCCATACAAATTTTCTCAACTACGTTAGTTTAACAAATACTTACTCGATAGAAGGAACAAAATTGTGCTCGAGGAACAATACGTAAAAACTTGGACTGCCGCGTTCCGACTTGCCAGTTTAGCTTGTCTGACTAATCAGCAATAGGTACCAGCAAGTACCCAACGTAGTATTGTGACCTTGACCAACCAAATATGTACTCCAATTGGCTGCCTGTCCTAAGCCTGACAGTTTTTTGGCAGTGGCAACCGGAGAGATATTGAATTTGTACTTATCCTAATAGAATATTTTATTATATTGGCTGTCAAAACTGTCTGACCCCAGGCCTGGGCGCACAGAGGTACGAGTAAGCTAGCGGCAACGTGGTGGGTCTCCCAGGACTACACACAGCAAGGCAGGCCAAAAGCAAGACGGAACTTGGACACTCCTACAAGATTAACCGGAGGTTGTATTGGATAGAGAGTTATGGAAATCCGGGAAGGAGGCATTTGCCCAACAGGGTGATACAAGAATAGGCTCGTCTATATACAGGTTGTTTTTGGACTTCTAAATACAGGACGTTCTGTAAGTGTGTATAATAGTATCCTAATACCTGAAGTTGCGCATCATGCGTCATGACTACAGTGATTTCTAAGCCATCTCCCATAACTTAGAAATACCAAACGTACCTTGTTCTATAGACATCGACCCAACCCAACAATAAATATGTATGTATCATTCATATCTACAGGTTGATTGTTTTTTCTATATTATACCTTTGGGGAGCTTGGTAGAGCTCATTTGTAGCACTCAATAAAAGTTATGTACCGAGTGCCCTGTCCAACAAACAGTTATTATTGAAATTTTAACCAGTTTTATTTCCTCCGCCATGTTTAGGTGTTTCTTCTTCTTTACGTGGGTTTAAAAAGCGTATTAACTGAAAGGCAGTTATTTGTCTGTGGTGTCATTGCTGACATTTATGGGCGTTGGTACAGTTTACCATAAATGAGAATGTGTATGAGGATGAGTATGATCGAGTACCATAAGGTTGCACGTCCTCTCATTTCCTTTTTATGGCTATATAAAAGAACGCATTTTCTTTTATACATGAAAGAAATATAAAAGAAAACATTTTTACTTGACTTAATCTTAATTTTACAAAAAATAAATATTTGACATGTAACGTACATATTTCTTAAATGACTTCCTTAGTTTAAATACATTCATGTAGTAATAGCAAACATTCCTAGTAACTTTGGTAAAATAACTTTATTTTTCAGAAAACGCCCTGGAACTTTATGCAGATAAAACGCATTTTCGAACATGGTGATGACCTATTTTGCTGCAAATAATCTGTATAATGCCGTCGTAAAAGTCATGTAGGTATCACATACATAAACACCCTGTACATGTAAAAATAATTCCCAGTCAAGACATTAACGATATGTATCAATTAAACACTGGAAGTGAACTGAGTTGATTAGGAACACAATAAATCAGACATGGCGGCTGTATAAATTGCTATTGTGACGAACCAATAATAAATCAATGGAATCACTTAATATAGGTACTATACAACCTGTTGCCCGCGACTCCATCCACTTAGAAGTGGTTTATAACTAGGTATCCAATAGTAATAAAATTATCCTGTCCCTGGATTTCAATCTATCTTCATAACTACCAAATTTTATTTAAAAATCTGTTCCTCAGTTTATTTGTGAAATCATAACAAGCAACTTAACAAACAGAGTTACTAAACAAACTGAATCATTTATTAGGCAAACAGTAATTACGAGTTTTACCGATGTCACAAATCAATCATTGATTAACCAGCATAGCAAAGTAACATTAAGTAACTAAATGGTTAAGTACTTGATCCGCCCCAACTGCACAACAAGTACTCGCCATTTGTCCCCCTGTCAATAAGACACAAACTATTCCTGTCAGTGAGTTCATGAAACAAAAGGGAATATACCGAAATCACGCTTCTAAGTACAGCTATTAGAAAATGCTATTACTCGTATATGGCATCCTTAATATTTTTGTCTTCTTTCAAAGTTGTTTAAAAATAAACATGAATTAAAAACCTTAAATGTTAGAGTATACAGCGTCACTAACCTATATTTCTTTCCCTCTGTTTTCCCATGAAAAAAAAACACATTTGAAAATAGTAGCATACAAAACTTTCTTTAAACTCTCAAAGATTTTGCTCTTGCATCGTGCCAGTGACCCTACAAACGGGTTTTTATTTAACTGTCATACATGTCCCAATTGACTTTTATATGTACCTATAGAAGAAAAATATTTAGAATTTTTCTATACAAAATACATTAACGCGCCTGAACATTCTTAATCTCGTAAAGAAAACATAGGTACATCTGAGGTTATAATTTTAGGTGTATCTTAATTTGAATATTACACTGATTTATATTTTCCTCTTTACAATTACTACAGACTAAGTAATAGGCAGATAAAGATGTCAATCCTGTTGCACAACCATGAAGGTTCTGCATAGTGATAATATTGGTTGAGCATTATTTTACTGCTCTTAACATTCAGCATTGATTTCTTATCTGTCTAGACAGTATTTTTTTCGTCTCTATTTTTTCCGTCTCTTCATCAAGCGGTTCCAACGGAAGACCAGTGCTGGCTTTACGGCTAGCGAATGCTGAGTTGGGACCGTTTCGCAACTGTTTCTCTGTGTCTTATTTTTTGTATCTATGTACCTAATGTGGTTTTGTATTGTTGCGAATAAATGTCTCTTTATCTTTATCTTTATCTTTTTTATCCAACGTGACGTTTTGTTAACCTAACTCCTTTCCTATATTAAAAGTCGTTTTAAAATTTGAATGGTGTTTGAAGGAACAAAGTAAATTTATAATATCGACTATTCTATCATCAAAATGAGAAATAAAAACATCGTTTATAACAACCAAAGAAAGTTATTATGGAGTCAGCGCCCTTTATTCTGACAAGTGAAGTTATGAAGGGATGACGACAGAGTTACTGTTATTGAACGCCAGAAATAATAAAGGAAGTCGTTTTAAATTTAGATTGAATCATTATCGTTATATTTTAAAAGACTATTAGTCAGTCGGAGTTTGAATTTCTGGAAAAAAGGGTTTAAATTGAGTCACCATCAAACAAATTAAATATAAGGCACTTAAAAATATGTAAAATCGCTGAAGTGTAGTTTACCCAAAAACTGCTTGTTGTACGAGTATATTATGTAAGCATTTTATTGTAATTTTAAACAATAGGGTATTTGCCTAGTTTGTGAAAAGTACTTATACTTAATTAGTGATCCATTTTATGATAGTAAAAAAAAACTCGCACGGATATTAACCCGATAACAATAATAAAACAATAAATAAATAATTGCCTTAACTCTTTACAGCCAAAACGACATCTTTCTGTATGATCTGTGTTATGACGTCATATTACACATGTCAAATGTCATTCAACCCAACGGACAATTTATTTAAAACTTCAAAAAGTGGGGTTATATTTGGGTAGTATTGTAAATTATGATATGATACATCAATATGAGTTTAAAATCTTATTACCAGTATTGTATAGTGCCTAGCTGCGTAAATAATTCAAAACGAACACCTGCAAAACTATTTATTCCTGTACCTCGAGACCCCGAATCCAGAAAACAATGGTTAGACCTTTCAAGAAGGGACTGGACACAACTCTCCGCAAATTCAACAATGTACTTTTGTGAGGATCATTTTGATGTAAGTACTACATAACATACTGTTTAACAAAGTAGTTAACAACATTACATATTGTTTAACAACGGTTCAAAGTTTCGTACCGTAACGTAGTCTTGAGCGGCAAACGCACTCCGATCGATATGCATCGCCCCGGGCACCGGGTATTGTTTTGAAATGGTACCTATTTTTCAGATGGAAAGAGACCCGACGGATGCACTTTAATACCGTGGCATCTTGGTCGTCGTGGGACGTCACTTATGTTGATACGCTAGCACCGTCTCACGTCCAAGGTTCTTCTCGCAAGCCAGGGACCGCCGTAGACCTCGCCCAAACCATCAAGTGCCGCAAATATGCTTGCCAAATTACGAATTTGCTGCACTTGCTATGGAAACGTACCCGTGTGGTAGCCGGATTAGAATAGTGCCACTCCGTATCTTTCCGTGGATGTCGTAAAAGCCGACTAAGGTAATAAAGGCGTGTAGTACTGTTAGGCGATGGGCTTGCAACCTGTCACTAAATACACTGGTAAACATCTTCGCCTAAGTGTGCAAAATGTGGTTACAGAATTATCAAAAAGTTTTTATAGTTGTTGGAAATTCTGTAGCTCTGCCTACCCTACTCTGGGAATAAAGGCGTGAGTTTATGTATGTATGTATGCTATGGAAACGTTTGGTCCGTGGTCATCTGACACAAAAAAATGATTAAAGAAGTGACAAATTAATAGGTGTCTCTGGCGACCACAGGCAAGGCTCCTTTTTTGCCCAAAGACTGAGCATCGCAGTGCAACGGGGTAACGCTTCGAGTGTCCTCGACACGATGCCGCAAGTGGGGGTAATGAAGGGATTTATATTATAGGTTAGTTGTGTTATATTTTACTATTATTCAACTTGTTTTTGTATTTAAATGTATTAAAAATTGTATTAAAGGCTTAAATAACCATTAAAAGGGTGTCTATACAATTCCATAAATATCGGCTCCCTGTTTCGCCGTGACGGCGAAATCGTGCCGGGCTATGCCATTCAATGGCAAATTATGAAAGCACTCACTAGATGGATAAAATATGTATATGGCTGTTTTATCTCACGAAAGCGGGAGGGCCATACTAGTAGTTATAATAATGCATAATTACATACGCACACTACGGCGATGCTTAACTACAAGGTGCATGTGCATCTACAAGTATGGCCCACTCGCTTTCGTTAGATAAAACAGCTGTAGAATAATATACTTAAGCACCAATTTCACCAAACGATGTTTAATTATTAATTCACTGTTAGTTAATGTGTGTTGTGTGTAACATTCTTTATATATATTTTTTTAATAAAACAAAAAACTCGTATGCATATAGTTTTATTTATAACAACATGTGTGTGTGTAACAAGTGACAAATAATACTGTCAGTTGCGAAGGCAAGTGTGATAGCGATAACAAGCTGTATGCTCAGCTATTAAGACACTTAGAGCACTGTATTTATGCTTCGGTAAAGCTTAGGATAAATATTTGTTTTCCAAAAATGCAAGAGTACATCGAAAGTATCCTTGATTTTTGTTTCATCATACAGCACTTTATATATTTCAACTTTTTGGTTTACCTCAAATTCAGGGTCAGCAATGCAGAAATATCCACTTTTTAGGCCTGTTATATACATTTGCATCTGCATTTGAAAAAAGAAGAAGAAAAAGAAGATCTTAAAAAACGATATGTTATATGAGTAAGAAACCTAAAAAAAATGTTATTTTGACATAGCCTCGAAGAAGTTAAAGTAAGAGCAAAAACAAAATCAAGATTAAAGTAAGCAACGTGTTTTTGATTGAACTAGCTTTATTTAAAATCAACTTGTTGTAATTGGTTGTCTCTCATACGAACCATAATTACCTGGCAGTTTTCACGTTCCTGAATTCAGCGGAACAAAAATCTGGATTCGCCGCGAAAAAAGTTGCTACCATTATTGTGTCGATTTTCGGCAAATTGACACTGTCTGCTTTGGTAAATGTGTTCACCAAAGACGCCATAGCTGGATCTTTGTTTATTGCAATGTACCTATTTGCTAACGGCTAACCCAGTACGTATGAGATAATGTAAGTTTTTTCGCCAGTAGACTCAAGTTCAAATCTTTGTTTACAGTAAACGCAGCAGACAGAATGAATCTTGTCATGTCACAGTTGTCACCACAGATTATAGGATATGTCTAAAGCACAGATTGTAAGAGTTGTCACTGTCTCGAGTTGGTGACACAGATAGTATGATAAAAAAAAAACATTAAGTAAGATGACGTCACGCAATCTCATTGGTGTTTCAATATAGATTAAAAATCTTTATTTTATTATAAGATATATAATAAAATAACGACTTTATTAAATTAAATAAAAACTAAAATCATAATCCTCGTCATTAAAACTAGCTATATGCAAAGCATCTTTGTTTATTATAACCACAGGCAAGTACCCACATTACGCAAATATTAAAATTGCAAAAGTAAAAGTATAAAGGCGAAGCTTTGTCGATCGGTCTGCGACATAATACGAGCAAGTTTTAAGCTACCAAATTGAGAATGCTACCGTTATAATGTTGTTTGTACGCTCTGACGGGACACCTTCTAATTCTAATTCGAATATTTATTAACGGCTTTCACTCCTGTTAAGGTGTACCAATGTCGAGTTATTTTTAGATACACCCATGGACTTATTAGTGAAATAAGTCCTTGGATATTACACGCGAAAAGAATTGGTAAAAGAATATTTTCTCTAATGGACTAAACAGAAGCACATGGGGTTAGCTCCTCGCGCTTCTGTCAAGTCCGACGGGATATCTTAAACTCGCTGGTTCATAATACATCCGTTAAGACTTACCTAGTTAGGAGTTACAGCTTGGAATACCAATTACATATATACTCATACCTGTTAGTTACTATCATAGCTTAACATAATCGGGCATAGTATTATGCAGCATAACATAACTCGCACTTGACATTATGTGGGTCAGATCGAAACCAAAATACCGACATTTTCCCATCACTATTAAATTTTATAGGCCGACAACACTTTATCTGTCAAACTGTAAATCTGGCTTAATGGTGTGAGTAACAACAATTAATCGGTACAAATTTACGCGAATCTTGGTACTTAAATGCAATTTAAGTGGGTACCTAGTCATTTATATTAACAAAATAATACATTCTCAAATGCATCCCATGCATGTTTCAACTTTAAACATAGTAAATTGTTCGCATATAAAACCCGATCGCCTACGTGGAATTGAGCAATCAACTTTCGTAGAATCAAACAAACAAACACTGTTATGTTACTCCTAATTCGCAAACAAAGCGCATTGGAAGAACTTACTAGACTGCACTAACGAAACATTACCCGACCGGACCACATATATTAAAAACATGGGCGGGACTTAATTAGAAATTTAACCCGCTAATAAATTACAGATGGCCGCCACCCAAGGTGCGGCAACACTCAACATATTTCCCCTGAGAAATAACCGCGTGTTGCCAGCACACAATTTTCGGATATTTTCGGAGCGCATTCGTTCTTCATTATGTCATTTCGCTCTAGAACTAATTGTTGTCCATTAGTGTTGCTGTATTTTAGTTTTAGACGTGTATTATTTTTGACTTAACAAACAAGCTTTCACTTTGAAGGCGTCACTTTTGTGGAGACGTCGTTACGTCTAATCTGTGTAAGTATATCAGTGACATGTTTACAGAAATAAACGTCTACTTGACTTAAAGCGTATTTAACAATGTGTAAGATGTCGAAACATTTTAAGCTTGTTGACGGTCGGCAGTGATTATTTAGAATATGTAGATTGCTTTAATAGCTTTGTCGAGGGCTTTTGTTATTTTATACAGCTGATGTATAAAATATTTAAACGCAATGAGTTAAGAGCTACTTTGGAATGACTGGACAGTGTTGTGCGGATGGTGTAACGATGCAATTTGCTGCATTCATTAGTTGCCGTTAATAATTTTATAATATGCATACAGCGAACTAATTGCTTGTGGCTCGATTTAAATGTTTCGCAAAAAAGGCTGTTTCAATTAAATTATTTTGTACTGGCAACGTTGCAGAAATTGGCATATCGTTTTGAATCTACAGAGTGATGTCATAACATGTCTGCAGTTTTTCTATTTTTAAATTATAATGTTAACTTTAGTAGTAATTATAAATTCGTGAATATGGATTTTTGGCAACTACTAATGCTTTAAAGAGGTGGCGTGTTTTCTGTGGTTACTGAAACGATTGTAATGATCATTATAGATTGACTTGTAGTTATGACTTGTACTTTTTGGGAGTCTACTGGTTTTACCAAACCAAACCAAAAATGTTTGTGACTTTGAAAAGTGTGTTGTGAGCCTCAGTTTTTATGGACATTTTAAAATAGACCACTAATTAACCACATAGGTATGTTGCAATTACCTACTCGTATGTGCACATTCCTTTTTTCTTCCTGTAAAATAGGCATCTTAGAGAAAAGCAGTACTTACACAAACTTAACCGACCAAATGTCTAAGATTTTTTTAACGAGATCCGACTAGCATTTTACCGACGAAAAAAATTTCTTATAAAAAAGTATCGATATTTTTTAAGAATATTGTCAAAGGATGATGGTCAGTTTTGTATGGACACTGGCCTAAAAACCAATAATGACAAGCCATATGTCCTTTGAAAGTTTTTTTCATATTCTACAACTTTTTGTATGGCGGGAAATCTTAAATCGCTGTGTGAAATATTTAAAAATCTGGAACATCGGGACGCCTACATAGACGACGTTAGAATAATTACTTGGAAAAACCGCGGTCTTTGCATGGCAATAACTTTTTTCACACAAAGATTTCGAACCACCTGTCATAGTAATAGTTTTACAACTTAGAATTACCTATTCGGGGACATAATATCGTTTGTCCTTATTGGTCATTAGGCCAATTAGCCCACCCTCCTTTGATTGGAAAACAGGACACTCAGTGCTCTCAAATGATTCCGAGAAATTCCCAAAGTTCTGGAAAAAAATGTAACTTGCATATTATTGCTAGATCCGACATCGTGTACTTACTTATACGTATAGTTTATTTAGCTAATAGCGATCGTAACATACCTACTACGTGAAAACAAATGAACTAGGCCTTTATTCTAGGCGGTAAAACCATATCGTTTTTGACCTGGGTAGTGATTCTCTCAACAACGACGGTCGGACGGACGAACGAGTGAATGTCCAAGCGGCGAGTTTAAGTAGTCCCGTCAGTGCGAACAAAACAATTGTGTGCATTTTCAATTTAGCAGCATGTTTTCTGCCGATGGATCAAACGTATAAGGCTGCTAATTGAAAATGCACTAGCTAAAATGTGTTTTGTTCGCTCTGACTGGACCACTTAAACTCGCCGCTGCGATTTTGAGAGAATAACACCCCTGTTATGGTATTGATAACGTTTTCACAGCTCTTACTTACTTGACAACAATAACGTCCAAATTAAAAACAATAGGTACCATAATACGTCAAAAACAATATTTTTTAACGTCGTAGAATAGAAGACACACATCGTTCATTGAATACAAAACGGACACATTCCAAAATGAGTCAGTGTTGCATTTTAAAATTAGAAGCTGTTCCAATAAGATTTTCAATGCAAGAAATAATTATTTTGGAATGTGTCCGTTTTGTATTCAATGAGCGACATGTCTCTGCACTTTTATGCCCGTTGCAGCGAGCCATGAATCACGCCGTGAATCACGTCGATTATGCACTTCTTCCACAGCCGCATTGCTGGCATGCCCGAGTTAGTATTAATTGCAGGCTTAGTCAGTACCTACGCCCGTGGCCTTCTGTAGAATAGTAAATACTAGCGACCCGCCCTCGCTTCGCTTCGGTTTATGTGAGTTTTTTGTAACACCCGTACCTACATAAAAAAAGAATTTATTATACATAAAAACCTTCCTCTTGAACCGCTCTATCTATCAAAAAAACCCGCATCAAGATCCGTTGCGTAGTTTTAAAGATCTAAGCATACATAGGGACAGACAGCGGGAAGCGACTTTGTTTTATACTATGTAGTGATTGTGGGAAGAAGCGACACTGTTTTTAAACGACTGCGGAAGGAGGAGGGTCATGTTTTTATGCTTGCCCCTATTAGATTCGCCATCCCCTTCTGACTTTATATCAAACTCACTGTTTTTCAGAAATTATAAAATTTACTGCGCTGCGCACTATGATCATTAAAGAAAAAAAATAACTTTACAATATATCGTGTGACATTATTATTTTAAGATTTGGAGTACCAACGCTAAAAGTGCCAGTTTCTCTAGAGTTACGTATTCCCACCCCATACAGGCAAAACCACAAGTACTAAAATCTGAAAATATTTAAAAATAAAAGCATCAGCTTAGACTAAGTAGACTTGATTAGTTTCTGAAATACAAGCGATTGAAGTATTTAAATATATGGTACCGTACTAAAAATCAAGTTGTTTTATCTTATAAGTACTTGTTGCTTTTTGAGATTGTGTAACGGCTTTGATCTGAACCCTACTTACACTGAGCATGGTCCGATATGTTCGCGCACGGTTCTCGTATTGTCAACGTTATGAAAGGGGCCTGTCTTCTTTGTCTCTACAAGTATTGTTATCGTATCGACGACACGTTAGCCTAGTTGGGAGTGACCCTGCCTACGAAGCTAGCGCTCCCGGCTATATGTTCCTGAGTCTTGGATGTTTTCTATATACTTAAGTAGGGTGACGGCACCAATGAAGGACACTTTTAGCTGACAGGCACGTAACGGACACTTTACTCTTAATTCAAATTTCATACGGTCCTAAATTGATTGTTGCAAAACAAATGAATAACCCTTATCTTCTGTAAAATATGAATCAAGTGTCCATCATTGGTGCCTTGTCCGTTACCAGTTCCAGCACCCTATGTATGTTGCTATTTTAGTAAGTGTATCGTTGTTACAAGGCTGGAGACTAGATCAGATGAATGCGTGTGAGATTGTGTCCTCTGGAATTTATTGTTTCTAACTCCTTTACTGTCAACTGAATAAGAACGATGACGTTGAACGTTGAACGTTGACAATAAGATAGCAAAAGCCACTAGGTTTTACCTAGTAAAATAGAACCTCTGATTGGTAATTTTCGTAAAAACTATGTTTCAATTCAACAACGAGCCTAAATTGTCCCGTCAGAGCATTATTATTATTATTAACATTTTAGTGAGTGTATTTTTAATTTGGTCGTAAAAGCAGCAAAGCCAAAGCGATAGGTAGAATAAAGAACTCATAATTTTGACGTAATTTCATCTCGTGACTTGACGCCGTTATTATGAAAAGGTCCTACGGTGGGTCAACAATCAAAGTAGTTGACCCAATGTGTGTCGCAAGCCATGAACATGTAACTCATATATCCATTATCCATACTTACTAATAACATAAATTTATCTCTGTCTGTCTGTTTGTTGCGCTTTAAGGACTAAGCGGCTATTCCGATACAGATAAAATTTGGTATGAAGATAGCTTGAGGCCCGGGGAAGGACATAGAGGACTTTAAATTTTAGATTTTTTACATTTCCCGAGGGAAGAGCAATAAACAACGCTGACGTAGTCACAGGAAACAGCTAGTTATAAATAATTTCTACCATCACTAATATTACCACTTCTACAGAAGCTCTTCCCATTCAAAAATCACAACAAATAAACCAAACGAGCGAGGCTATAAAAACCATTCGTAAGAGTAAATAGATCCTAAATAGACGTGAAAACTTGTAAATGCGCGGTAATGATAAGTAAAGTCCAAGACTTACTAAGCGGAATCCGTCTTAAACGTGCGCGCAGGCAAGTGTAAACCCTATTTAAATGTAGACTATTTAAGGGCAGATGGTACACTTTTATTATTTTTAAAATTGCAAGGCACGAGTTTGGGAGGTTCTTCCTAAACCGTACAACGATATTTGTCAGTGGAACATGAATCTGTTATCAATGAAATAAAGACAATTTTCTAATTTGATCATTAGTCATAGAAACAAAAGAAATTGCACTTTACTTCCTTGGCAGTAGACCTTCATATCAATGACCGTATTATGAACTACTGTTAGTACAAGGAACAGGATGATATTTATACCAGAATGGCTTATGAATTTAGAACCATATTTTATCATAATCACTGAGATCCGGTTAGCCTAGTTGGTTGGTAGTTAGTGTTCGCGTGAGTGTATTGACTTGATAAAATTCAAATGTAGGATAAAGGTATTTGGTTGTCTTTTTTTTTGTTTTTTTTTTCTCCCTTTATCTCTCTCGTAATATTTTGACATGTTGTCCTGCTGAACTACGCATGATATTTGATATTATATTTAATTTATTATTAATAGCTTTATATAATGCTAGACTAAGTAGTAGGTATCATTGTAGTATTAAATATGGTTAAAAAACGTCTGACTGCTGAGTTTCTTCTCAGCAGTGTCTCCTCTTGGGAAGCGCTGGTAAATTCTTGACGTGTAAAAGTGCCCGTGCGGCCTACTTATGTACTGAATAAATATCTTTTATCTTTTTTATCTTTTTGTCCTGCTATTTTACTTTTTACAGACTGTTTAAAGGAACATTAATGATAATGAGATAACACTTTAACAGTTTATCTTGTAAGATTTTAATAAATGGTTCAATAACGCGTTATTTTCATACACTAAAGTAATAAGGGTGCATACTACACACCTACGTATCCCTCAATTATTGTGATATTTTGCAATGTATGGCAACGCAGTACCTACTTATATTGCAAAATATCAAAATAATTGAGGAATGTTTTTGATCCTTAGACATTTTTGAGATTGGTTCCTGAAATATCCTTCAAATCCTGGTATACGAGTATGAACTGTTTTATACCAACTAAAAATCATCAAAGGCTACCGGGCACCGTACTTTAAATAGAGTACTCGTTCAAGCTTGTTGTTTTTCGTGATAGTTTTTTGTGTTTGTATAGTAACTGCGTCGGAACCTTATACTGAGATGGTTCATGCTCTAGCCCGGTTATTTAAATTATCCAAGATAATTTCAAAGTGAATGATCTGTGCTTACGCTGCTATACCGTCCGGCGCGGCGGCGCCTTTGACGCGCGATAGCGGCGCGTCTGATGCGCGTACGCCGCTTACCCTACACACCACCTAACCAACCTTATACCCTGGACATAAAGCTCACAGTCCCGCGTTTAGGTACAGCTAATATGTGCACAGCCGAAATGTATAGTCAAACTAGATCGTTACTAGTTACGATCTGTCTGACAATGTTTCACGGTAAGTCGTAACGGGATACCTACGTGGATAACAGACAAAAAACATTTTCACATAGACCAATACGTGTGTGAACTATGATTATAACTGAAAATAAAGTTAATGTTAAGGTTATTTTAACCAACTTGCTTTACAACTCGACAGATGCATTGTTTCCCGGCGATTTTAAGTTGTCTCGTCAGAGCGTACAAAAACATTTTAGGGCGTGCGCCCTTAATTAGATAGCTTTGAACTCGCTCGTATAGCTTTGCTCGCTCCATCGACCCTTTTTAAGCCGCTTTTAAGAGTATCTATTCGAATTTCATATATCTTAGTAAAATTTACTATTAATCTTTGGCTTTGATGCATATACTACGTTCGTATATTTGTGTTTTAAGTTATTCTAGATACCAGATTCGCTAGTAAAATTAGAATTTTCACATTTTTTACGGACCTGGATCATTCTGTTACAAAAACATCTTCATACCCATAATAATTGCATTAGACTATCTTTACGCATACTTATCAATAAATGACTGTATTCCAGTTTACGATCGCGTGAGCCGTATAATCTCGGAGGTCTAAAATCAGATATTATTCCCTTTCAAAGCTTTTGAAACGAAGTAAGAACGCGGATTATCATTGATTTATGCACCTGTTCGGTCAGTCTCGCACCTTATAAGGCCTGCAGTGCAATCCAATTGAGTTCACTATTTAAATTGTCACGCTTTTTTCTTCCATCTCTTCAAGCGATGACTAATTTATCGCGTAAAATCGCATACAAACTGGCCATAATTCAGCGTACCGAAAGGGCTACTACCGATCGAAATCAACTCGATAAAAATCCTTATCGAGCGCCTCGCTACCGTCCGGTGCCCTCCCATAAATACAGTAAACTCAATTTGTCGACTATAAAGTTCTTTAAGATGCAATTTGTCAATGTCAGGATGCCGCGGAGCTATGAAGATCGATATCTCTTTGTATCGATCGCGATTATCCGATGCGTTTTCAGTATTGCATGCACCTTGAATTGTAAATTGAGGAAGCTATATTCGCATGCAAACTCGACATATTGCTTATTCGGGGTTTGAATACCGATGAGCGGTAGCCGCGGAATATTCATTGTCATAATAACATGCGATGCGTTCAATTGGCTCTTCCCCATTTGAATTATTGGAACGTTGTATGAACCGTAAAGGTGCAAGCCGCATGTTGAATGCATGATCGAAGGGTATGTACACTGAAGTTACTTATGTTATGTACCTGTCTCGCTTGACATCCTCAATCTTTGAATCTATTGATCCTAAAAAAGAAACAATCCCTGTGTTTGACGCAGTAAACGCCTGATCAAATCTGCGTATTAATAATGTTGTATTTACAGAAGATCAAACGGCGGAGACGCAAGACGCTCGTGGAGCGACGCGCGCGCACCCTCTGATTAAATTATCATAAAACCGACTTTCAACAGAACTGCACTTCAAAGGATGACATTCAACCGCGAATAACTAAAAACGGGTGGTTCAAGATATCGTTAGCCGCAATAAACAGCTAACTAACAATTTATTATACGTTAACTGCGGAAACCGTAAACTTAACAAGGTTTATAGTAAGTCATAACCAGTTGTTGGCTCTACCTTAATTGCTAACAAGAATATTATAAAATAATAATGGCTATGAAAATTCACCTGTTGCTTGATGAATTTACTCTGACTTATATGTTGATAAAAATGTCTTCTTGATAACATCGCAAATTCCAGGGTACATTAACACTTAGCAAGCTGCTTTTTACTTGTACATCTAAAAATATCTTAACTTGCCTTGCCATGTACCAGATAAACAACAAACGGAGTAACAACTTAAACTGCGTATCTAGCCTTCAATCACATAACTAGATTTCACCGAGAAAAAACAGAAACGAGTAAGATTGCTGTTTACCAGATAGCTAACAGGCTAGCAGATATAGGCTGTAGATATACTGAATGCAAATGGCGAAAAATACGCCGCGGTATTCGAGAGATCTACCTAATGATACGCTGTGTCAACCCAGGCCCACGTTCTACCGTAAAACTTGGACAAAGATAAGTTTGCCGTGGTTAAACTGCTTGGTGAACTTTAAAACGGAGTTACGCAAGTTTGTATGTCGGTTAAGTAATTGTTGAGGACGTGTAGAAGAAGTTTGTCTTACATATCGAATATCGGAATGATATGTCGAGAGAGCTAGCGGCATCTGATAAAGGAGACACGCGAATAGCGTCGTCCCGTTTTATTTACGAGGAATGGACGCGATTGTTAACGGGGACAGTTGGTTTTCAGATGTTTACATTGATGTACAATTGTAAACGGACAATCACTTTTATATTAAACTGTTATATGTCGTTATGACAGGAAACAATGTGGCCAATGTGAGTTCCGTGTTACTTCCATGAATTTACTTATAGACGATTACATACATACATACATAAACTCACGCCTTTATTCCCAGAGTGGGGTAGGCAGAGCTACAGAATTTCCCACATCTATAATAGAATAGTGCCACTCCATATCTTCCCGTGGAGGTCGTAAGAGACGGCTAAGGGAATAAAGGCGTAGGTATAGTACTGTTAGGCGATGGGCTTGCAACCTGTCACTAATACACTGGTAAACATCTTAGCCTAAAAGTTCAAAATGTGGTTACAGAATTATCAACAAGTTCTTAGAGTTGTTGGAAATTCTGTAGCTCTTCCTACCCCACTCTGGGAATAAGGGCGTGAGTTTATGTGTATGTGTATAAAAACTTTTTGATAATTCTGTAACCACATTTTGCACACTTAGGCGAAGATGTTTACCAAATAAAGAATAAAGCACAGCATATTGTAATAACACAATTGTGTGTATTAAGATTGGCAAAACATAGTTTAGAAATAGTTATGGCGCTGATCCAATGAAATTGGTCACATGATCCAACTAGTTCCCGAAATCTGATGCTTAAATATTATGGTGGTTCCCCGTCGCCACCTAAAACTTTACTTATTCATATTTTTCCTAGTAAAGAATCAATTTGATAACCTAAGATTTAAAAATATCTTATCACTGTAATATATACTGATATTATATAGAAATAGAACGGATTTGGTAACAGGGTCATACACAGATTTAGGTTCCCGTCTTTCCTGTGGACATACCCGAAGTTAACGTGTTTAAGGCCTAATTTTCTCACTGAACCCACATCCGCTTAAACGGCGTCACGTCTGCTTTAGTCCTATCAAATAAAAACATAACTTATATGCACACGAGCCCTTAACTATTGACCACAGGAGAGACAACTTTTGTTTTTGTGATTGTGTATGACCCAACAACCACTGCAGCCATTTGAAAAATTCTTTCACCGTTTGAAAGGTAAATTGTTCAAGATGGATATCCATATCCATATCCGTATATACGCTATGATGTATTTTATTTAACCCAGGTAAAGTCATGATGGGACGCTAGTATCACTACATAGTATAAAACAAAGTCGCTTCCCGCTGTCTGTCTGTCTTGATGCGGTTTTTTAATAGATAGAGTGAGTCAAGAGGACGGTTTTTATGTATATAATAATATTCTTTTTTATGAACGAGTGTTACAGAAAACTAATATAAACCGAAGCGAAGCGAGGGCGGGTCGCTAGTTATCAATAAAATGTTTTAAAGGACTACCTTGTTGATCCGGAAACTATTGACAATAATACCGACACAATGGATGACACAGATGATCCTGGCGCGCTCCCAACGGACCGTTGGCGTTGTGACTCAGGGCACATTCATTGTACATGTATTATTATGTATGTTATACGCACTGACGCACCCTTGCTCTTCCTTGTTTGATCAACAACAACTGAGTCAACAAGTGTCATGCGGTTGGTCTGTAAGTTTTTCTTTGACGTAAACGTTGAGTTCTTTGACGAGCTCTGTCGAGCTAAACCTGAACGTTATCGAACCTGCTGTGCCTCTTGGTGATGCTATACCATCAACCTGTTCCCCCTTGTTTGTGCTAGAGAGTCGGGTCACCTGATGTAAAGTGCTCACTGCTGTCCATGGGTACTGTCACCATGTGAGCAATTTCAGCACTTATTAAACCAATACTTTCGACCTCTGCTGCACCTGTTGTAACCCCATCGCCATCTGTTGTACATGTACATTATGTACACAAAGACTACAAAGAGATGTATCCACATTTTCACCTTATTGCATTGTAATAAGATTCAAAAGTTAATTTAAAATTTATATACTTAGTGTACGGATTAGGAGATTATATCGGGGGAAAACTGGAATAACTAGAGGTTTTAGATGTTAAATATTGAGTTTCTTTACTAACAATAAATTTGTTGGTTTTTTTTTATGGCATAGAGAAGACAAACGAACACACAGGCCACCTGATAGTAAGTGGAAACTTCGACCCATAGATATTTGCATTCACAAGACTGCAATGCAATCCTAAGACTGCAAATGCGTTGCCAACCCTGAGGACTACGATGGAATGCCTCTATGTTAGTCATTTCACCGGCTGTCTTATCCCCAAACTGGAACACAACAATGCGAACACTGCTGTTTGGCGGTAGGTTAATATATAAGATGGTGGTACTTAGCGATCCGGACTGACCCTGCACAAGGTCCACCCGCAAACCACCCGCCGGCGAATTACGTTTCTTATGAAACTGATGAATTAATAACGTTAGTTGTATACATTTGTGTTTAAACATTAATAATGTACAGCTTTAAATTACTAGCTTTATTGGGGCTCTTTAAATTCTATGGTAGGAAACCAGAATTAACACCCGTTTGCAGTATTAGCTAATGGAAATGAAATCCTACAGCCACCATTAAATGTAAAAGTTTAACTCAAGTTCGTCAGAATCAGCCGCTGCGCAATCGCATAGGGTGATGGAACCAGTAATGGACAACGACCAATGATGGAAACTTGATTCTTATTTTACAGAAGATAAGGGTTATTCATTTGTTTTGCAACAATTAATTTAGGACCGTGTGAAATTTGAATTAAGAGTGAAGTGTCCATTACTGGTGCCGTTACCCTAGTGAATAGTTCTTTGTCAACGCTTATCTGCGATTAATTGATTAGCAACTGTTTATCATAATCTATTTAAAGATCAACAGACAGACAGTGTTGAGTATTGTTAGGCATCTTGGCTTGTCTAGCAACTAATAAATCTGCAGTTTGTGTTCCATTCCACTTCTTCCTTCCTTCTTTCTTCTTTTTATTAGACTTTGAGGATAATGTTTTTTAGGTGTATGAATGTAACTGGATTTATTTATCCATGAAATCCGCCTCTTCATAGGAGCGGACCAGCGTATTTGATCCCACTTACACGTTGTCAATTCAATAGTCTAGCAGTCGAAATATAATATAATACAATCAAATTAGGGTGTGTGAAAACCAGTGATCGACTTGATTCTTATTTTACAGAAGATAAAGAAGATAATGACCTTAGAATTATGAGTTCAGTGTCCATTATTGGTGCCTTCAACTAAAAATGTCATCACTCAATTGACTTCCACTAAAAAAGTTGCATTCTACGATAACTACTTTCGAGAACTGTCAAAATGCATGAAATTTACACAAGCGCTTGAGCCTAACACGACCGTCCAGTAGCTTATGTCAATCCTGTACTTTTTTTTAATTTCGGAGTTCGGTAACGTTCACAGAATGCTTCTTGTCTATGCCCATAGACAACGCCAGGGACAAGCCCAAAGCGCTTTCAAGTGTCACATACATGAACAGTTCCTCCACTTCCTTTATGGTAAAACAGCCATTAGATTATAATAACACTACCTCAACCTTTCTTATTTCAATAATACAACATTATAAAATAAAATTAGCATCACAATAACCCACACGTGATAGTAAAATTTATGTTAATGGCATACTAAATGCGCCCACTCTCTGACGCAACGGCCAAGTGTGACTAGGGCCTTATGCTACAAAACTACCTCGTAAGGCCCACGTGAAATTTCATAAGTTCAAAAAAAATAATGTTATGTACCTATCTTTGTTTTGTAGCGTTTGACATTTGTTTAAGGAAGGCAGGCAGGTTTACGTAGAAAGAGATCATTTTTGAAAACGGAGATATAGAGTACCTACAGTAGGTTTAGGTTTTACATACAAAATAAAAAATACATGGTCAGTCAACAAAGTTTAGTCGTTTTGTCTTCAGACTGTTAAATCTAACAATGATGATTTTATATAGACTTATGAATGACACTTGGACGTGCTTCACGAATTATACATAAGTGATCCCAATTATGAAAATCAGTTCAATAGTTTAAGAGCTATAGTTGAATATTCGGATCTTTGACCACATACATACGAGTAAAGAAAGCCGGCCATGGCACCGAATAATTTTTGATCTAATGTATTATTTCCTTAATTTTAATTTCCCAGCAAATTTTTTTTCCGTGTTTATAATACCGCTTATTACGACAGTTAGGTTAGACTTTGACTAGAAAAAAATCAATACATTCTACCAAAATTCGTCTAGATATACAAACACATACATAAGCTCAAAAACCTTTTCTAGGCCTCACCACACGGGTTAAACTGAACGTTTGACTCTGTCAAGCTATTTCTCAGTCTTGTGCAAAACTAAGCTCATATCCTGATTCCGATGGCACGACACAAAATTAATACCAGACAAATGGCCGAGCACTCTCAGCACGAGCATAGCTTATTTATATTAGCCAGCATTACCCGCGCCGCTGGCCTCAATGTACTGAACCTTAAAAGGCTATGAAATGTTTCAAGTAAATCGCCATATTGTTAAAGTAAATTGGTATTTTACAACACGAAGTTTCGTGTGGCGTTCCCTTGTAAGGTGCTCACTACTAACAAAGTTACATTTGCATCCACTTAAGTAAGCCATATGCGATTGAAAACCTTAACTCACCGTTTTAAGGTTAGTGGGAGCGGTTTTGTTATGTTGGTATTAGGGAATTTAGTGAAGATAAGGAAGGACTGTCGCAAAATGTCACAATGTCGATGACAGTCGTAGCGGCGACATCTAGCGGTCGCTCGTAAAGAGAGGTCGGCCATTACAGCGGCCCCTAACGGTCTGGGTTGGTCCGGACGTGTAAGCGCACCTTTACAACTCTACTTGAGCCCACGGAAACATTTCACCATTCACTTTAATCTTAGTTTATGTTCTTGCTTTGATTTAAAAAAAAAAAAACAATTTATCCCCGAATTAAACGAACGTAATCTAAGGTGACGTACGTTAATCCAACAGTGACATAAAATTTTGAATAGTGACATTGTGATAAAAAGAATTAACTTTTGTATGAATTCCATTTTAACATAATATCACTGTTGGATTAAGCATGCTGTCTGGTTGAACCGGTAACTTACCTCAGTTACATTACATGTACAGTCGAGTTTTTAATTGTACCTTGTCACTTTAATCACTGTGACAATTCATATATGGCAGTCTAAGCATGACATTAGTTACACAAGGTACTAAAGTGTACACATATTTATGAAGTACGACTGTAGCAGGTAAAGGTAAAAGTAAAGATAAATATTGATTAACTAAGCACAAGAACAAATAAGAAATCCCATGGACCCCAAACTAGGCTGAGCCTGAATCTTAGGGCCCAGGTACGAAGGTATTCACACTTTTTTTCAACTGAGACAGTATAAGAAACATATGGTTACGTATCAAAACGCCTAAAATTAATAAGCCTAATGTATCATAATATCTAAAAGTTCATAATACCTAATGGTCTTTAATACAGAAACCGATATTTTTTCAGGGTTTTTTAAAAGGCCATTGCATAGGACTCATTAGGTTAGGTTATTTTAGTTTTATGACAATCCTGAAAAATTTACAGTTTCAATAAAAAAGACCATTAGGTATTATGAACTTTTAGGGATTATATTATGATACATTAGGCTTATTAATTTTAGGTGTTCTGATACGTAACCAAACATAATAATATACATAGACATACAGGTAACAGTCTCAAGTTTTTTTGGTCATGAATGAGTTATCCGTTTAAATGCAAAAAATCTTTTATTTTACTCGATATTATGAGAAAACGTTTCCAGGAGCAGCGTCCTCTCATCCTACGCAGACCGAGTCAGGGGCAAAGACTAGTCTAGTCTAGTGTATTATTTGAGCTTCATTGCAGAAAAAATCTCCTCCAGTGCCTACTATTGGTACATAAAGTTTATTATGATTTATTGCTGAAATATAGACAAATAATTTAACAAGCCAAACATTTTATCACGACTATCTAGTGCTAAACATAACAGCTCTAAATATTACGATCGTAAAATAAGTCCGTCGATAATGTCGTAAAATTCGAACCAGCCATGGATCCAATAATTACGAGTATACCTCACATCGTTACAGATAGTACTACTCGTGTTAATAGGTAATAAAAGTGGCTAATAATCACGTTTCTTTTTGCCATAGAGAAAGCGCACACGGACCACCTGAGCCCCTTAAGATGCATCACGCTGACTAGCGTTTATATTCGTTTCGTTTTCAAACCAATTGTTGGTAGAACACGTGACTTTTCGTATCACGTCACCTACCAGTGACGCGATTGGTTTAAAAACTAAACTAACATACACGTTTGTTAGTGTTGAGCATCTTGGCAAGGGCCTCTGATGGTAATCTTAAGATTGCAGTCTTTAGATCGCAAATACGTTGTCAACCCTCAGGACGAAGATGGAATGCCTCTATTCTAGTAATTTCACTGGTTTTCTTATCGCCACACACTTATGCCAACACTGCTTCTTGGCAGTAGGATTTTATAATCCTTATTCAATATAAGCTCTTTGTAAAGAGACTTTATCTGACGAGCAAAATAAAGGATCGGTAAGTACAATTGTAATATTAGAAACTGTAAAACAAAACTAAAAGTAACTGTTACATAGATAAAAATCCCAAAAATAAATGCCACCATAGTTTCAGAGCTATTCTATCGATGTATATACATACCTCTATATAAAAGAAGACACTAACTGACTGATTGATCAAAGCACAACAGAAACCGCTGGACCTGGGGACTAGAAAGTTGTGGGATATATCTTAGGGAAGCACTAAAAAGGTATTTTGGTCGCACTAATCGCGCATGTTGCTCTCTAAAAAATCCATACAAATTTCACTCCGGGCGATATCGTCCAGGTTTAAAGGAACAGAAACGTTTTCGGATTTTTTATGTTTTTTTTTAGCTCCACCATTATCTAAGGGCTACTTACACCAAAAATTTTACACTAGGTTAAGACACTCCCGAGTTAAAATTACAGTTTTCGTATGAATCTGGCGTTTTCTAACTCGAGTTAGTGTCTTAACGCAGTGTTAAATTTTTGATGCAAGTAGCCATAAGAAGCTTTAAATGTAAATTTGAAAATTACCTACTCAAGGTGGCGTGATTTGTTTTTGCAGTATATTCCTGCTAAAGTTATGTGTTCAGGTAATTACATTGACCACATGTATGGTTAGTATTATCTAAAAGCCTTTGCCACTTCCGTGTTAAAATGCTGACGTTTCTAACGGTCGTCAATACAAAACCATTTTAGTTAAGAGCCTGCTGACCGCAAATTATGGTGCCATAAGCAAAACGGACAACGCAGGGACGCATGTGTTTAAGGTACTGGGCGTTGATTCTGACAAACAATTCAATACTATTCAATCGTTTATTAGTAAAATATAATTTTTTACATGTCAATTCTTATTCATAAATTCATAATATATATTAGTTATATACATTGTAATCATTTTGTTAGATAGTTTTTTTTTTTGAGGGTCTGCGAGCCAGTTACTACTACGAAATGTCAATCACTGGAAAAAGGCATCAATGGAGTACCAGGCGTCAGATGCCAGTTTGGCTTTGAGTTTATTAGTGAACGCTGAGTCGCTACAGGCGTTTTTTAATTCTATGGCCAACCCGTTGTATATCCTGGGGTGTGATTCTCTCAAGAAGCAAAGGTGAACGAATGGACGAGTGATCTTCAAGCGGCGAGATTAAGTAGTCCGGTCAGTGCGAACAAAACACATTTTAGCGCGTGCATTTTCAATTTAGCAGCATGGTTCCTGCCGATGGATCGAACGTATAAGGCTGCTTAATTGAAAATGCACGCGCTAAAATGTGTTTTGTTCGCACTGACCGGACTACTTAATCTCGCCGCTTTGAGATCACTCGTCCATTCGTTCACCTTTGCTTCTTGAGAGAATCACACCCCTGGCCCCACTGTATGTAGGCATTTTGATTTGGCGAGTCGCGTCTGAGGTGGGAATTTGCTCGTGTTTTCGTCGACGGAGTATAAACCGGCTAGTATACCTAAGTTGTCCTGCGTGAATAAGGTTTGTTTTCAGTGATGGTAAGACCTTGCGAATGGTTTGTCAGGATCGCTACCACCAAGCAGGAGTTTTTGCATTGTGTTGTTTCAGTGTACGATAAGACAAGAGGTGAAATCACTAGGATAGAGGCTTTCCATCTAGGTTGGGATGGCAACGCATTTACAGTCATAAGGTCGTAGGGTTGCAGGATAGGGTTAGTTATTAGGTGTCTCAGTGAGGTCATTAATCATAGGTACATTTTTACATAGTGTAAAATAAAATCGCTTCCCGCCGTCTGTCCCTCTGTATGTACTGTAAGTACAGTCAACCAATTTGATTTCTAGGCCACTTTGGACTATGTTAAAGTGACGTTGTCAACCAAAACGTAAGAGACTCCCTATGATTTGGTTTACAACGTCACGTTGACCAATTTGATTCCTAGGCCACTATGGACTTTCCATAGTGGCCTAGGAATCAAATTGGTTGACTGTACATCAATAGATAGAAGAATTCAAGAGAAAGGTTTTAATTAGTACATTCTGGTTTATGAACGGGTGTTACAGAAAACACACATAGGTACTCCCAAGCAAATCGAGGGTGGGTCGCTGGTAACGTAATAGTTGTTAAACAAAAATGTCACCAAAGGAGCGTCCCTACTCAGAGCATTCACGTGAGTATTCGGCGTCGAGCATCGAGTGGAGTGTAAGCTTTGTAACTTTGGCTCAACGTCCAAACCACTCGAATATTCGATGCCGATGCTCTCAGTGGGGACACACCTTATTGTACAGTCGACTACAAAAAGATGTATCCACTGTATTCACCATTCGTCCAAAAGTGTATTTTAAATGACTTGGATTATATACGAATGAATACAAGTTATGGTATAAAATGGAAAGCACATAGTAGGCACCTTCCAGTTACTACTTAAAAGCTGTTTTCTTAGGAAGAGCGCCCTCTGTACCTATTTGTACTATTATATATTCTGTGGCACTGGTCTAGCCGCAATAATTTAGCCCCATGTTTCTGGCACTAGCCTTCCGTGCGGAAGGTATAGGCAAGGTTCGGAATGCGCGCCATATTTTGCAACAAGTACACATTCCCTTAATAGAGCTCATTAAATTTAACCTGACGTGCAAATCCATTCTCAAGCAGCAAGAATTGTTTGATTTATTTATTTGCAACTACCTAAGTATAATCTTATATTCAACATACCTAAAGAAATATTGAACCGCTACAAAATTGCCAAAAAATATAAAAGAGTCCTTTGTAACAAAAATAGTATTAATATTTTACCTGGGGCTCTATATTCTACTTAACGTATTGCTTTTTTTTTATGGTATAGTTTAGGCAAACGAGCACACAGGCCACCTGATGGTAAGTGGAAACTGTGACCTATAGACATTCGCACTCACAAGACTGCAATGCAATCCTAAGACTACAAATGCGTTGCCGACCCTGAGGACTAAGATGGAATGTCTCTATGCTAGCCATTTCACCGGCTGTCTTAGCCCCAAACCGGAACACAACAATGCGAACACTGCTGTTTGGCGGTAGGTTAATGGATAAGATGGTGGTAGCGATCCGGACGGACCTTGCACAGGGTCCTACCACCCGCAAACATGTTACGCATTTTGACATGTAATTAATGTTTTCATATTTTATTGTTTTTACATCGGCCGCAGTTACTGTCAAGTAAACAAGAGACATCATAACGTTGACAATAGGGTACAATAGACATGTTAATAGCAATAAGGTTTAGTAGAATAGAGCCCTTGAACAGTGGCCCTAGACAAAATGCATTCGGCGAACGTTATAGTTATCGTTACGTATACCTATTGGATTGACGTAAGCTGCCGGACGGTTTTGGTCAGGTTTCGAAAATCGTTTACGTTATCGTAAAACTGTTATTTTTTATTGTGTGTATGTTTTTTTCGAAAGTTGTTGAGACAAGAAAACCTCACAACAATGGAGACACCAGCCGGACCTCTATTGCACTTTGTGTTAAGTTATCATTATCTTGCGTTCAAAAATATATTTTTTACGAAAGTTACATGATATATGATAACGATATGGTTTAAGTTAAGAGCTTGTTTTACAGCTAGGCATAAATTAAACTGTCCATTTTACCCCAATGACCTGAGACAAAAAAACAAACCGTATCAAAATCCCTTGTGCAAAATACCAACTTTACCTCCCCGCAACATAATGCAACATTGTTTCACGGCTTCATTACACTCCCATTACGCGCACAATAGCAATAATCCTGCACGATCGGCATCAGTATCCCGCGTTTATGTAAACAACCGCACTAATACGCCATTATCGCTGACCTGGGGCCAATGATAGCTGATAAATCCGAGAAACGCGGGATTCTTGGCTAGAATACTTAAGCCCTTAGCAGACCACACGCGGTGCGGGCGCGTTGCGTGTAGTGCAATAGATCACGATAAATAGAACGAGTATTTGACTAAATTCTTTGTTTTAGGTGTAATCGGTGGTGCAAATATACTCGTACCATCTTACGTAAATCTCGAATTTTGAATTCGTATCTAGCAAATGGCTCACCAAATGCGGTATAATTGTATTTTCTTATTTTTGTATGGCTAGAGTTTTTGACCGCGACTTCATCCACGTTAAATATATTTAATGTTTTTTTCTCAAAAACTGTATACACCATTTTAAACCTCATCTCTGATTGTTTGGCGGTTTGCTAGTCCCTCTGCGAGGGATCCCATCTTTATATACCTACCTAAGTATTTCATTTAAATGCGTTTTTTTTTACTTTATAGAATTAATTTCTAAAAACGTCTTGGGTACTTATTAATTTAAATTACATTAAATACTAGTGTGGCTCATTAACTGAATGCCACTGCACTTAAGGTTGCACCATACTTGCGCTCGTTCTCCACAAGTTATGATCGTGTGAAGCGAGCTTTAGGGCGTCAAAGGGCAACTTTCGTAACTCTCTCCTGAACCCACTCCCAACACCGTTTTAGAGACCAAAGTATAATGAATTAAGCAATATTAAAGATTTATTGACCAAGACAATGCGGCAGGGGTCATGTCAATAATTAATCGTATAGTGTATGAAGAGTGAACGCGAAAGAATGGACTTTGTGGGCAGTTACTAAGGACTCTTTTAGTAGAGACTCTAAGAAAGAATGAATTATACATTGACGACATGCTAGCGTTAATGAGTGCAAGTATTTGTTCCTGTAAGAGATGATTATATGTACCTATATATTTAGCATGTACTTCTTCTGTTTACTGTTGTCTAGGGTCTAGGGTCGATTCACAAGACAGGCACGAATGCATTTAACGAAAGTAATGTCACCTATCACTGTGTGACTGCCGTCTTTTCGAATTTCAAACCGAAAACATGTTATTATTTTACACACATGTATACATTCGTTTACTCATTCAATCCATTCGTGCCAGCTCTTGTGGATCGAACTATACCCATAGTACAAGGCTAGACCTTAGTTTGGGACTAGGTCACTGTGTGAGATTGCTTCCTGATATTTAACTGTTGATTTTATACATTAAAGATGAACGATAATCTCTTTATATAAATCGGTTAGGTCTTTCGTCGATTCTGTGCAGGCAGGTAATTATCTTGACCAACTCTCCGTCGAGATTAAGTCATCCCGCCAAAGCGTACAAACAATAGTTATAGAGCCTGCATCCTCAATTAAGTAACCTCAAACTCACTCATTCAAAAAACCAGAAACTATTATTAACCCCCGAAAAAAGAGGGTTGTTATAATTTTAACATATGTGTCTTTGTGTACCTGCGTCTCGGCCACGCTAACGCATACTCGTCCCGCAACAGCCTTTTTCCCGTTCTCTGCAATAATGTACTATTATAGTTTTCTCGAGCATCAATGTCTTGGAAAGTAGAAGCAGATTTACTATAGTTTATTTTCAATCTGTTTACCTTACTCAGCGGTTGTCGTTGTTAACTGGTTACCGAACCATAGCTTGCCGATTTTTTTTTAAGTAGCAATATTACATTATGTGCTTATACTTTCAGTTCTTAAGATATATGTACGTATGGAAGACACACACTGTACGAGTATAGTAAGATTATATTTAAAGAAATTTGCATTGCACCATTACTTAATAGGCACTAAAGTTGTCTTCAAGTACTTAGCTGTTTATTGAGCTAGGACACATCATTAACCACAGATGGCGCTGCACAGAGACCCGCATTCATGCTCACTTAATAGCTTTGATAGCCGCCTTCACGGTTATTACAGAGTGAATGTCTAGCTATTATTGGACAATCGCTGGGTAAGGTATATCTAAGAGCCAATTCGTTTAAGGGTACCACTGAAAAAACAATTTACCTGCAGGATCAAGTTGAACAGGCCGCCTGACCATCCAAAATCAATGAAACCAAGAGAAACTAGTCTGTGACGGATTGTCACTATGTGGGGCTTTGCTTGTTTTGCCTGAACAGCTTTGCCGTAACCATGCCATTAAAAAGAAACTAATTAAAGGCATATTCCTATAGCAACACGCTCCATGGATATTGGAACAAAGATTTCAAAACCCTTTTTTTATTTATGAACACAATACTGACTATACGTGCTCAATCAATTATTAATTAATTTCTGATAAATCTATACCTGAAAGTATTTTAGTCTTTTAATCTGGCTGAGGTGTTATTTTGTTAAAAACGGCTTTGTCGTGCGGTCGATCAAATGAGCAAAGTCATACCAGCTCGCTCACTCGACGGGTAAAGCGGGTAAGTTCAGAATGCATGCCGTAAAATTTTGTTTTTACACTCTGACAGAGCAACTCCAACTAGCCGGTTAATAATTGGTGCGTCGAGTTCAAGAGCGAGTAGTTTAAGAGAATCAGTTGTACAGTTTAAAACAAAAACCGTTACTTTTCCAACAACAATTTGTTCCATTATTAAACAAAACGAGCACCAAACTACGCCCTAACCTTCATTCATAAAACACAATCACTATGAAGCCTTTTTGATATAATTGTGTAAGTAAATCACGATACTATCAAACACGAATTACATACGCAACCTCGTTGCTCTGTGACCTGCGGACGTCATAAACAAAAAGGGCTTATGAGCGGTTACTGCCGATGCGCTTGCGCTGTTTTGGATAAGGGCGACGATGTGTGTGGGCTTTATAGCTGCCCCATGTATGGGACGTAAGAGGTTTATGTTGATTGGCGTCGTGTTTCCCATTTTCCTAACGTTTGACAATTGCTTTCATGTAAATAGTTTGTAGTAAACCATATACATTTGTTCCAAAACTGGTTTGAGAGTTTTCGGGAATTTATGGCAAAAAAAAGTTACGTACTGATTGAAATGTATAAGTTGCAGAACATGCCCCATTTTTTGCAATCTTCTCAGGAAATTACTGAGAACATTAACGGACACATTTGAGAGCATTGAGAATGTTCTATTTTTATGCAAACATGTTCTTAGAAGTTATCAGAATATTCTCATAGGAAAGTTGCACAATTTGAGAAGTTTCTTGTCAACACTATGTTACACACCAAAGTCGCTTCATAGAAATATTTTATAGTTTATAACTTCAGAATTCCAAATAATTTCAGACATGAAAAAAACCTTTTAGTGTAATACTTTGTACCTAACTTTTAAAATTATCTGATTGCCTAACATACAGGCTGTGCCTAGTTTGTGAACACCTGTTCATATAGCTGGGGCCCTAGCCAAGATGCAAACGCTACTTACGTTTTTCTTTTCTATCACTCAATATGTATAAATGCTGATATAAATTGATGTAAAAAGTCCGACATGAAGATAACCTGGGTAGTGATTCTCTAAACGACGCCGGTCGTGCGGACTGTCGAGTGATATCCAAGCGGCGAGATTAAGTAGTCCCGTCAGTGCGTACAAAACACATTGTAGCGCGTGCATTTTCAATTAAGCAGCCTTATACGTTCGACCTATCGTGCTGCTAAATTGAAAATGCACGCGCTACAATGTGTTTTGTTCGCACTGACGGGACTACTTAATCTCGCCGCATGGTATCACTCGACAGTCCGCACGACCGGCGTTGTTTACAGAATCACTACCCAGAGTAGTAATAATAAAATATCAAGGGACAATATTACACAAATTGACCGAAAACAGGACCAACTAGACTAAATGCATCGAGAAATACATAAAAACATTCATGACTTAGCAACAAATAAATATAAACTCATCATATAAATATTTTGCCTTAACCGATACAATAACCAACAGCAAGAACGTAATAATTTTTATAAAACAGTTACAACCGTAGCACAGTTAACGCCATTTCCAGGAACTCTCAGCCGCGTTTCCGAGAACCGATCGTTTTCTCAAGAAAAGCGTTAGCGTACAATTATATCTAACTGCACAATATCGCACGTCCCAAACCGATAATTTCCTAGCTTATTTATTGTTAGAATTAATTCCCACCTTCCGTGGCGAATCGGTAACCAGCGGTAACGCGAGTTTAATGACGTATGTTTTCTGTTCGAACCGGAAAAGCGATAGTTTATAGTATCAGCGGATGATTTGTTATGTTTTCAGGCTTTATGTTAAGTACTTAAGTGTATCGAGAGTTTAAACAGTACCTAAACGAGTTTTTTTTTTCTTTGCTTAATCGAATAGCACTTGCATCGAATAAGAATGAACTCCCAGAGGCCCTTGGCCCTTGTAACCAATCGCGTCATTGATAGATCACGTGATACGAAAAGTCACGTGATCTACTCGTGACGCGATTGGGTTAAAAACGAAACGAAAAGAAACGTTAGTCAGCGTAACGCATCTTGGCGAGAGGGCCTGGTGCGTGTTTTTAATTAAAAATGGTCTCATTAAATTTATTCGAGACCAGCAACGCATTGGTGACAATGGTGACGCCTCCGGCGTTACAAATGTCCATAGGCGGCGATGACTAGGTGGCAAAATTCGATGTCAAGAAATACAGTTGAGATAAAAAAAAAAAGATAAAAGATATTTATTCAGTAAGTAGGCCGCACGGGCACTTTTACACGTTATGAATCTACCAGCGCTTCCCAAGAGGAGACCACTGCCGAGAAGAAACGCCGCAAGAAACTCAGCAGTCAGTCATTTTTTAAACATGTTACAATGGTATTACTTAATCTAGCATTATATAAAGCAATAAAAATTTAATTAAATATAATATCAAATAGCATGCGTAGTTCAGCAGGAAAACATGTCAAAAATATTACGAGAGAGACAAGGGGGGGGGGGGGGGGGGGGAAGAGAGGAGAGAAAACACAGGACAACCAAATAAAAGTTTGATATGCTTTCCCACATCAACGGTGTCCCCTAGACAAACAACTTTGCAATTTTACAAATTATGAATGACTAAGTTTCGGGTTTAGGCCAAGCATTTTTATCTGTTAGATAGTCCTCGACCCTATAGTACGCTTTAGATATTAACGACTTTTTTAAGTAATTTTTAAGTGCTGGAAAGGGTGAGTTGAGTTTAGTTCCATTAATATACCTAAGGTAAATAAGTGAACACATCTTTACCCTCGACTGTACTCGACAACAAAGTAAGAACCCGTTAATTACATACGATAGATAATTGAAACTAATTCCGCAAGTGGGTTTCCTGAACAGTTCCGTTTAAACCATCATTATGCTCTGCGTGACTTACCATTCTTACAACCAGGATCCTGCGCATACTGATCACACTGATCTACAAAACACTTGCGATTCATTAACCAATTGATTATGTATGTTTGTCATTAACCACAGCATGACGGCAGGAAGCCACCGAACGTTGCGTTTAGCGGTTAATATAAAATGTACTATTTTGTTATTCCTGACGCATTTAGCTTCTGTAGTCTTACGGCTTGCGCGTGCGCGGCGTGCGTCTTTAAATATTGTACACGTCGGAAATAATCAGCCTGTATATCAAACGGAACGGTAATTTAATATGGATCTTTATGTGTCCTACATTAGAGTTTGTATTGCTTTGTTTTGTCCTGTTAAGTTATTCAGTGGTATTGAAAACGCGTTGTGTTGGCAGCGCGCGCGCACCTGCAGAGTGACGTTCGGAGACGCTGGCGCAGGAATTAATGTTTATTATTAATCCCGACGCAAAAAGCAGTGTGTTATAAGTTTGACAACTTTGTTTGTGGGTGTCTGTGGCCCTGTAGCTCTTAAACGGAAGAAACTATTTTAATGCGGTTTTTTTATTTGGAAGCAAGTTTTCTAGCGGCGGTTCTTAGCTGTAGTCTATACTTTTAGGTATTTAAAAAAAATGAAAACAACACAACCACGAGATATAGTTCGTCAGCCAATAGAAGCAGAACACTGATACGTCAAAGTTCGATAAAACAGTTTAGATTGGCTGCTTAACAATGTCACGTGGTTCGGATAGTTTACATTTTTTTTTAATACCTAAAAGCATAGACTATAGGTTTCATGAAAATCGGTTTGGCCGTTTAAGATATATCAGCTCTAATAGAAGTGGACACCATTATAACTATCGTTTTTTTTAAATTAACTATCTGATACTAATTTTTATTAATAAATATTAAATGTTTCCTTGGTTGTGTTGGCCTGGTGCTTTGCCTTGTTAAGACAAATGGCAGTATCTCAGACAAAACTTTAGCAAATGCAACCTTATTGTTAACGACAGAGGATTGAATCTGCTTTGGCTATTGAATGTGACATACTGCATATGGGATTTGTTGTGGGCGTTGTGGCATTTACTCTGATGGTTTTGTCTAAAGCGCTAGTAGTCTTATTTTATGTAAATTGACAGTTCAATCATAATCGTCTATCTTACTAATATTATAAATGCAAAATTTGGACGTTTATTTAGACCAGCTGAACGGATCTGGATAAAATTGGGCTCAAAGATAGATTATAGTCTGGAATTGCAGATAGGCTACTTTTATCCCGGAAAAGTGGCTTCTACGCGGACAGAACCGCTGGCACAAGCTAATCCATACTAATATTATAAATGCGAAAGTGTGTCTGTCTGTTACCTCTTTACGCTTAAACCGCTGAACCCATTTAGATGAAATTTGGTAGAGAGATAGGTAGTTTGAGTCCCGGAGAAGGACATAAAATAGTTTTGATCCCGAAAATTATCCAATAACGAAGTGAAATAGAGGATGAAATTTTGTATGGAGCTACGATATAAACGAGTTACACGCGGACGGAGTCGCGGACAGAAGCTAGTATTATATAAAAGGAGAAACTGTCTGACTGACCGATCAACGCACAGCTGAAACTGCTGGATCTAGGTACCTACTTGATATTTCTAGCGAATATTCCTTTGATATCCTAGGGTAAGAAGGGACTTTTGGAAATTCATCCCCTAAGGGGTTGAAATAGGGGTAGTAGCGGGAAATGAATTCCGAGTTGATGTATGTATGTGAATGTATTAAAACATTTTTAGTATAAAAAAAATAACTCGTGAATTGCGTTAGAACACAAATAATCAGTTTCTTTTAAGGTTCTTAAATGTTGTTAATTCTTCACAAATGTTGAAAATACACTAATTCATATCAAAAGCCCAAAGTACCTAAGTACTTTAAAAAAAACAGGCCTTGGTCTGTCAGGAGACATGACAATTTTGGGACTGCGTCTGTGTGAGCCTTACATTTCCGTCGTTTTACTATTTAAAATATATTTGGGTCTAAATTTATTTAATTAAAACAATAGAAAACAAACAAACGAAAGAACAATTGGGTCTAAATTAATATGTGTGTATTATTTAACGACATAACAATATTTCCTTTTAAAAAAAGTTTTGAACTATAACACATCATTTAAAGTTGGTGTCAAAATGACCAAACTTCACGCTTCGCACAGGATAGAAGATTACAACAAATCTTATCTGCTACACATTCCGTTTCCGCTTTCATTATTTCGATAATGACACTTCCGCTTGAAAACATGGCGGCATCAAGATGGCGCGTATCCGAACGTTTACCACCTCGGGCGCAGGCCGCGCATGACAAAAGCGCCGTCCACTCCGGCGCATCTTTATGCATGAGCCTTATCAATTTGTTGCCAGCCTGCGCGCTTACAATTTAATATGGGGTTGCCAGCACGTACCTAATTACGAGGTTAATATTAAAATGTGTTTTTTACGCAATTGTAGGTTTTGCGGGAGTGGAGTTACTTAGGTTTCCAATAATAATGTCAGGCTGGGAGATTAGATATATTAAGCATGTATTTTTATATTTTTTAATGGCGGACTTAATGTCTTAAGGTATTTTCTACCAGTCAACTATTGCAGAGACAAATTATGGTTGGCGCTGAAATGTTCTGCTTAATTATACTTTTCAGAATGACATCCTATGAAAGGACACCACTGACTTACTGAAAGTTAATGTAAGTAGCAAACCTCGCTACAGGTTGCCAGGATAAATCAGGACAGTAATAACTTTGTTTAGTGACAGTGTCCTGTCATTATGGCAAAATAAATAAGTTTCACCTGTGATCATATTAATCGTTGTTTGACTCAACTGTTCAAAAAGGAGGCTTAAAACTGGCTAGACTTACCGCCCTGCAGGCGTGCGTTAAGTTAAGAGCTTGGTTTTTTTTATGTACTATTTTTATGTGTGGCAAGTGGCAATAAATGTTTTCTTTCTATTTTTTCTTTGGAACGCCTTAACTGATTTTAAAAGTGCAGAGTATCGTTGGATTAGAATTCACCATGTATTCAACCAAGCAGTGTCATCATTGGTTATTTTGGTTCCTTAGTATTAATGTTGCTACCTAGTCGGGTTTCTATTCTCTTTTCAACAAAAAGGGGCCAGGATTCGCTGGAAGAGATCCCATTTAGGGATAGGTTCGCCTTTGTTCATTACTTCAATAACAATGTTGTAATAGGTATTTATATTTTTGTGCAATAAAGTGTTTACATACATATATTTAATCTATGTACCTACATATATGTGTCTATGGCATCGCAACTCCCAAACGAATGAACCGAATTGGTCGCAGTTCTTAAAATTAAGTCTACTTTAATCGGTAAGGTTCTTAGCTAAGTTTTTTGAAAATCAGTTTGGCCGTTTTCTTTGTACGCGTAAAATTAGTTCCCCTCTACTCCCTCTATCTCTTCCCGTTGGGGATCGATTTTCGAAAAAAGCGTTTCTTTCCTTTTCTCTGCACCCCTAGACCTCATTAGTGAAAGATTACCAAAGTGAATGACGTCATGGCTGTTATAGCAAAGAAAAAGTGGACATGTGGAGTATGGACCAGACGAGTCTTTGAATGGAGACCCATAGCCGATACTAGAGGTACTAGAGGCCGCGCCTTCTCAACGCTGGGCAGATGACATTCAACGGCACGGAGGAACTGGATGAGACGGACAAAAGATCGCTAAGAGTGGAAGAGGGAAGAGGCCTACATCCAAGATTGGATCACCAAAAGGCCACCATGATGATGATGATGATGACCTGATAAGGAATCGCCGTGCCAAATTTGCAATCTCTAGACCCAGTGGTTTGTGTGCGTTGATATCAGTCAGTCACTCAGTCAGTTTCTTCTTCTATTTTAGATTATTATTAACTTAGAAGCAAAAAGTTCTAAATAATCTTTCGTCTGTCAATAATCTTCATAATTTAGCAGGATACTACGTCGATAGCTCGCGCGGTAATACCTGCGCGGGAGCGGACGCGCATCTCCATTACCATGCGTAATTGCGGCGGCGTGCGCGCCTTCCCCGTAACTTATTTGGTGTGAAATGAGAACAATTTGACTCGGGAAAGATTTATGGCCTGAGATAATGACGTTCTAGGTAGCAGCTAAATTGTTTTACGATGTGTTGCCGATTTGTGGCTATGGGGGTTTAGTTTTGCCTTGGAGTTGTGTTAGGTGGATGTGTTTTGTAGTTTTGGTTATGATTTTAAATTAATTGGCATTTTCAAACGATAGTTTGAATGTCCAATTAAAAGTAAGTTGCTTAAGAGATTTTTCCTGGAGTTTTTTTAATGGTGGAGAAGGCAAACGACCTACACTCGCCACCTGATGGTCACGATCTGAAGCCCATACCATTTTCATTCTCAAGATTCCAATCCTAAGACTCCAAATGCATTGCCAACCCTGAGGACTAAGAAGGGATGCAAATTATCTGATGGTAGGTTAGCTATCGTAAGAGTACTGAGTACTTTAAAATTACATCATTAGTGATGATGACCTTGAGCAGGGTTATCTTGTAAAATTTCACCAAGCATGTCTTCACATTGTTGTACTCGAATTCCGATGTCGGCAACACCGCGTGGCCAAGTCCTCAGGGTTGGGACCGCATTTGCAGTCTTCTGATTATAGTCATGAGAATACAAATTTCTATAGGTCCTAGATCCCTCTAAAGTGCCGTCAGGGAGCCTGTGTGCTCGTATGCCTTCTCCATGGTACAGTCACCAGCAATAATAAATTTTTGAGCCCAATGTACGATAGTATTGCTGGTGACTGTACAAAAAAAAGCGTTGAAATTTTTCCTTGTAACCAATTGTTATTTTGAAACATCTGTTGTAATGTACTCAGTGTACAAGAATATCTATTCATGAGTTGTACTTCCTCACAAAAACTTTCTTTATTCAATTCTAGTAAAACTGCTTCAAGGCAAGTGGTAATAAGAGCACATACAAGCACGTAAATATGACGTAACGACCAACAACCTATAATAATCCATATACAATGACAGCCAACAAACCCATAAACATGGCCTACAATTTTCCAACTCGTTGAAATGCGGCCGCGGGTCCGTAATGGTCTAAAGTAGCCTATTTACTAAATATAGATTGGAGATAATAAGTTAAGACATAAACCAATTATTACATGCCGGGGCATTGCAGTTGTGAGTTCGACGAATCATTCCGTGTAATTGCACTGTACACTCCAAAGTAATAAAAACGGGTCACGGAGTTTGTATATTTGTACGTCTTGTGACCCATTTTGAATGCCCTTGAGTGTAGTTTATTTGTTACTATCGATAGATAATATGTGGCAGCGAGTACCATTCTGCTCTATCTTAGACATATAATCGTATCTACCATCTACCGGTAAAGAAAAATTGACGCTCCTGTGTCACTTATAAGGTTGGAAATACTGAGAGTTTTGTAGGAGACGCGTCGTTTTGACCTAGAGCGGTTCAGTTGTGTTGCGCCTGCGGCTGTGTCGGGACGGATGAAGACTTCGTTTGTGCGCAACTCGAGTATGTAGCAATTTTTATTTAAATTAATAATGTACCTTCGGTCTTCGCCTTCGTATAGTCCTTGGGTGAGAACAAATGGCAGAAACTTTCCGTTTTTATTACTTTTAAAACTTCAGTAGTTCCCAAAAATTCCCTTAAGGTCGTGACTTGGATGGATAGAGCTCTGCAAGCTGCTCTTTGCCAGGTCTGATGAAGTGTAAACTGGGTGAAGTAAGTGGGCTTCATATAGATCAGTCCAGCGGCTTGATAGCATTCCTCCGTTTCTTGTTACCTTCTCGGGGGCAACTAGTATGAGCTTCTTCAGGTTGTTGGGGTCCCGAGTCGCCACGTGGCCGAAGAAAGAAAGCGCTGATGATCGAGAGGGATAGATCACGGCGCGGTAACGTTTAAACCTTAGTCAAGATGCATAACGCTAAGTTATCGATTTTCGAAAATCGACAAAATTTATAGGATTGACGTAAGCTGACGACGACTCCATACATTTCGAGTTGATTTAAAACAGAGACGTTAGCAGCGATTGCATCTTGCCTACAACCTCTGAACCTTTATAAAATAAAATAAGACTATAATTGTCATTTTACTTCTTAATGAATATCTTCTTAGTTTTTATTTCAGTTGTGGGTCAATATACAATCAGCTACAACATATTATTTTACATCATTTAAACATTTACAAAACGCGTGAAAATTCATTTAGGTAGCTACGGTAGGTATTTTAACGCCATTTTGTGTGAAAATTTGCATTTTGCAGCTCCAGAATCACAATTCCCTTTATACCATTAAACCAATAAACAGCAGTCCTAAACCATTCACTGCAATTACCTTAACATGCCTTAAACCATCAAGTTACTGCCATTCTAAAATAGTACCTAACCCCGTGATTTAAGATACCTGTCAGGCGCCGAAGTTTAGTAAACACAAATTTACGTAAAATATAATCAATGCAAATCAACCCACAGCCACAGATCAACGGCAGAAATCCATATAATTTGCAGACGTGTTATTTACTTAAATAACTCGCCGCCGCCGGCGAGATCGCTAGCGAATTTATTGGCGAGCGTAACTTGGTCCATCAGGCGCTTTCCGATTTACGAAATGTTGCAACGGGAAGTTCCTTAAAGTGCTAATGTTCTATTTTATGTGTTTTGCCTTGCTCGTATTATAACACAGATCAATCATGGACTTACATACATACATACACATACATAAACTCACGCCTTTATTCCGAGAGTGGGGTAGGCAGAGCTACAGAATTTCCAACAACTATAAAAACTTTTTGATAATTCTGTAACCACATTTTGCACACTTAGGCGAATATGTTTACCAATGTATTAGTGACAGATTGCAAACCCATCGCCTAACAGTACTACACGCCTTTATTACCTTAGTCGGCTTTTACGACATCCACGGAAAGACACGGAGTGGCACTATTCTAATCCGGCAACCACACGGGAATCATGGACTAATATGTTAGGTAAAGCTTATCACAGAATAATATATAAGACGCGGAATCCGCCCTCGCTTCGCTTCAGTTTATGCGAGTTTTCTGTAACACATGCACATTATCCATGTAAAAAAGAAGAGGTACCTAGTAAATGCGCTCTTCTCTAACAAAACACCTTTAAGATTATTCAAACGTTCCTAATCTGCGCTTTCCTTTCTAACTCTTAATTCGACCATACAAAAGTCATCCCCAGAGATGCGAGCTGGGTAGCAGCACGATGGGTCGAACGTATAAGGCTGCTTAATTGAAAATGCACGCGCTACAATGTGTTTTGTTCGCACTGACGGGACTACTTAATCTCGCCGCTTGGATATCACTCGACAGTCCGCACGACCGGCGTTGTTTACAGAATCACTACCCTGGTGTACCTTATTGTAGCTTCGTGCCTAAAGTTGTTGGTACCTAAATCAGCACTATGCGTACAACCGCGCGGGTCAAGTAAAGATTGTCAGGCGTTAGATGCAAGCTGACCTATGCAGCATAATGTCTCTAAGCTTAGGGTTCAAGCTATAATGGTCAGACGAAACCAGAAGCGTAGTCAACAACGATGTTTGGAAATACCTCCGCTGCTAACTGCGATAATGAGGTACCAACCACATTTAATAATTATTGAAATGAGCAACTAGGTATTCTACGGTCAACATTATGCAGACTTGTAGCTATAAATTATCGTTTGTGCAGTGTAGCTTGCTCAACGGATCACTGTACTAATGACCAAGGATTTGCTGAATCTAAATAACGATTATTCCGTATAAGGGCCGCCTAATGATCAGTCATTAGATGTTGAAATCGACGGAAGAAAAATAATTGAATGCTGAATTGATGATGTTTTTATTAGGGTGCAAGTCATGCAGATGACTGTCTTTTACAAATAAATTAATGTATTATTTTTTACCTTGGGAGGATCGACCTCAAGAGGCGAGCGAGGAAATGGAAAGTCCCTTGCCCAGTATTGGGACTTCAGATAATCTATATGGACAATATTACACTTCAATTTTTTTTTTATGGTATACATAAGACAAACGAGCACACAGGCCACCTGATGGTAAGTGGAAACTGTGACCCACAGACATTCGCATTCATAAGACTGCAATGCAATTCTAAGACTGCAAATGCGTTGCCAACCCTGAGGACTAAGATGGAATGCCTCTATGCTAGTAATTTCACCGGCTGTCTTATCCCCAAGCCGGAAAACAACAACGCGAACACTACTGTTTGGCGGTAGGTTAAAGGATAAGATGGTGGTAGCGATCCGGACGGACCCTGCACAAGGTCCTACCACCCGCAAACCAAAAAAACTCTAAACTTAAAATCAATTCTTAGATCTTTATGTTTCAAAACATGCTTTATTCGTTTAAGTTGTCATAAACTATCCATTATCATAACTAACACTTAGTCTATGAATTCTTCATCCGTAAATATTACTCGTAGGCTGCAAGCTGCAATATGGCGCCAGCATCATAACTTATTTTATCGTTAATAATAGAACATATCATCGAACCCTCAGGGCGCGACTCCCACTCGCACACCTTGTTCTATAATAGACACAAACCCCTATACTTTGGTAGCGACTAGCGACAAAGCTATTAGCACAAGGATAATTCAGACGACCTCCAACATGCAGTGCCATAGACCTCATCACTACAAAACCAGCAAAAACTAACTCTTTCTCTCAACAACAATCCGCAATTTCATATAATTACGATGCAGTAATGCGAGTTTAAACCTCCATCTATCTTGATGACGGCCGATGATCACGCATTAAAGACCGCTTCTTCACGCCATCGCCGTCGGCAAAACTAGGCTTACACAGCGATAAAACGGACCCTGTTTGTAGTACATCGAAGATAATAAAGCTACATACAACAATTGCGTTTGTTGATGGTGCGATGTATTACAAAAGCCTGCTTTCCCTCTACACTTGTCCCGGGTATACACCGACGCTTCACGTCATGGAGTTGGTGGTTAGCTAACACAGGTGCAACGTAAATTGTGCGTCTTGACATTAAGCCTCTCGATGCGTTTTAGTAGCCGTGTCCGTATAAATATGGCTTAAATTCATTATAATGTTAATTCTAATTGTTAGTCTTTGATGCCCGTTGGATACGGTGTGTAACTTTAGATTTTTACGCTTAGCTGCCATATGTTAAACAATAAAGAAACATAAATAACTGTGAGGTGCTTACAATATAATTTAAAACCCAATTAAAATAAGAGTTAAACATATAAATGAATTCGCATAGTAACACGTCGGTTGTAACATCTGTCGGCAATCAATTCTTTATCTATACTATGTCAACAAATACTAAAGCTGAAAAGTTTGATTGTTTGTTTCCTTGAACGCGCAAATCTCAGGAACTAATGGTCCGATTTGAAAAAAACTTTCAGTGTTAGACAGCCTATTTACCGTGAAAGGCTATAAGGCTTTATATCATACTCACATAAACCGAAGCGAAGCGAGGGCGGGTCGCTAGTGTGTCCATAAAATTTAACTAATCAAATATTGTTATCGCGATAGGATTTAAACGTTACAAAAGACATCATAAAAACTTAAATGCTAAGCTTTTAGAACACATGCAATAACTCTGCTCCAAAGAACATTAATCTTCAGTATTTGAAGTTGCTAACCGATTACAAGCGAATAAAGCTCTTCGCGGGAAACCTTTAACCTTTAACTGCAGCCAAATAAATAATGCAAATTGGAAACAATAAATCTCATTACCATTAGCGAATTCTATGCCGACTCATACAAGTCCATATTTCAAAGAACTTCTTAGCCATAAACATTGTAGAGGTTGCGGGTCGGCGATGTCGCATAAAACACGCCTTTACAGATCTTGAATGGGTATACCTATTGGGTTGTTACATAGTTAATCACGCACTTTGAATGGGTACAGCATTCGTTCGATGCTTGACTGGTTCTTGAAGATGCATTCCAAAAGTATCTGCCGGCTTAGTATAGCTGCGTCTATATCGCGCGTGAAATGTGGATAAGGCATCCGTCACTCTCGTACTATATAACGTGTCAGAAGGGGACGGATGCCTTATCCTTACTTTGTCACGCGATAAACGCAGCCATAGTAGGGCCCCTGGGCTAAGAAAAGACGCATTTCGCGAACGTTATCAACCAAAGATTGACAAGATACCGGATGATCGCGTCGAGTGCTTATGTAAATTCCAAAATGTGACATATCTAAGACGAAAGTAACGGTCGTATGTAGATATCATGTCAACTGTCCTAGTTCTATAAGTACAGTCGAGTTCATAAATATGTGTGCACCTTGTCAGTTTAATCACTGTGACTCATATCGCTGCTTAAATACAAAAGCGCCATAAAACAAACACATTTTGATTTGTGGCCCTTTAGTATTTAAGCAACGATATGTGGCAGATTAAACATGACATTAAATAGACAAGGTACTAAAGTGTACACATATTTATGAACTTGACTGCATTAAAAAAGTCAAGGGATAAGATATATCGTTACATTGTTGTGATATGATGTACTGCGTTGCGATATACTGTAAAATATAAAAATAGTGTAAGGATATTTTTAGTCCCTAAACATTTTTTAATAAGTGTATTTAGCTCTTAGTCTTAAAACCCCTTTCAACGAACGTATCACATATACGCAGAACTTTCATTACATTGGAAGGTACGAGTACGTTTCGCCGCAAGTTTTTTTATTTGGAGTCTCCAGTCCTAACCTGGTCTTGGCTAAAATACGTTATGAATATTCAAGATATTTCGTAAATAATTAAGTAGAAAATAGCGTTCGATCAAATCATACAATCGATGAAGTAAAAATCGATATAACGATGGGTTACCTTTACAAACTTACCCCTCTTCCTGGACACTAGGGTACATTACATAGTTTCGTCGAAAATTCTCTTGCAGTGAATAGGGTATTAAGGAAGATGGATTTACATATACAGTTCAGGGATGACTTGCGTGATGGATGAGTATTTGCCTAGCCCGGGGCGTGACAGGCTTCATTTGATGGATGCACCTTCCACATGGGGCTAGTTTGGTACAACCATTAACGAAGAACAATAATATAAATAGTACCTATATCTACTATATCATCATCAGCACCCACTAGTAGGCGTTCCTCAAGAATCTCTCGGTATTCTGCCTTTTGGTCGAAATATGTTTGGCCGAATGTATCGTTTTATTTGCCAAAGCGCTTTTTATCTCTAACTGTAAATATTTCCCGTAAGTATATATAAACCTTGACGTAGTTTACCTAATGTGTAGTCGCGGTGAGAAAATTTCGTCACTTTTCGACTCTAACGCTATTAAGGTCCAAAAGTGACGAACCTTTTTTACCGTGACTATACTTAGTACTTGTTTACCCCGATTTCAAACTCAAGTCATTAATAGTTAATTAATACAATGTAAAATGGAACCTTGACGCACTATAGTACTCTGTCACTGTGTCATTTAGGTCGTAAATTCTCACGATTTGACATTATATACTATGTCACTGTGTCACAGTTCTATGGTGGCTCAGGGTTATATTATACCGATTTTACTTACTTATCTACAATATTTAAATAATATTCTAGTACCCATAGCCAGGTTGGTTTGGAAGTAAATTTGTCTGTTTTTCGGGATTAGTAAAATCTTTTAATCCTCGATTCTAGTTTAAAAGCACTGTTCGCTTTGTTGTGCTCCAGTATAGGGATAAAACGACATGTGAAATCACTAGCATAGAGGATCTAAGTCCTCAGTGTTGGAATCGCATTTTCAGTCTGAGGATTACATTCTTGAGATCGCATGTATATGGGTCATATATCCCACAGTGCTGTTTGCTAGTTTACTTTCTTGGTGCCATAAAAAACCACCTCATCATGAAGTGCCCAAAAAATACAAACATCACAGATGTCTTCACGACTGCTTCCTCTCAATAGCCAGGAAGTCACGTGCGTTAATCAACTGTACATCGCCCGGTCTGCCCGCCGATGAAGCCCGTAGATTACTTGTATCGACGCAATGGACGTTGAAATAACCATCTATAATGGTTGGACAAATTGCTGGAAATGAACTACCAGTTTAATTGCTTATTTTTAATCGTGGGTGAGAGCGTTTTATATATTTTTAGAACTACAGGGGGGTTATTATGACATAGCAATGCAGTTTTGTTTACGCTGAGAGAAAAGGACAGAGCTATATAACTTCCATAGCTCTGTCCTTTACGCTCACCGTAAAATAAACGGCATAGCCACGTCATAATAACCCCCCAGGGGGGTTATTATGACATAGTTATGCAATTTTGTTTACGCTGAGAGAAAAGGACAGAGCTATATAACTGCCATAGCTCTGTCCCTTACACTCACCGTAAAATGAACTGCATAGTTATGTCATAATAACCCCCCTGTTGATCTTGCAATCAAAGTTTGTCAAAAAATGTATATAACTTTCGACTTAAGAAGAAATGCGGTCTCGAAGACTTACGAAAAATAATTTCTATTTGCGGCGCGAAAGGGACAATCATGCTGCACTTGTTTTCTTTTTCACTTGGGCCACAGAATCAGGAATCATTTTCTCCTAACCGATGAGAATATCTAGGAAAACCCTGGAACTGAGACATAACTGCACACCTTTTCAATCGAATTCTACTATTATTCCAACTGCACAAGGTTCAGAATGTTCAGATCACAGTTCAGATGGTAAATATGCGGAATTGACCCATTGGACGTGGAAAAAAAATCTTCCTTTACTTTTGCGGTAACGGGAGACGACACTGTCAGCAGATCTGCACATAGACCCCGGTCGTACTGCAAGCGAAAATAACTGGACATTTTCTTGCAAATGTTTTAGTAGGCAGGTTTTATAGTTTTTTCTTTCGATTATCATAGTTAAATTTTGCAACAAATGGTACTTTTAACTTATCTGATTCCGATTTTCAGGACTACTAATAAGAATCAGGGAATATCCAGTTTAGCGACTGGAATGAAAAACGTAATGTGTGACAGTTAGGGCCGCCATAGATTGACTTCTTAGAGCAGTCAGGAGTCAGGACCGACCGCTCCATGGTCGCTATTGGTCAATCTTCGGTTTCAATATGAACCTAAAGCATTAAAATTGCAGACTGACCAATAGCGAGGACGTAGCTGTCGGTCCTGACTGCTCTAAGCAATCCGTCTATGGCGGCCTGTAGACAAAATTGAACTTATGACAAAAACACGTGTGTTTGATGGTCAACGTTCGTTCCATGTTCACGGTTTTATGCTTCATCCTTTAAATTTGGGATCAGTTCAGTATTTAATTTCTATAGCACATAAACAATTACAAGACATCAGTACCTATAGATAATGTGCATAGGCGAACATATCAGATCTCTTTCAGTTAACTTTGGAATAGAATAAGCCAGGACAGTGCTGGAAAATAGTCAATATCACAAAATAAGAAATTAACAAAATAGCGCATACATACATCAGAGAAACAGAATAATTACGCTTTTATAATATATGTACATACATTAATAATTAAAAACACTAATATTATATTATCAAATACAAAAAGCCGACGTAAAGAGCAGTAAAAACCTACAATCGCTATCAGCAGTAAAAGCTATCGATCCACATTCAGACTCAAAAAATAAAATCCACGCACAGGTTCCCGGGCAGCCTTGTCAATACATAAAACCAAAAGCTAAAATTGTAGGTAAGTAAACTTCCATTTGTCGGGTTACCTTTCTCCCGCCACGTCTCTTCGGCTAGTTATCTCTTCCCTGGCACTGGACCCAGTTCCTTAGATCAAGATAAACTTTTATTACCCCGTTAGCGAATAATGCACGATTAAGGCTGCAAGGTAATGCATTCATTGAAATATTCTCCTATCTACCGAGCCCTAATGACGAACGGACGGCCCTATCTCCCATCTCACATATTCCCGCGTCACGCCTTGTACTACTGTCGTTATTCTCTTAGAAACCTCGCTCACTTCGTTTCTTATCTCGTCTGACAATCTTTTCTTGACCCGCGTGGTCGTAAGCATAATGCTGATTTAGGTACCAACGACCTCGGTGGAGCGGACACCAAGACATACGACCTGGCGCACTCCACACATAGTGTAGTGGATCTTGTGCAAGGGTAGTGATTCTCTCAACAACGTCGGTCGGACGGACGAGTGAATGTCCAAGCCGCGAGTTTAAGTAGTCCCGTCAGTGCGACCAAAACATAATATTTTAGCGCGTGCATTTTCAATTTACGAACGTATAAGGCTGCTTAATTGAAAATCCACGCGCTAAAATGTGTTTTGTTCGCTCTGACGGGACTACTTACACTCGCCGCTGCGATTCCGCTCGTTCGTCCGACCGTCCGTTGTTTTCGATCGCTACCACCATCTTCTCCTTTAATATTCTGATTCTGATTCAGATTCGTTGTGGAGATAAGACAACCGGTGAAATTACTAGAATAATGGTATTCCGAGTCGTCAGGATTGGCACCATATTTGCTATCTTAGGATTGCAGTCTTAAGACTGTTGTCTTGAGAATGCATCTGTATATAGGTTACAGATACTACTTACCATCAGGAGGCCTTGCCTTCTTCATGCCATGCCATGCCAATATGGTTTTACCCAGGTTTTAGTCGAGAAGCTACAAGTACATCGGCTTGCATTGCATCTCTCGGTGTGATTTTTGTATCGGTTGCGTGCGAATGATTAGAAATTATTAGGTAAGAAAGGTAAAAGCCATGTGCGACCTTCCTATGCCGTTTTGTTAAGAAGACTATCTTCTATGCTTGTATCTTATATTAGGTACTTTACTATTATAATATTTATATTACTGTTAATTATATATCTGTACTGTGTAGCTGCTGACCGTGACTTCGTCTGCGTAGAAATAGTTATCTGCCCTCATAACATAACAGGCAGTATCTCAACTCCAATAGCCAAAGCACATTCTATCCTCCACCGTTAGTAATAAGGATGCATTTGTTACAGGAGTTTTGTCTAAAATACCGCCTTTTGTTTTAGCAGGGCAGCTATGCCATCCTATGTTGCGGGGGTTTTCGATTATCGGTATTCCCTCGGGGTCTTTAAATTTTTCCGGAATTGAAAGTGTTCTTCCAGGGTAGGTATAAGCTATCTTCATGACAAATTTCTTCCAATGCAGCGTGAGAGCGGGTTTCTACTTATCGGGTGTCGGATCCGACAAAATGTGTTATATTATGTCGCATTATAATATTAGTGAGACTCTGTGATAAGACCAAGGGCGAGATATACCCGAATACGGAGCGTTAATTATGTTAATTTATGACATGTACAATTGTACACGAGATTCCATCTGACATTCTACCACAATAAGGTTGAGTTTCCTAAAAGTTACAAATGACTTGACATCTGTAATGACAATGACGACTTCAAGCATATTTTTCTTGAAATGGGTCCCTAATTAACGCTCGTGACCGTACAAAACCTAAGGCCCGTATTAATAAACTAATCTCAACTCTAATGTTCGTCTCGACATGTGTCAAAAACGACAGTGTTCTATGGTTTGACGTTTACTTTGACGTATCTTGTGACGCGCATCTCAGCCAAGATGAGTTTATTAATATGGGCCTAAGTATTGAGAGGTCAGGTTTGACGGCGAATCATTTTCTTCTATCAGAATAAGTACGCTGAGGATTTGTAGCCATTTCGTTGGTTTCCTTAGATTTTACTGGTTTGTGTGATGTTGTGGTAAGGGAAAATCTCCGTTCACAATATGGTTCGAATATTCGCAAGCTGGAAAAACATTTCACATTTACTTTGCGGTCAGCGTTTCATTTGGATATATTGTAGGACGGATATTACACTACCTGTAGTGTTAGGTACAGTCAAATTCATAAATATATATGCACTTTAGTACCGTGTCTATTTAATTTCATGTTTAAACCGAGTGTGAACTCGACTGTACTAGGCCTCTATTCTACTCGATAAAACCATATTGTATTTGAGATGTTATCGTATTATTTTTACCTCGGCCGTTATTACCTAACTACCAAGTAAATAAGAGCTATCGTAACGTTGACAGTAAGATAACATAATAAAAGCAATATGGTTTTACCCAGTGGAATACAGACCCTGTGTTCATTATTTGTGTTTTTCTTACTTGTAGGATTGTCGAGAAACGAGTTCATATGTGCGGTGTAGAGTGAGGCAGCCACCAGCCGATACAAAAACAACCATAGTTAGCAACGTATGCAGTTCTGAGATAACAATAAAACTTTCCATTTGCCTCAGACCCTTGTGCCTGTGCGAGTTACTCATGGCAATAAAAAACCAATTCTGCAGATATTTAGATATGACTATTCGAAAGTATCCAACGACAAAATCGCATAAGCCCCTACACTAATCGCTAATAGAGTCCCATTCCCAACCGAACCAAATTGCTCTCCACCTAAACATCAAAACAATGTCTGCATAATTGCTAAAACGGCAACAAGGTACTAATTGAACAAAAAGATTACCAGGCTCCGCAATTATCTGGCGGGAATGTTGGCTAAAAGCGAGTGGCGTCAGACCTCCGTCAACCAGGCAATTACCTGGCAGTTACCAGCGAGGGCCGCGGTATGGTGGTATGTAGGCGGTAGGAATTACACAGATATTCCGATTATCGTCCAAGGCTTAGGCACGCACCATAAACTGTAGACTGCTGAGGGCTCTGTGTAGACTAGGGGCCGTATCAACGGATCTCAAGTTAGATCCTTGTCTCAAGATGCGTTAGAAAGTACTAGGGAATGCAATCCCGTATAATAATCCCGGTATTCGACGGGACTGACAGTTTATAGTCCCGCAAGGTACCTAATGTACGTTTATACAGTTTTCCGGGCGGCGGCGTGAAATTATCTTAATACTAGTAGCTTACAAAAAAAAACCTCAAACAGGGATTCTCTCTCAATTAGTTGAAATCTTATTTCAAATACATAATGTATTTTTATTATCACCTCGCATTCTTTGGGAAAAGCATGATATACTCGAATGCCTCGGTGAAAAAGGGAATGCCTGACTCGTATTTTAGCAAACCACCTCGTCGGGAAATCCGTATACCATTATACCAGTACTATTACCCCATGACACAGTCCATGACTAACACGTATGAACTAAGCCACTCCTCAATCCCACTCAATTAGACAATATAAGTCCCGCATATTGCATGCGGTATCCCGGTATTGCATTATTTGCATTCTCTAGAAAGGACAGCTTTCTATGACTTGACGTACCTATCTTGAGACGAGCATCTTACTTAACATCAGTTTAAAACGTTTACTTAGCCTAATCACTTTCACCTCGCGTAACTTGCGTGCACAAATACATGCACAATTTATGGCTTTTTCTCATTTCACATGCCACCGGAGTCCCGAGACTATACAATCACAAGACTGTAATCCTGAGACTGCAAATGTGTACCTATTGTCTTAGGACTAATGTGGATGCCATCTATGCTAATAATTACCGGGTGTCTTTGGATGGATATGTACCTAGAGGTCATATTTAAGATAATTTATTATGCCGACTCTATGGTTGTAAATGAGTGACACTGGGAACTTAAATCAAAAGGCCAGGAGATGGTTAAATATGTAGAATTATATATACTCATAAGTATGTATGTATGTACGTAAACACTTTATTGTACAAACAAGAGAACAATTATAAAATAGACAAAAATACAACAGGGATGTACAAAGGCGAACTTACCCCTTTAAGGGATCTCTTCCAGTTAACCTTTGAGCGATTGAGAAATAATTAATTTACAACGAATAGCCAAATAAGTACAACACTAAAAAAAATAAGAAGAAATTTAAGACCAGAACTTATTTAGTCGAGATTTAAAAGAATCTACAGACAGAGACTGCCTGTGAGTCTAATATATATAATATATAATAGTATATAATAGATAATAGTGACACCACATTTTGCACAATTAGGCTAAGATGTTTCCCAGCGTATTAGTGACAGGTTGCAAGCCCATCGCCTACAAGCCTTTATTCCCTTAGTCGTATCTTACGACTTCCACAGGAAGACATGTAGTGGCACTATCCACACGGTACACGGAAACTGATTCTTAATTGAATAAAATGACTTGTAAGTAGTAAACATACTGACAAACAACCTTGGGAAGTTAAATAATACCTTGTAACACTAACAAGTATATCGTATTATGTCTAAGTATCGGAGGAGGCGCTGAACTAAATAACTCTGAAGGCTCAGCATGACGAATGTCAAACCATGAATACAACAACTAAATGGCATGTATGTACACGTGTTGAAATACTCAGTCACAACATTTATAAGTACTTACCGATACATTGATTTAACCTTGTTTTTGCATAGGTATAAGTACAGTCAAAAGCACTTATTATCTATACGGCCGTCACGCCAAATATATGTACCTAAACATAGAACTTTAATATTGGCTGACGCATTGGGAACGTATATTTGTGAGTTTTACTGTACCTACTAAGTATAACAAGCAATGTTCCGCCAAACAGCAGTGTTCGCATTGTTGTGTTCCGGTTTGGGGATAAAACAGCCGGTGAAATGACTAGCATTGAGGCATTCCATCTTAGTCCTCAGGGTTGCATTGCAGTCTTGTGAATGCGAATGTCTATGGGTCACAGTTTCCACTTACCATCAGGTGGTCTGTGTGCTCGTTTGTCTTCTCTATGCCACAAAAAAAAAAAAAAAGTGTATGTTGCAGAATATTCCTAACATTTTTAAACCATTTAAGAGCCCTGCATTTCACTGGTTGTCTTACTTCTCACACTGAAACACAATGTCAACACTGCCGCTTAGTAGGATAAAAGATAAGATGGAATGATGAAGATAAAAAATAATAATAAAACAGGGAAGTGTTACACAAATTGACCGAGTCCCAAACTAAGCTATAGGCTTTTACTATGGATAGACCACAATACATAGAGAAATACATACTTATACATAGAAAACTCGGGAACGAATAGTTCGCGCTCATTACTCAAATATCTGCCCTTACCGGGATTTGAGCCCGGAACCACTAGACTCGTAGGCAGGCTCACTACCAGTTAGGCTAACGTGTGGACCGGGTGAATATTCGGGCGTTCCAACCGCCGTCATTATTCTCTTTAATACATTGACGAAAATAATGACTGACTTAATAATAACTTAATCGTAAGAAATATGTAAACATTCTATATTGTCTAGGGGTCACGGTTTCTGTAGGAGAATGTATCGAAACTTTTTATGTAGTTGTATTACACCATCATAATTAAGTAAAATTTTCACAATTATTTTTCTATTACTTACTACTAATTAGTACTGGGGAAAATTCAGAGTTTTGACACATTTTCCTGCTCAACTACGCGTGAATACATTTATTTCTTATCGTATGTTAGATTCATTGTTTTATATAATGCTAGGTTAAGTTTTACAATTGTATATTTAAATAACGACTTACCCCCTTACTAATAAACGTTGAGTAACGGTGGTATAGCTATACAATGTTTTGTCCTTATCTGTCAAATTCAAATGTCACAATGTCAGATAAGGACAAAACATTGTATAGCTATACCACCGTTACTCAACGTTTATTAGTAAGGGGGTTACTGTTGAGTTTCTTACGGCGCTTCATCTCAGCAGTGGTCTCTTGCGAAGCGCTGGTAGATTTTTGACGTGTAAAAGTGCCCGTGCGCCTACTTACTGAATAAACATCTTTTATCTTTTATCTTTTTTTTTAATGATAGGTAGCTACCTGTAACTTTTGATGTCAAAATCAGCGGATCCGGGGGTAGTATCCATTCCATTTAAAAGAACAAGAAAGTTATTAAGTTTATATTGAATAATATGCGAAAACAATAATGACGGCGGTTGAAACGCCAAATATTCACCCGACAGATAGATTGTATGGTTATTTTGTCAATTCTTTACATATTATCTAGTTTCCAACAATCTTCACGAACAGAAATGTAGCTTTTATAGCCCTGCTGCATAACATAATAGGGCATCCGCTCAATTCCAATTTCGAAACTCGAGAAACTCGGCAGTAACATCGAGAAATGCAATAACAACGGTATTTCTCCGAGTTGACAACCAATGATTAGGCAGGGGCTTGCCAGACGTTTAATTGCCGTAATCTTTTTTTAGCATCCGTCTACGCTACGGTCGGCCTTATAAGTAGCTGCCCACTATAGTGCTATGTCACTTTAACTTCATGATTGAACTGCTGCACTAATCTATTAAAGGCCTTAAAGTGAAAAGGTACTAATGTGTCCATTATGAAGTTATGATAATACAGGTTCATCTCTCTCTTTTACGGTTAGCACATACCCACGTTCGATAGGCAGTTGTTATTGCTTTTGGAAGGACTTGATTTGGAAAAACAACTCGTCTGTGATTTCGTCAACGAAAAACCGGCGAGCTTTAGTTGTCCCGTAAGTGCATATTATAAACACTAGCTTCTGCCCGCGAGTTTGTCCGCGTAGATTTAGAGTATATAAGTAGTTTATAAGATAGCTAGTTATCTCCAAGGAATAGAGTTTCTTTACAAATACCTAACTGTTATGTGCGGATAATTTGTTATACTGGAGAAAAAAAATCTTCACAGTTAGCCAGATATCTGATCACGGTTTCCAAGGAACACAAAGGTTTCCTCCGCACGATGTTTTACCTTTACCGTAAAAAGGTTCAGGTAATGTACCTACTTATTTAAGTTAGAAACACTCATGGTGACCGCGGAGATCGACCCCCCTAAGCCACTAGACCACCGACGCAAAAACACGACCATAAATAGACCTGCAGCACGCGGGACAAGCTTAAGTTTACCAGTAAAAATCCGTCAACGAGAACCCATGAGTTATTCAAGTGAATCAATACCCCGGTGATCTTCCACTGTATCGAGTGACTCAAGGTCCAATTGCACCACAACACAATCTTAAAGGGCTTCAAATCACTCGTAAAGGTCACGCCCACTCGCCTTAACCTTTCTATTTGATCAGCTAGACACCAAACTAGCACTGCAAATATCAAGTCACATTAAAAATGAGTATAATATAACAAGCAACGCATTTTCAACTCTAACTCGAAGATAAAAAACTTGAGCGTCCTTCAAAATGAGTATTATTAAGTTGGTAATAGGAAGTGTTCATTAGGCGGACCAACGAACAAACAGACACGCAACAACGCTGAACGTGTTTGAGGAGCCTACTTTTATTTTGTTAGCATTAGAAAGCACTCCGCTTGTCTATTGTTTAGTTGAAAGGGAAATGCAAATACTTTTAAGGCGAGTTTTCCGAACGATTTCTGTTAGCTGGTCGTCACGTAAGAATACGGTGTTATCTTAAAAAATCACAGCCGAGCTCGTTGAAAAATATACACTGGTTGACCCGTCAGTGTATAAATATGACCTATTCGGGAGTGTCCCGAACTTGGTCGAACTTTGACGCAGTGTGCGACAAGTCGGCGGGTAGTCTACAGAAATGACCTAACTGTGGTAATATTTCCAGGGTTGCCAGCCGTTTTTTTGTTTAGACCTGGGAGAAATGACTACGCATTTTCGTTTGAGAAATGACTATGCATTTTCGTTTATGTTCCCTGGTTCCATGAAGGAACCGTGACAGACCTGCGTCATTAGTTTCGAATGCAGACAAAGGTATTTCACGCTGTTGCAACCTTATGGCAGATGGGTCTAGTTATGGTTGCCATAAAGGTAAGCGTCGAACTAGCGAATTAGATATAAAAGTAACTCTCCTGACTGCACTCCTGAACTGAATTCGTACCCCCTTACTTATAAACGTGGAATAAGCTTGGAATAGTTTATGCCATGCTTTGTCCTTGTCTGTAATTGTGACATTTGCATCTGACAGAAAGTGACAAAGCATGGCATTGCTTAGCTTATTTCACGTTTATAAGTAAGGGGGTACGAATTCAGTTCACCCTATACTAAGCAATACCAACTCAGTAAATACGAATCACGTACCAAACCTACCCTAGAGTTCAAGTTAGGCTGGTTCAATTGACCGAACTTAGCCTTGCAGTCTAAGAGAATACCTCCTCTGCGGGCCTATTATCGTTGTGTTTTTACATGAGGATAATCGTGGGTAAAGCATCTGTCACTTTCTGACCAGTATCTAAGTGGGAGAGTGACGGATACTTTATGCACGTCTGTCCACCGCGATTAAGGCGACCGTAATACAGGCCCTGGACGTGTCGGTCGAGCCTCAGGCTAATATCTCACACGTCGCTAATTATCCCGCGCCTAAGAGCAAAAAGGATGTGCGCGGAATCTGTAACCGCTGCAGAATTTCCGCGAAAAAAACCGATTCGCTCCGATTTCCGGACGTGACGACACGCCGCCGTTTGTCGCTCACAGCAATTACGGAAGAAACTGGCTTAATAGGGCTAATCTAAGTTTTTGCTTGGAAAATCTTCGCAAAGCTGCGGTAGATCGTAGGAGTTGACGTTAAAACACCACTAGTCTTAATAAGTATTGCAGAAATCACTGCAAAAGGCCTTCTTGCTAGCACAGAAGTTAGAGTAATTCAGCAGTAAATTTCTGCAATTTTGATTGCTAGTCGAATCCGCACTTTACCGCGGGCGGGAAGTTTGTATCTCTAAGAACAAATGGTATTGCCGGCGGTTATCGGTTTTTAATCGGAGGCAGTAAGGAAGCTGTCCCGGGCACTTACAGGCCGACGAGTGGGCCCAGGGCTGGACTAATTACCCTTAGCGAGGAACCACGGTGATGGATGGAGCGCATTAGCTGGTGCCACTGGTACTCTCTATCACACAAGCTATTCTAAGAAGTTGTTGGGATTCGTTGTGATGCTTCATGGAAAGGCTTCGGAGCGGTTGTAGTGCAGATAGTGAAGTGTATTATGTTAAACTAAAATGTATAATAATAAGTGACAAAGTAATGTTACAGTTAAACGCTACAAAACGGTTGTAGTTTAGCTATAACAGTGTTATTTATTGTGGTTATTTGCTCGTTATTCTATTGCGTTGTCAAAAGGTGTGCTTTGTCAGTAAGTGGCGCAGTATCTTGACACAATAATGTGTTTAGTATCGTTATTGACGTAAAGGTCATCAAATGGGGGTGAATACGGATAGAACAAGAACTGGTCGTGGGATAATAGCAAAAGAACAGCTTTTTTGCCTGTTGATGATTAGTTACCGTCAACATATTTACTCTCAACTGGCAAATGCGTTTTTCCATGTGTCTAGGTATCTTTGTTTGTGATGTTTTATTAGTACAAAAGACAACAATAATTGCAATAAAATAGCTCCATCTAAATATGAGGGTTAAGGTTCTGTGGCAAAATGGTAATAAGTTAAATTTAAAGAGCGACGGCGTTCGTCTGTCTGTCCCTCTGACACAGCGGAATATTTTAGCAACTACTAAACGCTATAGATTCGAAATTGAGTTTTAAATATTGCTTAACAAAACGTCTAAAATTAAATTTTGCACATTTTAATACGGGTATATTTTGTCAAGGGACTATATATTTAACTATTAAATTCTTCCTCTCTCTCTTCTTATTTAAGAGCTATGCTCTTGTCGGTGGTATTAAATCAACTTGAGTAAATTTAAAAAAGAAACCCTCGGTGCGGTGGACCGACTTGTCAAGTGTGTCATCCACAGAAATTTGTAAGGCTAACAAAGTTTTCGAAATCTGTAAAATTGTATGGAATTGTCATAAAGCGATCGACGCGACGTTTCGGCAGCTTTCGTCGATCCTATTATTTTTCGACAAAGATATATTTTTCAGAATGCATCTTAAGTAGGCTTACTAACCTTTCATCAGCACTACGCTAAAATCATTAAAAAAAAACACCTTTATTAACGTGTTAGTATACTCATTGTGCGTTTTCCGTCGCAACCGGCGACCCTCGAGATTAATAAACAATGATTTCTATTCTAATGCACGGGTCATTAACATACCAGACCAATAAAATGGTGATTGTAGTGGGCCAGGGCGAAAGATTCCGTCACGAAACATGCCATGTCAGACACAAACTGCTTTAATCGATGGATCTTATTTCATGTATTTTAACTAGCTTCTGGCCACATGACTTTTCTCGCGTACCTACTTATTGGATTGAATGTAGCCGACATCTATAGAGAATAATGTAACTTTATATCAATGAAATCATTATTAAAATTAGATCAGTATTTTGAAAGACTACCTGCTAATAACCACACGTACTAACAAACAGACATTTTCGCATTTACAATATTAAGTAAGAATGGATATTGATACCTTAAGAGGATTGTGACGATTCTATAAAGGACATACAGACAAACATTCATTTTTATATATAGAGAGAGATAAAAAACTAGATCTGTATGTTACAAAAATATTTATTGGAAAGAAAAAAAAATTAAACGTACCAAGAGTATCAATGCCAACCTAGTTTTACGTACAACAAGTACAACAACATAATTTATTCAAAAATCTTGGAAATTGGACTTGATTTATGGGGTGAGAAACGTTACTGCCCAGAGCAAATTTTTAAAGAAACCTTTCGACAGTGACTTAGTAGTACCAGAGAGCTGCACAAGATGGTGCTGCAGCCTTTGAGAGTTCGTGAAGTGTCGCTGTTGCCGAAAACTTCATCAAAATTCAAAATTCAAATCTTTATTCAGTAAATTGGCCACATGAGGGCTCTTTTACACGTCGGTAATATGAAGTGAATCTCCTAGCGCTTCGGACAAGACCATCACTGCGGAGAAGAAGCGCCACAAGAAACTCCAGCAGAAGGTCGTTTTTTCAATCATAAAACAATTATACTTAAATGGTATCATTATCAACTAGTAACGTTAGTATACTGATAGTTTTTATTGTAAACAGTTTTGTCGTTAACTCTACCACAGGTCAGCATTCGAATCCTGCGGGGTTTTCTTATTATTGTGCCTATTGCAAATGTCTGCGGCGGTTGTTTATTTCCGGCTGACGCATCGTTAGTCATACACTTCACAGTTATTTATTTATCAACATTTCTCAACTGGCTTTTCTGCAAATTAATAAGCTTTTACTATAGAAGCAGGATTTAATAAGTAGCGGAATTGTTTAATACTACAGCATTTACTCACTTTGACGTACAGTCGGCCAAAAAGGTGATCTTTAAATTTTGACTTAACTTTCTATGAACTAACAAGTCTAGCAAAAGGCAACGTTTAAAATTCCAACTACGTACTGTTTGGAAAATGTCGTCAATGTCAATGTAATGTTTGTTGTGCAGGGTCCGTCCGGATCGCTACCACCATCTTATCCATTAACCTACCGCCAAACAGCAGTGATCGCATTGTTGTGTTCCGGTTTGGGGATAAGACAGCCGGTGAAATGACTAGCATAGAGGCATTCCATCTTAGCCTCAGGGTTGGCAACGCATTTGCAGTCTTAGGATTGCATTGCAGTCTTGTGATTGCGAATGTCTATGGGTCACAGTTTCCACTTACCATCAGGTGGCCTGTGTGCTCGTTTGTCTACGCGATGCCATAAAAAAAAAATGTATACATACATATATGTGTTATTTCGCCAATTTCACATTTTAAAGAAAAAGCTGACACCTGCGACGCTTGTTGAAATCGGGCCATGTGTTCAGTTTTTACAAGAGAACAATTAACCATACATACCTACATAAATACAGGACAAAAACATTACTTACCCTCCCTCTTCGGCATTCGGATAAAAATGTGGCTAAATTCGACACTTTGAATTGACAAACATATCTCATCGACCTGGAGCTCTATTCTACTGGGTAAAACCATATTGCTTTTGACATGTTACCGTATTGTTTTCAAGTTTTTCAACTCAGCCGCCATTACTGTCAAGTAAATTATGTCCTGTGCTTATGTCAAAAGAAATGACAATGCGTAGGATCTCGCGAGCCATCGCAAGAAATTGTTATTCCGTCGTAGAGTTAATAAACACTGTGTATCACAAATTCGATGCAATATTGCATCAACAAATATTTCAATTCGCGCAGATCTTTGCCAATCCAAGATTCCAGATCATTTCCACAAGATGCGCTTGAGCAAAATTAAAATCTCGCCATACACATTTCAATTCTCTCCTATGTTATCATATCCTCGCCTCACCGGTGCCACTAAAAATAAAAAGTATTCCAAGAACAATAATTACGTACAGTCGAAATTGTGAAGCGGCTTACCACATTTACGTATAAAAGTGAAAGTAGTTATAATTTAGTACATTAATAACTGCGAAAAAACCCAACCTCATCTATCAGCTACTTCTGATTCCGACTGTACCACACAGGCCGTTCTTTCATTCCTCTGCTGCAGTAAAAAATATCCTCCAAAAAAAAACATCATTGAAAATCAAATGGTTTTTCATTGAAGATGGACAGCTCTGTGCGCCTGCGTCTCTTATTCGCATCTCATCCATAATTGCCTTATAAGGGTAATTGAGAAATCCGTTCCGACTTAACGAGAGCTTAGCAAAAACTATATTTAACTTCCTTTTCTGATGGGAAGCTATAAAGTGTTCAAGACTTGTAGTTAAATATGGAAGAACCCGTCGTGAAACGAAGTAAATTTAAAAACTAGGCGAGTTGGTGGAGTCCTTGCCTACTAAGCTAGCGTTCCCAAGTTTGATCCCCGATAATGACAAAAAAAATGTGTTACGAGCGAGAGTATTTGTTCCATTATTATGAGTCTTGAATGCATATAAATAAGTACCTGTTTATTTATCTTTTAGGCATGTACGGTCACGAGCGTTAATTTGAGACCCATTTCAAGAAAAATATGCTTGAAGTCATCAATGGCATTAGAGATGTCAAGTCAATTGTAACTTTTAGGAAACTCAACCTTATTGTTGTAGAATGTCAGATTGACTTTGGACTTAAGGTGGGTACCTAATTAAATCTCGTGACTGTACATCGTCGTCTAGTATGTACCTATAGCCTAAATAGTTTGGGACTATCTGTGTGTGAGATGGTTTACCCTGACATTTAAACTACGCGGCGTAAGGACTCTTAACCAATAGCAAGGACTTTTTTAAATTCAGGATTCACTAAAGAGACCATAATGTGATATCACTGGCAATTATCTTTTATCTGACATAACATGATATCTCGCTTTAACTCAGTTTTTATTTTACCTAGATCAAAGTCAATTAAGGACCCTGCATCTGCCAGTCACAGATGTTAAAAGCTCTGTAGAGTATTGTTTGTTTTGGCTGTGTTTGCCGAAAAAATACATTTCATTATTTAGCAAGATTAACAAGGCATCTGAATAAGTATATATTTTCTTTCCAAATGTCGAAGACCACACACACAGCTTTAATAAATAATAATGGGCCGGTTGCACCAGAACCTGATTTAAGCTTGATTGAGTCTGACAGTTCCAAATACTTTTACAGAGCTTAACCTTACTTTAAAACTTAAACTTAATACGAGTATATATTTTTGATGCATCCGACCCTAAGGTGCAATTTACATTGGTCAGACAGAACTAAGCAAGTACCAAAGGACACTGGAATAAAAATGGAAAGCGTTTTTTTTGGATCCACTGGCACGGCAACTTGACTCGTTACTGTCCGGACGGTTTACACTACTGTCCTGTCCACTGTCATTCTTGACCAATGTAAACTGGGCTTAAGTAATTGGAATTCTGACGTTAACGCGGTATTCAGTTATTTTATACACACATCACATAAGACCAAGGATAAAAATATCCATAATCTGGAATAGAATAACTTAGATGGTTTTTATCCTGGAAAATAGGACAATTCTCAAGGGACTGGCGATAAACGTCGTCTACGCGAAGAAAGTCAAAACTAGTAATAATATTAAATGTATTACTCCTTCAAACTCATTTTCATTTCAAGTCCTGCCCAACTCTTGAGGATTGTGAAGCTGAAAATTTCCATACAAAATGAGGTAACGTTTTTCTACCCTTAAACCTAGTACGATTTTTAGTGTTTGTCGTGTTGAATATGTGGATGTAGATAATATAATGAATATATTGAATGAAAAACTAGGTCTGTACGTTTTCCTTTCCAAAGAAGTATTTCTTTAGTTCTTCGTAATTAGTACAACGTAATCACAAATCATAAAAATATCACATGATTCAGGGGGTGAGAAACGTTATCGCCCGGTGCTTTTTAACTGTTACTTTTAGCTTCGCAAATTAAGCGTCGTTTTGGAATCTCTTAATGTCCGTTAATTGCCCATAACTTTATTTCCTTTTTAAACTTTGGTAAACATAAACAATACATTGTTTCACCCAACACAGTACCGTTATGTCTTATAATAATACCCATCGCTACCAAATCGAGCCGCACCTCCCGGCACACTTCGCACAGTGTTGCGAAGCTCATTAGCATCAGGCTTACTGCCTCATATCAATATTTCAAACCGATTAAACATAATAAATACTAAAACTGAAAGGTCAGACTCGATTTATGGCCCAGCAGTCGCCGACCGTGTGAAGTCACACTAAATAAGTTTGAGCCTGAAGCTATCTTAAGTAAGAACATAGCGGCAATGACATAAGGATAAACTATGTCACTCTTATCTCTATCTACCTTCCTCTTGATATGAGAGAGACGCTATAACAGATTATTTATGTAGACGGCTCGATGGAGTCGGCAAAATATTAAACGATATTAAAAATGATAAGATCCTAATGAATACTTGTAGGTATAATGAGCTGCTTGTGCGTGCCGGTGATTGCGATATGCACAGAAGAAAAGAACAGGTTAAATTAATATCAGTATCATAAGCAGGGATCGGAAATTCGGATCGATATTTACCTAACCTTTGGCGGCGGCGTTGTTGTTCAGTTGTATGGAGGCGGACTCAATATTAATTTATTAATAATATTCCCGGGATTTCGGGATAAATAAATTATGCCATCATAAATCCATAATTAACTATTTACATTCACTATTTGAAGTTATTGTGAGAATAAAGATTTACCAAAAATGTTAATTAATTTACAGGTAATTCACCTAACCTATCCTAACGAAGTCTGAGGAGCAAATTGACGGAACTTTTTACCCTAAAATAATTAAAATGAACGTTTCGTAGAATCCCAGAATCCCGGAGATTATAGTAATAAAATAATACTTTTAAGAAGCCGACGCCATATTCACTTCACTTTTTCCGGGATTTTGCCAACTTTAGGTAAATATCGATCCGAATTTCCGATCCCTGATCATAATAAGCCTTGTAGCTATGCGGAGAAAATTATGACGATTGTAACTCGAAGTTGAAGTCGAAGTCAGCTAGCCAAGATGCAAAGGCTGTTAACGATTCTATTATCTATCGAGTCTTAATTAACTTAGCGTTATGCATCTTGACTAGTACTGTAGTACGAGTAGTTTCGCTTGTAATTGTCATTCAACAAGTTTAATTAATGGATAATACATATAGGCAGAAATACTGGAAACGTGCGTAACTCCGAAACCGACGTGCATGCATGACTCGAAGTATGCTAAAGATATTTGTCAAGATCGTAGCAAGTGGAAAGAAGTGGTCTCTGCCTACCCCTCTGGGAAACAGGCGTGATTTAATGTATGTATATAACCACAAAATACTTACAAATCAATGTTGATGGTAAAGCTCAACTTGCTAGTATAGTGTCATGTATTGTATACGCACTAACCTTTCAACCAATGTAAATTTGCAGAGGAGCTCACCAGAGGCTCTTACCAAGATGCATTACGCTAACTGGCGTTTCTATTCGTTTCGATTTTAAACCAATCGCGTCACTGGTAAACCACGTGACTTTTCGTACCGTGAACCGGAAAAGCGATAGTTTATAGTATCAGCGGATGATTTGTTATGTTTTGAGGCTGTATGTTAAGTACATAAGTGTATCAAGAGTTTAACAAATAGTAAGTACCTAACCCAGTTTTTTTTAGGAATCTTTGCTTAATCCAATGACACTTGCATCGATTAAGAATGAACTCCCAGAGGCCCTTGCGTTTCGTTTTGTAACCAATCGCGTCACTGTTAGATCACGTGACTTTTCGTATCACGTCATCTACCAGTGACGCGATTGGTTTAAGAACGAAACGAATAGAAATGCTAGTTAGCGTAATGCATCTTAGCTAGGTCCTTAGGGCATTGTTTATGATCACTTAAAGATAATAAGCATCGGCTAGGCATCAATCCTAGGATGCCTCTTCTAGCTTCTAAGCTACTCCATCTTCCACGTTAAGCATCGAAAATTCCCCTTCTACAACTAAGTAAAATATTGAAGAAAGCATTTAATCGCTTATTGCGATATTTATTTCTCCACATTTACAAGATTTTACAGTTGATGATCATACTTTTAAAACAAAGAAAATTAAATAGCCATCAGCCGATTTCTGTTTTACAACAATAATTAAGACATATTACTTTATTTAATGACCGCGAAGTATATTTTATAGGTAACACGAAGCTATAAATAGTACGTTCTAGTAATACTCTGCTTAAGAGCACCGTTAATAACCCTACAAATTTAATATTAATCGCACAACCTGTTCATTACTCGTAATAATAAATGGACAATAAACTTAAGATTTCCCGCTTCAGTAAATAGTCTCTCAGACACTCAGTTTTATTGATATGTTAAACAAAGTCGGTATATTAGCATTAGTGGCAATTTTATGCGTGGAACTAGTGCGCGCCGAGCGCGGCGTCCGACGCGTCGGCGCACTGCGCGCGCGCATAAACAACAGCTTACGAGCCACGCGGAAACAATAAATACCAACATATTGACATATTTGCGGCTCATGTCTATTAAAATTCAAATAGAGTCGCACCCTGTTACTACCCAGCGGGTTCCGCAAAATTCATTAGCTTCACGTATTTTATGTACATAGAGTTATTTGACACTTGTAATAGTGAACGTCAATGTTTAGCAATAGCAATAGATCACTGGAGCCATATTTTCTAACGTTTCTCAGCTAGGCAAAGCGGCGTTTTCTAATCTGGATTTACGTACCCGATGGGAATAGAACCCGGAGAAAACTTGTCACAAACCGCTCAACTTTCGATGACGGAATTTGTAGAGATGCACGAGTGTGAACACTACTGGGTAATAAAAAGTGCTCGTAGAAAACTGGATTCAAGATCGGCGGAATATGGCGGTATTTTTTTTATTCTGTACCTAAAAATAGTAGGCAAGTTCGCTAGAAGAGATGGCTTAAAGGGATAAGTTCGCCTTTGTACATGTACATCCCTATTTTGTTATTATTGTATATGTTTTTAGCGTTTTGTACCATAAAGTACATGTACCGTACAGTAAAAATACGTACAGTAGAAATAGAGTAGTTGTAATCTAACCGTTTTATTTACTTTTTTTTACAAACTATTACTTAATTTGCACTGTTCGTATTTATTGTTTGTAAACTATCCGTCAAAATTTGCAAGTTAATTTAATTTAATTCCACTATATTTAACGAAGACTATTTGACCTCCGTGTTTAAAGAAAGAAGAAAGAAAAACCCAGCGGGTCACCTTGTATACTAATCACAGCTACCCATGGACAAATCCACAAAAACATTGTTGAGAACGATCAAAGAACGCAAACATAACAGGAAAGAATACGTACCCTTGCAATAAATTTAATATAGTACCAATCAAGTAAGTCACTTCATAACAACCCTATCCGCAATCAACCCTGAGCTCTACCGAACCCATAATCGTCAGTCATCATTGGCGCTAGCTACAATCCAGGAAAACAACCAACAACCTAGACTTATGGTCAACTACAGTACCCTCGCGCAATCCATGCCAGGCTACCCGACTTCCATACAAACCCGACCCAACACGGCGTTCTTAGTACTCAACGCGGTAAAATACAGGCCTCACACAGTAATTACGACACGTCTAAACTACATTGTCGGCACACAACTGACCAGTCAGACTGCGTATTTCTAAACCATGAACTCGAATTCATTAACCTTCTCCCCTTCCCTCTGTAGCCTGAACGCTTGCGAGCGAACAGGATGGTGTTACGTTTCGATTTCGAAGACTTGTTTGATGGGCTAGATAAATTCACACCGGGGAAGCGTTTGAAAGTGGCCCGTTATTGGTTATTGCTTCCCAAGCCATACGTAAGCTGATAGTTTCATTGTAAGTAATTGCCAAGTACTTTCTTTATGGTCGATGCTATAACTCTTAGGTTTAAGTGTCTGCTCCTACGCACAACCTTGTAGCACTGACTTGATAAGCATGAATTGTAATCATTGTTCGCGTTAATATTGGTATTAATGTTGAAGCCAGAGTAAATTCGACGTTGTCTAAATAATAAACAATAAACAATCAGTGTGTTGTTTGGTTTTGTCCCTTTTCTTTCGTCTGTTAACAAAGCAAAATTAATTACAATAAAACACGACTATACATAAACCGAACAGTTCGGTCATAGGAGTACTATCAGACTATCAGAACCTTGACCCACCATAGAACTGTGTCACAGAGACGTTATGATTCAAGTCATAAGAAGTGTCAAACAAATTGTTTTATAATGTCACTGTGACACCGTTCTATGGTGGGTCAGGGTTCCATTGGGCTGATAGTACACCATCTACCAAATTTCACCTGATTTCGTCCAGTAGATTCGGAGCAAGTTGGCTGTGACAAGACAGATGCACGAGTGATTCCATAAGGGTTCCGTTTTTCATTCTTTGTACGGAACCCCAAAAACACTAAGTTGTACCTATAACAACTTCCTGCGCGCACCACTCGTACCTTATATACTAGGTTCTAAAATGTGTCTTACGTGATTAACGTGACGACACGTTAAGACCCTTTGAATCCTAGCAACAAGAAAAAAGTTTACATTTAAGTTCCTGGTCACGCACCATACCACGAGAATAGTCCCATAAGTTGCAGAATAACATCACAGCACTTCTTCGCGCCACGAAATCACTTCGGCTGCCTCAACTCTAAAACACAATCAGCTCCAAGCAATTCGTGCAATCTTTAGAATTCCACAAAATCTATTAGAATAAATCAATGGATTAATACCTCTGTTTATCGTTTAATCTCAGTTTGTAATGGTTTATTAAATCAATCATTTTCCTCGATAGGCATCTCCGTTAAACCTAAATACCGTTATTAATGGAATCCAGTGACCTTTCCGCCTGGATATTTCAACATTGCACAAATATACGTTTAGGCTTTACTAATGTTGCCAGTAGAATGGATAATCAGTGGCATAGACAACGTTATAAGTGAGCAATCACTTTTGTGCCTAGGTGGTAAACATCAGTTTTGACCTTCTTCTCTATTTCTTCATTTATATTTCTGGGGTCCAAGTGAAAAAGGGGCGTAAATCTCCTAAAGATCAAGAGAAAAAGGGTTTAAGACTAGTTTGCTCCGTAAAACCCAAATTTCATCATAACGTTAACTTTACTGGATCGGGACCTGACTGTGTTTATCGCGTGACAAAGTTTGGATAAAGCATCCGTCATCTTCTGACACGTGATATAACTACGAGAGTGACGGATGCTTTATCCACATTTGACGTGCGATATAGACGCCATACTAAGCCCATGAGTCATTAACCAGTCGATTGAAATAGGGATGAAAGCCAAGTAGAATAGAGGCACGGTTAAAGACCGCATACGTAGACTAGGGTCATCTTGTTCATGAAGTGCAGGTAATAATTAATAATAGCATCCGTCGATTTGACCATAGGTACGTTTGGCCACGTATCAACTTTAATTTTCGAAAACGTATTTAGACTCATTGAAAGTTTAGACGTTAGGTTAAAATTGAGACCAATAAGAGTTGAGGCAGCAACTCTAAAACACAATCAGCTCCAAGCAATTCGTGCAATCTTTAGAATTCCACAAAATCTATTAGAATAAATCAATGGATTAATACCTCTGTTTATCGTTTAATCTCAGTTTGTAATGGTTTATTAAATCAATCATTTTCCTCGATAGGCATCTCCGTTAAACCTAAATACCGTTATTAATGGAATCCAGTGACCTTTCCGCCTGGATATTTCAACATTGCACAAATATACGTTTAGGCTTTACTAATGTTGCCAGTAGAATGGATAATCAGTGGCATAGACAACGTTATAAGTGAGCAATCACTTTTGTGCCTAGGTGGTAAACATCAGTTTTGACCTTCTTCTCTATTTCTTCATTTATATTTCTGGGGTCCAAGTGAAAAAGGGGCGTAAATCTCCTAAAGATCAAGAGAAAAAGGGTTTAAGACTAGTTTGCTCCGTAAAACCCAAATTTCATCATAACGTTAACTTTACTGGATCGGGACCTGACTGTGTTTATCGCGTGACAAAGTTTGGATAAAGCATCCGTCATCTTCTGACACGTGATATAACTACGAGAGTGACGGATGCTTTATCCACATTTGACGTGCGATATAGACGCCATACTAAGCCCATGAGTCATTAACCAGTCGATTGAAATAGGGATGAAAGCCAAGTAGAATAGAGGCACGGTTAAAGACCGCATACGTAGACTAGGGTCATCTTGTTCATGAAGTGCAGGTAATAATTAATAATAGCATCCGTCGATTTGACCATAGGTACGTTTGGCCACGTATCAACTTTAATTTTCGAAAACGTATTTAGACTCATTGAAAGTTTAGACGTTAGGTTAAAATTGAGACCAATAAGCTGCCCCAGAACGCGAAGGGTTATCATTCAAAATGAAATTTTGTAAAATTACAATGTAGTTTTCTAAACGACAATTTGTAAAACATTAGTGAACCTTAATATATCACCCTGGGATTATGGTGATTGCAAAATAAGATAAAAATTTCAACATTTCTATTTTTACATTCCGCAGACAGACAGAGCAGAAAAATAAAACTATACATATATCGAAACTGTATCACTCTAAGTTAAATAAAAAAGATAATAAATAGGTACAATATACCAAGAAGCAAGAGTAAAAACAAAGTCAAATAGGCGCCCTGACAACCCTATTTGACGCACACGCACACACGCAACAATTTACACCTTAAAGTTCATTACCTATAGAAGTGTGACTGCCCTGGCCTTATGAACTTTACATACGAAACACATGTACCTACACAGCATTATCCATTTGGACCTTGGCCCAGCTTCTAGGGCTGTGGTATTACTAAACCAAATCGCTCTAGGCTTCAATTTATAATCACAGATAGACTCGTAAGGTTGCGGCAAAGGTTAGCAGAGATCGTCGCAAGGCGATCGTGAGTTCCAATATGGTGAATTGGGTAAGGTCTGTTGTATCTGTTGTACGTATCAGTGCCTTGTCTGTAAAACAGAGCAAATATTGACATATTTCTTTAAGCAATTTTTTTTGGGTAGGGTATACCTCACAAAAATTGACCTAGTCCCAATCTAACAACCCCCCTCCCAACCCCCCTCCCTCCCTTCCCTTCCCTCCCTCCCTCCCTTTGAATGCCATACATATCGTTGGTCATAATGTATTTTTAGTCATACTTTTTTTTGTCATAACTTCTTTCAGGCTAAAGTTACAGTTCTTAATAAACGTTTATCGTGTATATTAGTTAGGTTAGGTTAGGTTAGTTTTATACAAAATCTGAAAAATAACCGTGTCCTGAGAAAAATGCATTATGACTTGCGAAAATTATGACTTAAAACAGATTATGACTAAAAATAATTATGGCAGTCAATAGAGACCCGATATAAATACTTATATAGAAATAAATACTTAAATACGTAGAAGACTCAGAAACAAATACTCCTGCTTGTCACACAAATATTTTCCCGTACCGGGAATCGAACCAGGGACCGCTAGCTTCGTAGGCAGGGTCACCAACTTGGCCAACGCTTCGTGGAGCTTTTTTTTTTATTTCAACTAGGTACAGTCATTATCATTCGTAAAAGGCTGTGACTTATACAGACAGACGTGAAATTATAAGGATCCCGTTTCAGATCAATAATAGCCAAATACATTGTTTTGGGAGCCGATATCTTGGTAAGTGTAAATCGGGTTGTTCTCAAAGGGCCGCATACAGACAATCACCCCCATTTTAGCGTAGGGGAACAATTAAGTATGTATTTAAAATATCTAGATTTATTAAAGCATTAATTCTTAATTCCTTATAGGTAAGTATAGATGAATTAGCGAGAGCGTGGAATTGCACATGTAGTGGTATTGTGTGTTTATAGGCAAGAGAAAGAGAGAGAGAAGTATTTAAGTATTTTTATCTCTGTTTCTCTTGCCTATACACACACCATACCACTACATTATGCAATTCCACGCTCTCGCTAATTCATCTATACTAATCGTTATTTTTATCGTTACTAATAATAATTACTTAAGTGTGTTTGTTTGTTTATTTCCAATTCAGCCTTAACCGATCTACCAATATAAAACTTGATAGAGAGATACTTTATAGCTTGGAGACGGATATTTACTTATATCCCGGAAAATTTGACAGCCTCCTGCCTTAGGGTATAGCCTTAAACGTCTTCTAAGCGGACTGAGTCGCGAGTATGTAATATTTCATATCTCCGCCACGTTCACTGACGTGATTGAAATATAACTTTTAGTTTAGCACCGCGAGCGTCAGAGCTTGCGCGGGCGCCGCGGCATTATTCCCTGCGCAACTGCACTTTATACCGCTAGCGCCTCGTGGCTAAGGACACGTCTGGCGCGCCAGGAGAAATTTGCAGGAAGAAAGACACAGCCTTACAAATACATTTTTGGAGGCAGGTGGTGAGGCCAATTTTTAGCACCCATTGGGTACGCTAACCATTAGATAACTAATTGACCCCCGATCGCTGCGGTAATAAAGATGAAATAACATGCCAGAAGCGTCAAAAATATTATAACTCTTAGCTCATATTTCTTCAATATCGTAACCACACTGTGGACATTATGACAGCACTTAATGTCAAGTGAATAAGAGCTGACGTAACGTCATCAATGTGATTACAATATAGAAGCAAGATGTGGAATAGTTAGATATCATGCTATAAACTTTTTTAAACGTAATCGTGCAACATTAAAATTAAGAAGTATACATGCATAATCGCATCATAATGTGGGAACAGACATGTGTACGTATATTTCAATGGTTCGATAGGTACTTTTAAAGTCCTTTTCACACTGGCGGAAACACAGCGCAAAAAGGCCCTAAAATGTCGCATATCCCTTATGTAAAGTCGCTTCCATATAGGTACCTTCACACTTACCACATAAAAACCAACAACCTCGTAAGTATGTAGCTATCACATGACAAATTGTGAGCATTGGCGCACCACGTTTGGACAAACCGAGGCTCATCGTTTATGGACCAGCTATTTACTCCGAGGAGTTCCTTTTTGCCACTACTTAGGAAGCCAGTCTGTTCCTTTATGGTTCTAGGAATGCTGCTACGTCTTCCGTACGGTGTTAGGCAGAACGAGTGTTGCCTGTGCCACAAAAAAACAAGCAAGGTGTACCAACGCGCAGAAACGAATAAAGAAAACTGGCCAGCACTTTTGAAATGGTATCTGTAAAGTTTTTCTAGGATTTCTAGTAGTTCTGCTTACTACTTGAATGGTTTAGTAGTTTTTTAGCTGCAAGGCCTGCGAGTATATTATTCAATTCGGATTTACCGCTCAGTTTAATATTGTAATCTTTTTCTTCTCTACCATTTTAAATGTGACAGGTTTGACTGTGTCGTTAAATTACTTTGGCCCATGTTTGGCCCGCAAAACTAAGTACTTATCGCACTTTTAATTAAAATTTCATTGAAAGTGACGAATTACTTTTACGAGTAAAGTCTTACTTTTGGGGGCCAGTTTGAAATATTTTAAAATAAGAATTGGGTTCGTTATCGCTATTCCTGGAACTGTTCAATATTCAGGGGTAGGGGTAGGGGTTCTATATCTTCGGGTTAAAATCTATAAAATGTCACTTCGATCCGTTGAAGCGTTGGACCGTGAAAGCGAAACTAACAAACAAACACATTTTGAAATTAATGGATAGAATCCAAATACAACCAGACCTAGTTCCCAAATATTCAAGATTCAAGAACAAATGTTCGCGTTCATCACACAAATATATACCCTTACAAAGAATCAAACCCGACATTACTAGCTTCGTAGGCAGGGTCACTACCTCACTACCAACTAGGCTAACTGCATCGTCAAATCTGGAGTCCTGTTGAAAAAAGGGAGGAGTCGACTTGACTCGTAAAAGTTTCTGTCAAAAAAAAAAAATTGGGTCAATATTTTGTTGCCGACTGTATTTTTTTTTGTATAATCTTTATCCGCTTATCAAGACAAACTATTGAGTCCTAACACGGTGGGTCTGCGTTAAGAATAGCAAAGTTCCTGTCGCCACCTTCAGATCAGCTCTTAGGTGTTACCATAATATTGCATCGTCATCGGGTTTACATACGTGGTCCAAATTTCAGCCCAATCCGTTAGCAGGAAATGAGTCAAATTTAACTTGCAAGATTGGTCCAGTCAGCCAAAAATGTGGTGTACCACGCTACGCTTGAAGTTCATTTGCACGTCATAATAGAACAAGCTCGATTTTCCCTTGCAATAATATTATGACGGTGACAAGTGTCAACTTTAGCGATAAGTAGATCTCACAGAAACTTTTGTCAAAACTGGTAGACCACGTTCTTGGCCGACCGTACATACATTGCAAGTTAAATAAAAGCTTGTAATAAAAGGGGTGTATACATGAACGAAGTATATTTTCACTAGGACCCCAGAAATATGACTATGGATAAATTCCCTCAACAAACTCTTTAGAAATATCCATAAAATAATCCGTTACGTCCGCACAAAGTAATCAAACGATCGTGGCAGTAAATCCTCCTTCCGGCAAGTAACGATGACCCTCATTACATTACCAATAGAAATGTGTATTCCAACAATGAGAGGACAGGCTAATAGACTGTTAGTCGCAGATTTATGTCACGTAAGTAGGTTTATTTACGAATGAACATGGCTATTCATCAACAATGCCACAGTATAAATAGTAGTTCGTCTTCAAACAAAGGTATATCGCGCAGTTTCACCCACCACGAGCGACGCACCAAGCCGGATTAGTCGGGGCCGCGCCTTCGGCGCTTTTGGTTTGACAATGCTTACTCTCTAATGACCTAGGACTAAGATCTGAGACCAAACAGTTGAACTGACAGACCGAGAAGAACGTAGCTATATGACAGATTGAGAGACGTAATATACGTTTCTCATACTAGCAAATAACTGCGTCTCTCTCCGACTGTTGGTCTGTGGGGACCTTAAGCAATAAAATAATGAATGTTCCTGTCAGCAAACCACAAATGTTTATAAACACAATGTCCCGTTAGGGCATCTATCACTATCTAATCCGCTGAGGAAGAGAGTGACAGTACCTGACTTAAGGCGATATTATATTAAAAGTTTGTGCTGCTGGGCATAACTTGGTTTACATTTGGATTGGCACTTTAACCCCCTTACTAATAAACGATGAGTAACGGTGGTATAGCTAGCTATACAATGTTTTTTCCTTATCATCATATTATAAGGATAAAACATTGTTATAGAGCTACACCACCGTTACTCAACGTTTATTATAGTAAGGGGGTAAGAGGCCACATATATATTAAAGTTGGTATAGTGTTGCACGATCTGGATCTCAACAACCATAACGCCTATGTGTCTGTTATTTGGGGATATTAAGCTTGACCATATCTCCTTAAACTGTTAAACATAAAAACACGATTACAAACCAATTCCTCGATAGTTTTTTTTCAAACATGAATTCTTTTTCCATGTTTTTGGATAAATCTTCGACACCTTTAACGAGGTTTTTTGATTTAATAGTTACCTAAGTATTTATAACTTCTTAATTTTGGTGAACAATTTTTGTAATAAATGTTCTGGTTATAAAGTAAATAGAAATTATTTTAATTTGACGCTGCTGTCATGGCGCGCGAACTATTTCCATCTCACGTTCCATGAAACCATCCCTTTTTATTCTTGTAAGGCTAAGGTAGGTAGCATAATATGTGGCTTCTTAATTTACTGCATATTGTATATCCATTTCATTTGATCCGAATCGATAATAAAGATAAAAGATAAAGCTAAACATAAAGATAAGTTTATTGATTGAGCACAAGAACATACAAGAAAATATCCAGAGGACCCAAAACAATGCTGAGCCTGTATCTTGGGCCCAGTGAGCCGTTTTACAGACAGAAAAATCATACCATAAGTATAGTTATTATTCTAAGTCTAACAGGTACTATAGAGAAGTAGGTATATCATTCCGCAATACAGGGTTCTTACAGGTTCTTCTCTTGTCGATCGCGATTTGAACCTGCAGTAAATTTAGGCCAAGTCGCCACAATGACGTTTCAAAAGATTTTATTATTTTGTAAACCTACATGAATAAAGATTATTCTGATTGTGATTCAATACACACCCGTATCCGACACGATCACCCAACAGCTGATGTTAATCCACGCCCGGGTTTTCTAATAAGCTATAAATAATTAATTAATCATGTAGGCCTGTAATCGGCTCGTGGAGGTGCAAAAAGCGTGGCTACTTGAGGGGAATCGACAATGGCGGCGTGAAGTTTTTAGATGAGCGTGCGGTAGGTATGGAGTGTCCAGGAGAAGTGTTGAGGTGCGAACCACGATCTTACTCATATTCGAGGCAGGATTTAAAATAAAAAGTAGCTATACATTTGAATACATTGTCGCATTAACATACCTACATGATTGGTTTAAATTTAGTATATTGTACGACAAGGTACCTACTAAATTGTACAGGGGCGTTATTATGAGATTATGTAGTTCAGTTTACGCTATTTAACTCCTTTACCCTCACCGTAAAATGAAATGCATAGCTGTCATAACCCCCAGGGGGGTTTATTATAACGTGACTATGCCGTTTATTTTATGGTGAGCGTAAAAGACGAAGCTAGCTAATAGCAATTACGTAACTCTGTCCTTTTCTCTCAGCGTAAAATGAATTGCATAGATATGTCATAAGTCATAATAACCCCTCAGAGTCCTTCTGAGTTCTACCGTACTTCAAAATGGGATACACCAAAAAAAATATCCCTAGTTTTGTCGAAAAGTATTTAAAGTAGACTACTTACGAGTATTTAAACGGACTAAATAAATTAGCTTGTTTTTTTTACTTAGTAAATATATCCAAGTGCGATGCGTTGACGTCTTTGCTATATGAAAAACTAAAGGCGTGGCGCCCGCTGCTGCCGTCTCGTCTGCCCATAGATGTAGAAAAACCTAAATCCCGTGTAGCCAAATGTCAAGCGTACCACCTTTTTCTTCTGTGTACAACACAGCTTTGTAGCCAATATTATTGATAAACCGCACATAAATAATCACTGCCTGCAAACTTACGCACACTAATGCAGAGTCACACACTAACACCTAAAATGTGGTACACTTTTAAAATTCAATCGAAAGCGGTCATATACATAGACGACTCTTTTATCAAAGAGCATTCTATTGCCCGTTTTTATACTCCTTCTATGCGTCTGCCGTTGTCGTTTACGGACGTGATTCTGCAGACAGCACAGCAGGGTAGTGATTCTGTAAACAACGCCGGTGGTGCGGACTGTCGAGTGAAACCAAGCGGCGAGATTAAATAGTCCCGTCAGTGCGAACAAAACACATTGTAGCGCGTGCATTTTCAATTTAGCAGCACGATGGGTCGAACGTATAAGGCTGCTTAATTGAAAATGTACGCGCTACAATGTGTTTTGTTCGCACTGACGGGACTACTTAATCTCGCCGCTTGGTTTCACTCGACAGTCCGCACGACCGGCGGCGGCGTTGTTTACAGAATCACTACCCTGGCTGCGGACGCCCGCGGTTGCGGTCTACCTTTACCGTCTACTTTGGCTACGGTTTACGCTAAAATGCACTAAAACGTAAATATGGGAAGAAAACTGGAAAAGGGAGCAATTTTTGACGGTAGCACTCCATAGATAGATGATTCCATATCTTATTTCCAGGAGACGGTCACGGGAAAAACATTTCAATACAAAAGTTATAGCAAATTATGTGAGCTATAATATTGAATAAATATAGTTTACGCTAAAATGCACTAACACGTAAATATGGAAGACAAAACTAGAAAAAAGGAGTAATTTTTGACGCCCCATAGACGATTCCATTTCTTCGTCCCTAGGGTTCCTGGAAAAAACTTTAAACCCAAAAGTTTTAGCAACTTTGCTAGAATTAACTTTAACGATAGCAAAGGCATAAAACCGAAATAAGTGACAGTTTTTTCAAGATGGCGGAGAGCTGGAGGGAAGTAAAATTTGGGGTACCATGACTATTGTGGTCCTTTACAACCTAACAAAAAACCATAACAATTGGACTTTTTAAGCTACCGGAACAACAATTTTACTAAATGGCTGGACCTTTTCCGGTATAGCGTACTCCGGTTCAAATTTCGGACTGGACGGATCCGTATTCTGCAGGGTCAATACCCTTTGATAGCATTGTCACCCCACGTGTTACATGATTTGCCGCTTGCATTGTTTAGAGACGCAATTTCCTGTTTTGGGCCTAGTCTGTTAGGGCCTTAAAATTTAACACACACATGACAGTTTTTGTATGAATCTGACGTTTACTAACTCGAGTGTCTTACTTAACCCAGGGTTAATTTAATCTGTGCAAGCGGCCCTTAGTCAACTAACAAAGGAAAGAAAAACTTCACTTGTCTAATAAATCCATATATAATAATTTATAAAACAAACACAATATGGAATGATCAATCATTCATTCAAATTTATATCTAGTTTAACATTAAACTGCCCTTTTTCCAAATCACAGGCCACTTGGAATGCCCAGGTGTCATTCTTGGTTACTGTATGAGGCCTTTGCTGAAAAAAAAGAAAAAGATAAAGCCAAAAAAAAAACGGGTGCAAGTACACACCAAAAATCCTCGGTTGTGGCTACTCAGAACCGAACGATTTCAAGGCTCTGCCATTGCACTCCACTATCCGCTATTTGGAAGGGGCGGAGGCTGCATTGGATTAAGAGCTAAAAGAGGGGTAATTACACAAAAGATCTCATAGGGTCGAAGTGTATCCGTAAGGACCCCATCAAGAAGATAAGATAAGACACACCACAAACGAAGTGTGACCATATAATGTGCCTTGACATTTACTATGACGTAACTTGTGACAGCTAAGTGATCATTAAAAAGGGCCCTTAGAGCCGTATTAATCATCAATATCATCATCATCGTCATCGATTTAACCATTAGTTACGATTTTTAACGATTAGTTCGTTTACTCAACTAATCGTTAAAATTCGAAATAGGAATCGAAAATTTGACACATTTGAGATTTAGCCATTAGTTAAGATTTTTAACGGTTAGTGTGACCATATAGGCATTCATCTTCCTTTTACTGTAGTTAACTTATAACAGTTATAAATAAGATGACCGTATTAACACGCATCTAAGATAACACCTTTTAAAAAATATTGCGAGCCTAGTTCGCGCTTTAGACTTACCAATAACTTAACAGCTTGTCTGGTGTGCGGGTCCCAGTCCACGCGCTCCCCAACAGTGGGCGCAGCAGTGGGCCCACAGCTGATCTCCTTGCCGCCCACTTTCCACACAGCCCACAACGCGAACCCGTTTACGGGTTGGGTTGAGTCACTGCGAACAATAATAGGTTTTATATTGTTAGAAATATCATAGGTTTCGAGTCTCTCGTCCCATCGTTATTCCATCGGGATTTTTAATTTTTTTTGGGATGACTCAAGTTTTCGAGTTTATAATAGTTGTAGGATTTATTTATTTATTTATAAATATGTTTACATGGCATTACAGTTGGTAGCCTAACGCACCATAAAACATAATTAAGAAAATGGAACTAAGTAAAATGATTAGACTATATTGGAACCAGAGCTCGGCAGGGGTGAGCCATTTTTACGTACACCTTAAAAAGTCATTAAAAGAAAATAAAACTTTATTAATTATAATTAAACTAAAATTATATACGGTAACTATAATTTTTTCTATATTTACAAATTTACACGCATTTTTTCTTGATTGTTTTGATGGCGATGGCCACGTAAAGATCGTAGCAGAAGGGCAGCCTGAATAAAATAATTCCATTAGTTATTAAATTACACCAAGTTATGTCCATGTTATGCAAACTCTGAAATCAGCTCACCCCTGCGGAGCTCTGATTGAGACAGTCAATTGGCATCGCCTCCTAGGCTACTCACAAGGCGTCGCCTCCTAGGCTACTCACAAAGCGTCGCCTCCTAGGCTACTCACAGCGCGTCGCCTCCCAGGCTACTCACAGCGCGTCGCCTCCCAGGCTACTCACAGCGCGTCGCCTCCCAGGCTACTCACAGCGCGTCGCCTCCCAGGCTACTCACAGCGCGTCGCCTCCCAGGCTACTCACAGCGCGTCGCCTCCCAGGCTACTCACAGCGCGTCGCCTCCCAGGCTACTCACAGCGCGTCGCCTCCCAGGCTACTCACAGCGCGTCGCCTCCCAGGCTACTCACAGCGCGTCGCCTCCCAGGCTACTCACAAGGCGTCGCCTCCCAGGCTACTCACAAGGCGTCGCCTCCCAGGCTACTCACAAGGCGTCGCCTCCCAGGCTACTCACAAGGCGTCGCCTCCCAGGCTACTCACAAGGCGTCGCCTCCTACTCTACTCACAAGGCGTCGCCTCCTAGGCTACTCACAAGGCGTCGCCTCCTAGTCTACTCACAAGGCGTCGCCTCCTAGGCTACTCACAAGGCGTCGCCTCCTAGGCTACTCACAAGGCGTAGGTGTCGTCGTGCGCGTAGGTGGCGCGCAGCCCGCGCAGGTCGACGGCGAGCAGGCGGCGCGGCGGCGCGCGCGCGCGGCACCCGTACTCCCACAGCGGCTGCGCCTCGATCTCCGCGTCGCTTATTATGCGGGACGCCTGCAACAACGCGGTTACACACTTCAACGTATGGCGGTTCACATGGATACTTACCTGAACTGCAGAGGCCGTGACGTAAGGGATTCGGACGAGTTCGGGGTAAAAGCGAATCCTTCAATCCCTGTTCTGGCCGAGAATTGTATAGTGCTTTCAAGCAAATGTGAGGAAATATTAAAAGTACATTGCCGCAATTTTACGATGGAAATCTCAATACTGTAATCTTACGATGGCGATCTCAAGACTGCAATCTTACGATGGCAATCTCAAAACTGCAATCTTATGATGACAATCTCTAGACTGTGTAATCTTAAGATGGCAATCTCAAAACTGCAATCTTGTGATGACAATCTCTAGACTGTGCAACCTTAAGATGGCAATCTCAAGACTGCAATCTTACGCTGGCAATCTCAAAACTGCAATCTTGTGATGGCAATCTCTAGACTGTGCAACCTTAAGATGGCAATCTCGAGACTGCAATCTTACGATGGCAATGGGGAGTAAATTAAGATTTATAGTAAATTTTCATGCAAACAATCTTGTTTAAAAACTTCATCAAGGTACTAAAGACTAATATTTCAACCAACTGTATGTGATTGATAAAAAGCCTATGCCTTAATAGTAGTTTATGCAATAGTTGTATAAGAGAGGTCAAAAAATATGAGTGGCGTGTGTTACGATGTGAGCCGAAGGCGAACATCGTAAAGGTAAGCGCCACGAGTGTTTTTTGACTTAGTTATACACCGTTGCATACAATACTTTTTCTACGACTAGGTTTCAAATGAAATGCAAAACTAAGCGAAAAAACTTACAAACGAACGAACGAAGTAAAGAACAACAAACGAGCGGGAAACAAGAAAATGACAAAATATGTGTCTATGGTTTACTTTATTTTTAAATTGACGGAATGGAAAATAGAATTATTTACAATTCCAAAACATTTTAATTTGACCAATCAGAATACTTCACCAAATTAAATCCACCAATCACAATACACATCGACTGTCAAACGGAACGATAGGTTCTTTTAGGTACGTGTTTCTCTTTAACTAATTTAAATCTTATAAAAAAACTTTGTATTTCGTATCAACTAGGGTTTGTTCCCGGGAATTCTCGTCCCGGGAATTCCCGGGAAATCGGTCGGTCTCGTACCCGGGAAATTCAGCTCGAGAAAAGTCGAGACATCGAGAAGTTTAAATAAACATTTTTACGCTTAGCTTTCTTTGTAAATGCGAGGCGGCAGCGGCATCCTTTGACAGCACGGCTCGTGTCTGTCGGTATCCTTTGTTTTTGCCTTATATTTTTCGTATTAATAGTAGATAGATCTCATAATCTCTTATTTAATTACATTAAAACTGCCAAAAATTGTGATACCATACCACCCACATAGTGAGATTAGTGAGTGATCTTTAGTTATGATGAGAAAAATTATGATTGTTTTTAGTTAAGATGTTTGTTTTAAGCTGATTGTTAACAGAGATTTTGTTTTTTATTAAAGATTAGTGAGATTAGTTATAATAAGAAGAAGTATGATTGTTTTTAGTTAAGATGTTTGTTTTAAGCTGATTGTTAACAGAGATTTTGTTTTTTATTACAGATTAGTGAGATGAGATTAGTTATGATAAGGAGAAGAAGTATGATTGTTTTTAGTTAGCAATTTTGTTTTGAGCTGATTTTTTATTGAGAACTTGTTTTTTTTGTTAAAAATTATGTTGATTTTTTTTCATGTAAAATAAACACAGTTAAATTAAAGACTCTTTTTATTAATTAAACAAAAATTTAGACGTATTTTATTTTTTCTCGACAACCCGAGAAGACCCGAGAAATCAGGCTCGAGAAGTCTCGACACCCGAGAACTAAAAAACCTCGAGAAATCGGAAACCCTAGTATCAACCAACCAGAATACAGCTATTTTAAAATCGACCAATCAGGTAACTGAAATAATTTCTCAAAACATTAGGTGATTTATAGTCCCTATTTCACAATCGTTAAAATATGATTAAATCGATTGTGCAACGCTAAGCTTTGGCAGCTGGCCGTATCGTTATATCTCAAAAACGCACAAGTGCTGTTTTGGGGCATAGACAAGATAGACTTTTCTCTGGATTATTCTGCGGACATATTATGTATGTTCTTATATTAGTGTTCGTGACTATATAAATGACAGATAAAAGTACAGGAGTAGGAAAAAAGGATTAAATCACAGAACTTCCTCCATTTATAAGATGTTATTTTAGAAAAAATAATAACACTCGCGCGATTTTAGTATTAGCACTTATTAAATGCATATTATTATTAATTTACGAACCATGTCATTTGTCATTGTCCTAAAAACCATGAAAAGGCTCGCCTTACAACAGTTAAACTATGAAGTATTACCATTAAGAAAGTGTCTTACCTCAACAAGTTTGTCGAATATCCCCATTTCAATTCCCTCGCATTTCACCAGCGGTATCCTGATCTTGTGCAAGTCCTGGAACTCGACCGGCATCGCCCAGATCTCACAAGCCTCCGGGATTATCGTCATCCTATCAATCTTATTCCCCAAACTCTCCCTGTACTTATACAAAATGTATGCACACTTTAGATTCTCCCAAGGAAGTATTGCACTGCTAAAGCACGGATCACAAACAATATAAGTCAACTCATTTATAATGTCATCATTTAATTCCGATATGAAACTAACATTCTTTATACCATTTTCAGCAGCATAATCAGACAGTATATTTAATTGTATATTCATGTTTTCAAGAATATAAACCTTCTTTGCTCCAAATTTAGCCGCTGCTAGCCCTAAGAAACTGTTTCCATTCAGATCTAAGACGACTGAATGATTGGTTAAATTTTCTTTGATGCAAGCTAAGAACTTCTTGCTTCGTTTGCCGTCGTTCAAGTAAGAAACTTGCGTTCTCGACATAGTCATGTGCACTCCACATTCACAAATAGGTCTTTTGTAATCTTGGTGTTTGTTATTCTGGTCTTCCAGGTAGAACCATAAAGAGTACTCATCCTGGCAGGACACCAGGGTGACCTCCGAGGCTTTCTTGACGGGGAGTTCCCGGGGCAGGTAGTATACGGCTTGCATCCAGTGATCCCTCCAGGGAATGGTGTCTTGTGGTCTTTCGGCGCCTAGTTCTGCGTCCGGATGCGCCCACCAGGGTGCACAACTCAGGACAATTTTACCTGGAAAGTAATAAGTAATCTTAAGAAATTACAACTCTACCTAGTACTATTAAACACCATATTCAAATCTATAACCTTTTTACGTTTCATTCAACGAATGGTGTGGTGAATACCTATGGTTTATTGGTCCATTGAGATCGAAAAAAAACCATTTTGAACTAGTGAACTTGCCACCACCATAACTAGAAAAGCTCTTAGATACACGGCGGGTACTGAGGATCGAACTGGGTACCTTGCGATCATGAGTCGCCATACACGGACTGCTTTAAGCAGTCAGGACCGACTGCACTTGGTTGTTATTCGACAATCTGCAATTTTTTGAGCATTGAACCTGCAAATCGACCAATAGCTAGGGCGTAAGACTAGGCCGCCAAAGATCCCAAGTCAATGTATTAATTTTTGTAAAGTATTATTTAGCCGCATATGTATCTCAAGACTACAATCTCAAGACTCTATGATGCTAGTCTCAAGATGCATCAAAAATTAGTGTTCTATGGCTTGCCGTTAACTTTAACGTATCTTGAGATGGATATCTCAAGATGAGCTTATTACGACCCTAAGAATGAAAATACGTTACCGATTCTGAGGACTAAGATAAAATACCTCTATGCTAGTCATTTCACAAATTGTTTTACCCCCACACCGGAACATAACAAAGTGATGCCTAGCGGTAGATTAACCTCCTAAGATCCACCGTACTATAAACGCGGAGTTTTTTGTGATTGGGACTATTAATCTACCACCAAGGCAATTAAGTTCAATTACGTTTGTTCGATAATGCCATTTTCAGTTTATGAAGATAGGAAAATAAACTTTATTCCCATACATACATACATACATACATACATAAACTCACGCCTTTATTCCCAGAGTGGGGTAGGCAGAGCTACAGAATTTCCAACAACTATAAAAACTTTTGATAATTCTGTAACCACATTTTGCACACTTAAGCGAAGATGTTTACCAGTGTATTCCCATACAGTTCAAATTAAATTGATTATGTACATTCTATAGCACACTGGGCCTTTCGAGCTGGGAAAAGAACATTCACCTTCAGTATCCATGATAAGCTCCCACCACATAAACACCATCTGCGCCTGCCCCGTTCCTGTCACGGTGACGTCCTGCCTGACAGTCCGCCGCTTGTCGATCGGCGAGCGCCCCGACCAGTCGTAGTAGAAGATGGGGGTCGGTTCGGACAACTCTTGGAAGGCTTGCCGGGGCAACTGGGACAGCTGGAGGTCGTGGACAGCGGCTGAACCGGGGCAGGATCTCATCTGGAAATAGATTTTTTTATTTATTTATCTGTCCACTAGCGACCCGCCCACGCTTCGCTTTGGTTTATGTGAGTGTTTTTTGTAAAATCCGTACATGAAAAAGAATTTATTACGCAAAAACCTTCCACTTGAATCACTCTATCTGTTAAAAAAAACGCATTAAATCCGTTGCGTAGTTTTAAATATCTTAGCATACATAGGGACAGACAGACAGCGGGAAGCGACTTTGTTTTATACTATGTAGTGATGTTATTAGTCCAATGGAACCCAGACGCACAAGTTCCATAAGCACCTTGTGCAGTGTCCGTCCGGATCGCTACCACCATTACTATTATTGTGTTTTCGCATAAACCAAAGTATTGTCTTGAGCTCAAAGTGTGGTTTATGTGGTACAAATGAATACACAATATCTATGAGAAATATTAATAACCTTTAATTTTTTACTGGTGTGGGAGCGTATGAAACATCTAACAAGTTGTAACAAAATGTTATAAAGCATCTATACTAATATTATAAAGCTGAAGAGTTTGTTTCTTTGTTTGCTTGAACGATTTGAAAAATTAATTCAGTGTTAGATAGCCCATTTATCGAGGAAGGCTATAGGCTCACATAAACCGAAGCGAAGCGAGGGCAGGTCGCTAGTAACGTTATATAACATTTATAACAGCAAGTATGGGAGCACTGTAAGAGGCAGTGCTCGCGTTTCCAGTCTTGAGGTTGCAGATGTTTGCCATAAAATACCCTCATACCTTTTCAGGAGTCCGTAACACAATCCCGCAGTCCTCGTCAGCCAAGTCGTTGAGTTTGTTCCACTTCTGCAGAGTGGGGCACTCCACTAGCTGTGCGTATATGACGGCAGAGTCCGGCACCACTATGCAGTCCTCTTCTAGAAGGTACTTGTGGGCGTGGGCGAACGTTGGCAACGCTCCTGAAATCGACAAAGGACCTATACAGGGTGGAAAAAGATTATGGGCCATGGAGGGGAGAAAGATAAACAAGACGCTATTTTCATCATTATTAAGGATAAAATCTCTCTAATAAACTTTGGTCTTAGAAATAAAAAAGGTTGTCAAACATAACATTAATTTATAACATTAGGTTATGTTAATTTGCTGTCATATTTATCCTAACAAGTTGCTCACCGAAACTGAAAGTGTATATGTAAAATCCGCTAATTTCCGATATATCCGAATTTCAAAATACCTAACTGCTTTTTTACCACATTTACAAAACACCAGATTCGGAATATTGGGTCAAGATACCTAATAAAAGTAATAAACAATACCCCAATTTGAATGTGTAGTTCAACTTCAATTGTATTGACTCAAGGTAGTGTAGTTAAAAAAAAATTACTACCTTCGCCAATCAATTCTGTATCAAAAACTTCTGTCACTAAAATATTGGCTTTCTGCTTCATATCTCCGTTTTCCCCCACCGTCAACTCCGTAGACCTTTTGGCTATGACGTTAATCTTTTTAGCCACTCTGTTGCGGTTCACGATCTTCTGGCAGCACTCAGCCATGGGTTTGAAGGCTTCACAAGCTACGACCGAGTCAGCGCCGCACCTAACTGCCATGATGGACAGGAGACCAGTTCCCGTGCCTGCAAAAAAACTGGCTATATTTATTTCAAACCTATCAGGCACTTGTCCCACTGCCAACGAGGAAGCAATTAGATATAGACTATTATCTCACTCAAGAATCCAACAAATAAACTGCCTCTGCAATCTCTTCGAGATCATAGGTGCTGCGATAGTCCAAAACGTTGAGGTAACTATAAAATAAACACCTACACACTATTAAGTCCCATTTCATTAAAATGGTGGTTATCAGGCTGGTAAACAATTGGGTGCTGCTTGTGTTAGGAAAATAGTCATAAAGATTTGTCTGTAGCATTTATTTTTAATTACAACAGGTAGTTGTGATTACGTTCTTACATGAGACCTGGAAAATAAATGATTTTTGTAATATTACATGTATTTTATTGGTAACACAAAAGTGGGAAAGGTTCGAACGCACCGCTGCCTTGCCCAAATGTATAAGTTAGTAAGGATGTAAGAGTAGGAGTATGTCATTCAATCACCGTTGAACAGTTGAATGGGTTTGGGTGAAATACATGTGTATACAAATAGAGCAACAGCATGCATCTAATTATAAATTTTGTATCACTTAACAATACCTACTTTGAAATCACTTTGCCCCATTAAGGACATTAGGCCTTCAAGGGTACTTGAGATAGTTTTTATCCCAAGTAATTACTTAGTTCCCGAGGAAAACACGATAAATTACACAAGTATGGAGTCGTAAAAGGGTTGCTAGTAAGTATACCTATATCCAAAACATTTGCTTCCTTGCCGTCGGCATGCATCTTTTTAATAGCGGTTTGTAGAGCCCGGTAGTACTTCTTGTTCCTCTCGGTGTCGTGTAACATGTCCGCAAACGCCGAGCGGGCTATTTCTTGATGAAAATCGTAATCCTCGTGCTGAACGTCCCATTCTGTGCTTCCCGTCAATGGGTTCTTTTTTTGTGTAAAAACCTGCATAGTTGAAGTATTCACACACTTCTTCGAACTTTTAAACCTGCACACAGAAAAGAAACTGCTAACTAAATGAAAGTTAAAAAAAAAATGCCGGTGTCTGACAAGGTGTACCTTTTGAATGAACCAACTACGGTACAAGTACAAAATTGTTTAAAGAGACCAAAAAACATTTAAGTGACATCGAATTAGGGTAACAGTGTATTTTCATTTACATAACTTTAATATTTTCTCAAATAGTTGGCTATAATACCATAACCTCAAAAGTCTGACAAAGCAAGCCGAAAAGAATTTGTAAAATAATTTGTTTGTTTGACAAGACAATTGACATGTTGACATAGGTATATGTATATTTATTTAAGTAGCAATGGAATACAAAAACATCTAGCGTAGAATGGAACGCGATTTGTACGTGATAAATACGTAGTATCTCTAATGCCCGGTTCCTATATTCAAGAAACGAATCGTTTTCCTTACGTGTCGTTAAAATTTGACACATTTTGTACGTAGCAAATGTCAAATTTTAACGAGACGTAAGGAAAACGATTCGTTTCTTGAATATAGGAATCGGGCATAAGTAGTCTGTGGTGATAAATTGCCATAGATTAAACCAGTGAACCCCAAAGGGGTTCTAAATCGACCCCCAGCCGTCAGTCGACTTTGACCAACAAGGGGTCCATATGAGCGGAAAAAAGGAAGGTCCATGAGATGAAAATGGGGGTCCGCGATGGTGGATTTCATTTAAGCAGGTCCTGACTTTAATTTTGGCTTTCCATTAAAGGAATAATCCACATTCACAGATAGTAGGTTACCTACTTACTTACGTAATACTTTCTTATAAATATATAAATAAACAGTTGTATATAATTATTATTTTTATTTTCTGTACGTGTTCGTTTTTATTACATAAATAATATTTTTCTGCACTAAATTTTAATTGTAGCCTGAGTCAAGTTTTAGCCGGCTAGACCAATTTTATCTTCCGTTAGTTTTATCATTTTTTTCCTCCAAAAAAACCCGATTTAATATAAAGTTATGTTTTTGACGTAAAGTCGATAGTGTACTTAGTGCTTTATAGTTCCGATATCGCGAATAATGTTGCTTGATGTAAAAAACCATTGGCCGCGAAAAATTATGTTAATTGAAATGGATGTCACTAGTCCTAATTTTATAGGGGCCCAAAGAACAACCCCAAACTGAGTAGTACCTCTTGAGTATGATACTTTAGACTAACACATTATATATTTTTTTACTAGCCAGTACCTATGCCAAAATAATTTCAATCTGTATTTACTTTACCCGTAAATCGTGACTTTGACTCGTGTCATTCAAGTTTTGGTATTTAAGACATTTGTTGTAATTATCAAAAAGTACATGTTGAAATTACTATTTCAGTGTTCTTAATTTGTTTTTTACTGTCTTTTATCTAGTAACTAATTAATTTAATGAGGCCCAAAATTTTTTCGAAGTGGCAGCAATGTTTCAGTTGTCAAGCAGGTCGTCTTTCATTACGACGTTTTGCGATCATGGCGGCCGCCGTAGGCAGGATTTGTGGGGCACGACTTTTGAAAAATTATGGCTTAACGTCGCCTCAGGTACAGGAATTAACTCTTAAGTAATTGAGTATTGAGCTCGGATCTTGCCTACCTCGGTTGGTGTCTGCTGATGTGTTATAAACAAATAAATAAAGGGGTTAAAATTTTCTCGGAAAACTGGTGTATTTTATCAATTTCAGTTCTCCTGGGACCCTATACCGTTGTTAAATAGTATATGTGGTGGAGGTGCAGCAAGTATTGCACCATAAATTGATTTCATTGCGGATTGCAAAGTTTTTGAAGAAGTGATAACCTATTCAACATTATGTAACAAGTTCTTGAAAACTAACGAAGACATCCATTGCAGGTTTGTCAGCTGTCTACCAGCGCAGGAGGATGGACGAGGAGCAGAAGAATGGTGAGTCAGCTTGCTGTAGATGCCATTACAATCCCATTCCATCAAGGTCTTGCATTAGACTGTTGATTTATCTTAGTCAGTACACTACCACACATCACAACTGATAAAAATTGTAAACCTCTGATAACCCTATAAGTGCTAAGCATAAAGCTGATATGGTGCTATTCACTAGAAAGTCACTTCCTCATGGTATTTCAGCCAGATTCGTAAGTACCAGATTTTTTAAATACCAGATTCTATTAAGAATATTAATACTGGAGTTCCAAAACAACATTTAAATTAGGGTATTGTTTATTATTTTCATCAAATATTTCTAATCTGGTGTTTTAGGAATCGGTCATCGGTCAAAAGAAATATTTGGTATTTTTAAATTCTGGTATTTTGTGCCTCGCTTTGCCATACATACCAAGTGCTAGCAGCTAGAAAGAAGATGCCAAATGATCTGCGTGTTCCGTGCATTGAGAATGGTTTATAACTGGTATCAATCACAATTCTGAAACAACTTTTTATGACTTTACAAGTATAAATTTACGGTACATTCGGGCCTCCAGGAACTTGAGGCAAGGCACAAACTTGCTATGGGAGGGTCTTTGAATAAGTGTGTTATCTGACACTTCTCTAATACTAAAAAGATTTTTCTGCACAAGTGTGAAAAGTGATTTTTTATCTATTAAATATGTTGTAGGTGAGGTAAGGATAGGTGAGTAAGGGGAAATAAAGGCTTGTAGTATTGTTAGGCAATGAGCTTGCAACCTGTCACTAATATACGGTCAATTCCAATAAACTTGTCTTATTTATACACTTTAATAACCTCAAAATGCTCCCTTTTCGCCTAAAGTAACAATTTTGTCATAAACCATCCGTGATGTAAAATCCAAAAAATGGTGTGCAAAATGAGATCTAGTTTATTCAGCAGAAAACAGTTGTTTGTTTTTGTTGATTGATGCATTGTGAGGTTATAAAATTGTTTATTAAATAAGACAAGTCAATTGGTATGGAGTATAATACACTGGTAAACATCTTAGCCTGTGTGTAAAATATGGTTATAGAATTAAGACTATGCCGAGCATACACGGGATGTACAGTGGCACCCTCATTACTTTTATTGTGTTTTCTAATAAACTAAAGTATTTTCTTGAAATTGGATGGTAAGATTTTGTACAGTCAAGGTCACCAATATGTATACACCACAAAGTCTCTCACCAAAAATATGTACACAGACCTTATTACTATAGCAATAAAGTCTATGTGTACATATTTTTTCAACTTTGTGCGGATATTTATTTTTAACCTTGACTGTACTACAAAGGAAAACACAACTTATAGGGTATATCACATATTTTAATAACAATTCACCTTAAACTTATCAACTTAATGGCCACTTTTTCCCATTAAGCTGACTACTCAAAGGGTAATTGTTATTAAAGTTTGATTGCAAGGAAATTCTTTACTTAAGTAGAAAACACAATAATAGTAATGAGGGCGGCACTGGACACTCGACGTTTGCTCGGTGCAGTCTTAACAACAAGTTTTTTAGAGTTGTTCGTAATTCTGTAGTTCTGCCTGCCCCACTCTGGGAGTAAAGGCATGAAGGTATGTGTATGTTGTATGTTTTTCATAGAATAGGTTTAACACTAAGTTAATTACTTGTTCATAGTTGTTGTCAACATTGGGAGTTGTGGGAGGAGGAGTTGGTGTGCTACTATTTGCACTGGAACAGTCGACGGTAGAGGCCACGCGCCTTGAGGCTATCCCAGCGGCCCAGCCATGGAATCACCTCGGCATATTTCAGTCACTTGACCACGCCAGGTCAGTCCAATTTTTTTTTTTCTTTTTATATTTTCAATTAGTCTGAAACTAGCAAATCTTTCCTGTTTGGTGTTATACATTTGAACTCCAGTGGCAGTGAGATTCTTAATTATGTATCCCTTGCAAGTATCGGAGGTTGCCTGTTGATTGATCTTAGACACTTGGAAGTTTTGGCAACCCAGCCTTTTGTAGTGCCAATGAAGAAATTACCACAATTAGTATCTAACTTATGGCATTGGCAAATACTTGTCGTGAATAAAGGGAGTAGTTGTTAATGAATGACAGAACACTGTTAAGAATGCACGGACAGGATTCAGTGGTATCACATGAAATCTTTGTTGTCAAGGGTCCTCTTGTTGTAGAATCCTATACTGGTGTAAGGGAGAGTGAATGAAAAAGCCAAATCTTACGTGAACTTCATGTATAATATGAACATGCAAAATTCATAAGACAATTTACATTCAATAAGCATCAGCGGTGGTGCTGTATCACGAGGAGACGCAGTTGCCTCGCTACGTTCATAATCGCGGGACGCGCACTGTCTCTAAAAGATGTTGGCCAACATACTAGGAAAAGTCTGTGCACTTACAGCGGATCTTCAGACTGAATTCCCGGGAGACACGGAGATGGTAAGCTGATGACGCAGCCGGGCCGTGGGCCTAGCTCGAACAGCAGTGAGGAAAACCTCCAGGCTGTCAACCCTAGTAAGGCTACCAGGGCAAGGCAAACCGAAGGAACACGTAGACTTCCTTATTGGAGAAGCTTCAGAAGCCCCTTGGCATCACGGAAGGCGCCGGGCCCCCAGGGGCCGGGTACGGAGATCCATCCACACGTCGACTTCCTTTATTTGAGAAGCGTGAAGCCCCTTGGCATCACGGAAGGGGCCGGGCACGGAGATCCGTCCTGCGCGGGGGGTGAACGTCGCCCACCATCTGGGGTCGCCGGAGACTTCGGCAGCAGAGCCGCGCTTCCCGACACTAGTCCTACGGGGAGATTGTTCGGCAGCGCTATGAGCGCATAAAACTCCGCTCACACTATACGAAAAACCGCGAACACCGCACTCGCACTTTTACTTAAATAAAACTCCGCCTAGACTACTTTACATCGGTGCTTTGGGTCGTCCGAGTTAACATAGAGGCCAGGACGACATCTCTTAGGATCCCCGAGGGAACGGCGCGGTCGGCGCAAACGCCGACGCCGCGAAATCGTCAGCTGTCAAAATAGCTGCGCCAGTGCGCGACGCGTTATCATCGGTCAAAAGCTCGGAGACAACCCTCCTGCCATGTCAAACGCTCTTCAAAAGTTAGGTTCCGTCTTGAAATGCTGTCTTGTGAAACATACGACGTTATAAACGCGCCTAGGGTTTAATTACTATTTTACGGAATTTATACCTAGGTCATGCCTAATTGCGTTTATAACAATTATAATCATAAACTAGCTCTCGGGCTATTTCATGACAAATAATAACATAATTATTAACGGATGACACCTCTCAACCAAATGGCTGTTCGGAACGTTTTCCATTGACATCCACTTGTCAAATTGTTTTAAAACAGAACCGTACCCGGCGAAAAGTGTTTTTAATATTTGTCAATAACGTGATGCAAATTGACGAAAATACACACGTATGTGCGTTAGGAGTGCAACAGAATGTTAGTTTACATCGTGACAATCAATTTCACATGCAGAACGTATGTTCCGGACTTGTACATAAGTTATAAAGTGCCTCGAAAGTTTGTGATTATCACGTGATTACTTTCGCTGAAAACTACTACTTCCAGTGCTCAAAAGCTTCAGGAATGCCTTTAATTCTATAGTTCAAGAGGTAAGCAAACTTCGTATATAGGCAGTTCCTAGCAAAACATGTTAGTTTTGAAAAAATAAGCATCGTAAAATGTGACGTAATAAAGGTTATGTTTTTACATACAAAAACAGTAGCGTATGCTACATACTCAAATACTTTTTTTGCTTAAAATCTTTGCAAAATTTCAACACGAGAAAGAAATATGTCTATAGATATCGCTTTAAGAAACACTTTTATTAGAGCTGTACTAACTAGTCGGGAAAGCCGACTATCCGGCCAGATTTGGGTGAATTGCAAAAATATTGTACATAGTTAAGGGCTCAATTAAAAAACCCTTAACAATCCTTAACTTTTTCCTTTGTGTAACGAAGATTAGTCATATAATCATATGCATAACTTTCGTTACACAAATGAAAAACAATTGAAGAAAGTTAACGTTGCCTCAATTAAGCCCTTAACTATGTACAATATTTTTGCAATTCACCCATTTATAGTCGGCGCATAGTCGGCCAAAGATACCAAATAATTGGCACATTATAACTTACTGGATAACAGAAATATAAATCACCACTACTTACACCAGGTGTTTATATTTCAAGATTTTCAACTAATGTTAATTAAATACTTACAACAAATAATCACCATTCAAAAATAGGATTTATTTATTTTCATCATAAAGTATTCTTTATTACATAATCAAAAAAGACAAGTAGTTTAAGTGTGTACTATCTTTACTTTGACTGAAACGAAGGTTTCCGATTGAACCCGAACTTCGGAAACTAATAGTTGGCCGTCTCAGCAGTTCATTACACGTCCATACAGTTTCCATTCAAATGCTTTCCCTATTTTTATTTTTCTGTTGCATGTCATTTTCCACTTATTATTAGATCGCAATGGATACTGCCCAGAAATAGGAGCTCCGTCGACACTATCAAATGAAACGCTGGAATAGGAGGGAAGCAACACTTAAGATGTGTTTTTAATTAAAATTTAAACCGTTCTACCAATATAACTTGATTTACGCACATTCTATACAAGTAATTAATATTGGCTTATTTTGTTGCAGTGTACGACGAGGTTACGAAGTGTACAAGCAGGTGTGCAAGGCCTGCCACTCGTTGAAGTACATTGCGTTCCGTAACCTGGTCAATGTCACCCACTCTGAGGAAGAGGCGAAGGCAGAGGCTGCTGAGGTCAGCATCTTTAACTACTATACAGGGTGGAAACAAATCATGGGCCATGACATGAAGCACAGTCACCCAATAAAAATGTTGAGCATCTTACAACCTTGTCATTGTGACTGCTATTGCTATTGTCACACTTGTCATTTTATGTCCAGTTTGAAGTTCATTACAACAGTGCACTAAAGTGCTTAACATTTTCGTTGGGGTACGGTACCTCTCAATAGCTCATTTTACTTAAAATAAACATTCTTCTACTTTTTAAAGATGAATAACAAGCAAAAATACCCTGCAGGGCCTACAGCTATTATGGTCGTGTTTATCGATGTGTATAAGTGGGTAAAATTTAAACATCTGTCACTTTCTGACCAGTAAGTAAGTGCGACGGTGACAGATGCTTAATGGTCATCGCACACTACAGCGCTCCGGCACCAGATCAGCACCGCCTCAGCTCCAAGTGATACATTGAAAAGTGAGCTTTGCATTGTGTTAATACAATTCATTCTCAGTGGACGTCTCGAGACTCGAGGCAGGCGCCCCGGCAATTGTTCTTACTTTAAGACTGCGCCGAGCGTACCCCGGATGTACAGTGGCGCCTTCATTACTATTATTTTTTTCTAATAAACTAAAGTATTTTCTTGAAATTGGTCGAAAGTTTTTTGTACTACAAATGAAAACACAACTTAAAGACTTTACGGAAAAAAGTGGCCACCTTTTCCCGTTAAGCTGACTACTCAAAGGGCTGTTATTAAACTTGGTTACGTATCCCATAAATTGTGTTTTTACTTGCGCTACAAAAACGTATCTTTAGATTCTTTAGTTCATTAGAAAACACAATAACAGTAATGAGGGCGCCACTGGACGCTCGACGTTTGCTCGGTGCAGTCTTAACTAGCTACTAACTAATTTGAAAAATGTATCGTAGTAACACAAGTCAAAGCTCACTTTTTAATGTTTCAATTTGAGCAGAAGCGGTTCTGACCTGGTGCCGCGGCGTTGTGTGCGATGACCATTAGCCACCGCGATAAAGGCGACCATAAGTGATTTTGTAATAAGGTTTCAATTTTATCTGAGCGATTGAAGGAGTCCCTGAGCGAGTTTGTAAACATAGATAAAGATAACGTCCATTACGATGGTGCATTCAGACTAGGCTATTTTGTATGAAAATAACTGGTTATTCGCATTCCCTAGTTTAGACCAAACGACAGAATGCTCTAGATCATGTAGAAAACTTGCAATGGTGCATTCACTTAGTTTATAAGGTAGCGTCAGAAGAATACTGATCAACCAAGTAACTATGATTAATGTGATCCTCTTGAATCGCCGACACATTTGATGGAATGTATCATTTCATCAAATTTCATTTTATCGAAGGCTAATTTCTGCTGAAACCTTATTGTTTTTAGGTTATGCATAAGTTGAGTCAAAATAAAATCCAAACCATAAAATGTTATAAGTTATGGTCCGTCGATTAAATGAAAATTCGGCGAAATACACGTTCTTTGAAATTAAAGACTCATTTGTGATGATTCAAGGTGGTTCAAGGGTAAACCCTATCTAATATCCCCGGATATAATGGCGACCTCTCTTTTCAGTGCTTATATCCCATAAACGGCCATACTCATTTTCATCTAAGTTAAAAAACCGCATCCAAGTTAATCTATCCGTTAGGGAGCTTCTATGCCACAGACAGAAACATAGATTCAGATGTAATGAATAATGTATTGCCATTGTATTTTGTCGATAAGTTCGTTTTGATCTTGCTTTCTCAATTAGCTTATCGGTTGGTACTAAAGTTGAATGAAACAGCAAGATAAAATCGTTTCTTTCCGTAAAAAAACGATGGCAAAACATTACACAATACATCTGTACCACGTTTCAATTAGTACAGTCAAGGGTAAAAATAATTATCCATAATAATACATCAGTTAACGTGGACGTATTTACTTAATATTGTGTACAAATATTGCTGATTTAATGGTATAGGATGACACTGGTTTTTTTGTGAGGGGGTTTAACAAAGAAAACAAATTATTGATTAACAAAGCACAAATAATTTGTCATAATTAGTTTCTGTTAATATCCATGTAATTAGTAAACACAGCGTTGCACCACCCAATGCAACCGATGCAGCTTTCAATAATTAGTAAAGATATGAACAGCATCAAATTACGGAAATGATTCATCCATTTGCAAGTTGGTTTGTGTTGTTTTATCAATTATTTGTTATGTTGTTGATAAATATATTATTGGGGTAATAGCATATCAACTATTGTTTCGATACAAATTAAAACGCAGTTACGCAACAAAACACGGTTGAACATCATATTTACACGGGTTATGATTATATTTGTATGCTGTCTGATAAGGTTGTAACCTCAAAACTTTTGTTTACCTCTCAATTCTCGATGTAGACCCGTTATTTATCTCGTGTCTTTAAATCCTTCGCTTACTCAAGATTCAAATATGCACGAAACCAACTTTGGTATCTTGTTACACAAATAACTATTGTTTTAAACTTATTTTGATATGGTTGCCCAGGTGATGGTGAAGGACGGCCCGGACGAGGAGGGCAACTACTTCGAGCGGCCCGGCAAGCTGTCCGACTACTTCCCCTCACCTTACGAGAACGAGAACGCCGCCCGTTTCGCTAACGGAGGTAATATGCACATTGCATTCATTTTTTAGTCCCGTATGGTTGCCGGGTCGGAATAGTGCCACTCCATTGTCTTCCCGTGGATTTCGTTAGACTAAGGGAATAAAGGCTTTAGTACTGTTAGGCGATCGGCTTGCAACCTGTCATGTCACTAATACACTGGTAAACATCTTAGCCTTATTGTGCAAAATGTGGTTACAGAATTATCAAAAAAAATTTAGAGTTGGTAAATCTGTAGCTCTGCCTACCCCGCTCTGGGAATGAAGGCGCGAGTTTATGTATTTAACGAAACACACAGGGCGTTTTAAAAAAAAAATAGTATGTTATAAAGCATTAAAATTGACAACGGTAACTTTTCCATTACGTGTTACTGCCCTCATACGCGAATATATCGGTTCTCTATTGGATGGCATAAAATTATTTGTCATATTATTGTTACGCATAATTGCTTTTAGCCGAATTAGCAATGGGCATACTCATCTTTACGCATAATTTTTTACGCATAAAATTAAAAAGCATAAATACAAAAAGCATATTCGTCATTAAGACTAACGTCAAATAGCATAAATACGAAAAGTCATAATAATAAATTAGCATAATTACAAAGCGCATAACAGTATAAATTTGTCCTAAAAAATAGTCATGGGCAAATGGCAAGTTTTGTGTTAATATATATTTAGGAAGTAAGGCGAGGTCGACGGAGGTCCGCTTCTATTTTTGCGTTGCTTGGGCGCTTCGCGCCTGGATATCATACTAACCTAACCTAACCTAATGTACCTCACGTGATCTAACGTAACCTCATACCTAGAACACAAAATCATGCCGAAGCATGGCATAACAGATTTGCACATTTTGTGGGAAAACATCATCCCCATTTTTATTATTTAGCAAGAAATATTACCCAAGAAATAACACACCAAATTACAGCAATTGAACAAAGACAAGTTGGGATAGAACCACCAACAAAAAAGAAAAAATACATCAATAAACAGCAACGTATATAGACAATATTATCAGTAAGAAAAATTAATACACAACAAAAATAGCATTTCTACAAGCCATAGCCAGTAATCTAAAACTCAAATGAACAAGCACCACTAGAAATAAATAAATATAATACATGTATGTAGGTAAATGATTTCAAGTAAACTTATAATAAATGCAAGGTAACAATGAAACTGTGTTTTATTCATTTAGGGAAGTAAAATTATGGTTAATGACATATATGACAAACAATTAATAGCCCAAACAATAATATGCCTAATGTGTATTAGTCTAATAGAAATTAGTCCAACTAAAATTATTCTAAAAGCTTAATATGCTAAAAAAGTAGTATGCCAAAGTATTGCTATGCGAAAGTACTATTATGCCAATACAAATTATGCCAAATGAATTATGCGAAACAATAATAGTCTAAAAAAAAATATGCGATTGAAGGGGATCCCGAATATATCACATTCAATAATAGATTTTCAATCAGAGCTTTCAAAACCGGAATTCTATGTTTACCAAATTCGAAACAAAAACGAGATTATGTAGTGTACCCGTTTGTAACATGTAAATAGTTTGGAAAGTGGAGAGGTTTTTCGTACAAAGCGCGCTTTATTGGATGAAAAAAGGAAAACCGCTTGCATGCCAAGTCTTAGTGCATTTTTGCAGTTTATTCATAGCATTTGATTGCTATTGTTTTCTGGCTGTGTGCCTAATGCAGTCCAGCAGTGAATGTGCATCAGCTTGGTTGGGTTCGGTTCCTGTTCAAATTCCAAATAAAATTCATTTATTTGCATTTATTTGTTAACAAGTAACAGTGGGGTGACAAGCACCGTAGAAGAAAAACCGGTAAAAATCATTCTTATAGAGGTTTGCCTCAAAAGCATTCTCTCATTTTATTTTACCAAGGTTTTTTTTTAAATATCAGTGTTTGCTATGCTCGCTTTGGACCAGTGGTTGGGATACGGAATAACATTTTATTTGACGTTGTGTATTATATGAAGTATGATTATTAAATAATGTTCACCTTTTATATCTTTTTTGTTGTTTTATTTTTTAAGAAAATGGCTATAGCTGTGGCGTAGAACGGATCATGTGGCGTTTAAGCTCTTTGGCCATTAGCTGAAATTTGTTTATTATTTTATCACTAAACAATGAACAAAAAAAAATCAAGTTTTTGAGACCCCTATAAGAATGATTTTTCAACACCTTTGCGAAAGTTCCTGTGGTCAATTAAATGAATAAACAGGCAAATTGAAAAAAAAACTGTTGTTCCCCCCCAGGCGCGTACCCGCCGGACCTGTCGCTGATCGTCCCGGGGCGGCACGACAACGAGGACTACATCTTCGCGCTCCTCACGGGGTACATGGACCCGCCGGCCGGCGTGTCGCTGCGCGAGGGCCAGGGGTACAACCCCTACTTCCCCGGCGGCGCCATCTCCATGGCGCAAGTGCTCTTCGACGAGGTAACACCACCCATAGCTAATATCCTAGTCATATTTATATTATAGTAACAAAACCGACAGTTCCAGAGTCTGTAAAAGTTACCAAAACTGGTTTCAATACGTTTGTTATAACCGTTAAAAAAAAGGAAAACTAAAATGGCTTAAGTCTGTCAATTGAAAAAGATTGATGACGACGCGCTGGCCTAGTGGGTAGTGACCCTGCCTACGAAGCTAGTGGTCCTGGGTTCGAATCCCGGTAAGGGCAGATATTTGTGTGATGAGCTCGAATATTTGTCCCTGAGTCATGGATGTTTTCTATGTATTTAAGTATATATTTCTCTATATAAGTATTTATATCGTTGTCTAGTACCCATAGTACAAGCCTAGAGCTTAGTTTGGGACTAGGTCAATTGGTGTGAGATTGTCCCGTTATATTTATTTATTTATTTATTTATTATTATTAACAATTAAAAAAAACAACCTTGATGTATATTTGAGGTTACGTGTCAAACAGCACTAATTTGTTTACATCTTTGCTAATTTAAATTTACACAGACTATATTATTGATATAAACCTTATTATATGAACTCTCAGTTTGAATGCATTTAACGAAGTTTAGACTAGCAATAAAATTTGCAGAAGTTGACTGCTGTCTTATTGTAACATTGGTTAACCCGTACGTTACCCGTTACCCGTGGGTTTGACACCGTATGCCGTAGTTAGAATTTGTGCGTTATTGTTGTTTTAAAGTAATCTTTTTCAATCTCCAAAATTTATAAAGACGTAAAATATAAAAAGTGTTCGAACATGTTCAAATCATTAGTAGATATTATTTCCAAGTAGCTATTTGAGTGTGAAAACTAAAGCTAGAAAAAGACTGGTTTTAAAATAAAATAATTAGTTGTATTTTTTTTTAGTTGTTTTTTTTCCACGGAATTCCCCTAACGCCAATAAATATGTTTTTTTTTTTCGATACATATACAACTTTTTACAATGATAGATATAAAGGTACCTTTTAAAGTTTAACTTTTATATGAAAAACGCATGGTCCATACTTTTGGCCACAGCCGTATTTGTCGCGAGAGGTATATAGATATTAGTGGTATCGAGTCGTGATGGAGACCCTCAAGATCTGTTCACCCTTACTGATAACGCAGCCCAATGGGTGAAGAATTTAGATATAAAACTATAGTGCATGTGCTTGACTCGGCTTAAGATAGCCATACGATTAATAATAACGTGTTCCCGCGGCAGGCGGCAGAGTACTCGGACGGCACGCCGGCGACGGCGTCGCAGATGGCGAAGGACGTCGCCACGTTCCTGACGTGGGCCGCCACGCCCGAGCTGGACGACCGCCGCCGCATGGCGCTCAAGGTCATCACCATCACCACCATCCTCACGCTCCTCACATACTACATAAAGAGGCACAAGTGGAGCACCATGAAATCCCGCAAACTAGCCTTCAAACCCGTCGCTAGGAAATAGACGCCGCAAACTGTAGCATTAAACAGATTTTAGAGCAATTTTTTTCAATAGGCACAGTAACTTCTTTATAATTAAATTTATTAATTTATTTTTACTCATTTCCGAGTTACGTGTTACCATTAAGCCCGCTGTAGCGGGGTTGTTAATTCTATCGGAGCGTCGAGTCTACTCGAGGCGCCCGCAGCACACTGCCGCGCGCGGCGGCCGGCCTGAAACCAAAACACTGCATTGCGACACAGTTCGATTATTCTTTTCCTTTAACCTTCTTGGAGGGAAGATGGATTGAAAAATGTCCGGCTTGTACTATTCATTTATTCTGTTCAATGTAATAATAAAAGAAGAAGAAGAAGTTCGATTATGTTTAAAATATCCAAGTTCAGTCCGGTTACGTTGCGGTTTCGCGGCCAGTGTGCTACCGGCGCAAGGGTGGGTTACGTTTACTTATAGGTAGCGGTATTATTATTGCTCTGTGCTTGTGGTGTTCCATGATAACAGCTGTGAATCAGTGTAAAGTTGAATAAATGAGTTATTAAAAATAGACTATTATTTGTGCGTTTCTTTAGTTAATAACACGTCTGTCGGATTTGTCTTTCGTTAGATCATATATTTTTTCCGTATTGGTCAGAATTTTGAAACTGGTGACAAAACAGCGGTTCTCGTAATTCCTTGTCCGTCAAATTCCGCTTTCGTCAGAACCAAATTACTCATAAATATGAGGTAGAGTTAAGTTATGCTGGTTCTTCTGGAGGGCCAAAGCAACCCAGGAATAGGAGTTCCGGTAATTAGCGAAGCTCCATCGACACAGTTAAATTTGTCTGACGAATTATGACCAAAGCGGAATCTGACCAAAGGGTCAAAAGAGGTTATCAACATCCGTCATTCCTGACGGAACTGAACTGGAATTATAAAAAAAAAATTCTGACGAAAGAGGAAGAAGGCAGCGACGTCGGCCACCTGATGTTAATTGTGGGCAGGGATCCGACCACCCATTCCCCGATAAATGCCTTTAAAAGACTTACCTCTCGAAGTACAACCCACCTTAAAAAGCCAATCGAACGGCTTTCAAGCGATACGGCTATTCTAAATAAATCCTTATAAAAATCCATTCGAAGGCCCATGAATGGGATAGCGGGCCGGTCCCTGATTGTGGGGTATGAGACCCATAGACTTTTAGGTGTTCAAGACTACAATCTGAAGACTGCAATCCAAGGCTCAGTTTCATTTGTCGATAGCCTGAATGCTTGTACATACATTGACGGGTTGTTTTTACATTTTTGAGCCGACAGCTATTGCAGCGACGCAATGTAAAACAAAAAGCATGCGCACTATCGCGTTATTTAACGGAGCCTTAGAGTCATATAAGGGAGCGACCACACCAGCTTAACGGTGCGTAAATAAAGGTCTGTCAATATTGACGCCAAGTAATTACTATATTTTGTATACACCATTAACGCATCGGTGTGGCCGGGCCGATCCTGAGATGCCCGTCACAAGATACATCAAGTAAATGTTAAGCCATGGAAAACTGTCAATTGTCATTTTGGACGCGTGACGACGCCGAGACGGCCAATAAAGTTGAGGTAAGACCTATTGATAGGTAAAGGTGCGAACGCACCGCTGCTTAAAGGGGGTGATAGACGGGCGAATAAGTACGCGTATTTGTGACTCGGCGAGCTTACTCGTCCGTGTGTCATCAGAAGTACGCCTACTTAAACGCCGAGTAACTTCGTGGACAATCCAACCTGTTTGAATTTAAATTTAGTTAAAACCTAAAATGAGTGATTTTTAAAATGTGATATGTTATAATTTCTTAATAACTCAAAGCTTCCTCTGTTGACGATATTTTGCGTTTGAAGTGTGAGCAAGCTTCAACGTGTGTCACCGACGCGAGCAGAGTAAGTTTGCGAACTTTAAGATCGCGACTTTATAGCTCGTGCGTCCGGTGTGTCTGTCACCGACGCGAGCCGAGTAAATTCCAAGAAAATTGGCATCATGATCCATCTTATACTAAAAACTCAAACAATTTTCAAAGCTATACTTGAGCTAGGTTAATTTTTCAACGTATTTTGTTTTTAGTTGGATCGTAAAAACGGTCTAACACGCAAGCGTCAAATTTGGTATAATTAATAATTACAGTACGAACTGAAGTAAAGCAACGAATACTAAAAAAATCTAGTGTGAGTTGAGCTCTTGCTGTTTCGATTCGACATCGAATCAGCAAATCGGAATATAATAATACCTATGTGCGGTGGTACGGAAACCTCGGTGCGCGAGTCTGACAGGCACTTAACCGGTTTTTTCTTCATTGTATCGAAGTCATGGACTTGTATCTAAACTGGACTGAGTACTAACTTTTTCTAATCAATCAAAATTGAACCGTATTACGAAGTAAGACAGTTACAATTTAATAGGTTGAGGACGAGCGAGAGCAACCAACCCGAGGACGGAGTCCCCCTCACTCAAGTTGCCAATGTAATAAAGGTATATATATATATATATATATTTGATGTACTTGGTCACCCTAGTTAAAACGAGATGCAATTCTCTAGTATGGTTTCTCTGTCGGTCACACTTTTTTATCGCAGTACTCAGTCCAGTTTAGGTACAAGTCCATGATCGTAGTACTTAATATGCGTTCAGAAATTCCTTTCGATCAGCTGTGCTGCGACGTACGTAACTTTGACAGTGACAGGAAAGTAGTACTTCAATCAAACAATTTTATGTTTAAACCAAAATAATCAGCGTCGCAGAAAAGAGCATACAATCACTATAACTATTGATTTACAATGAATGCAATTGTTGGTTTGTGTCATTTTTGTGAAGCTCACGGTCCACGGCCGTTGTTTTGTACGTTTACTACTGACGACGAACAGCACACGACAGAGTCCTCGAAATGCACTGCTCAGTGTGGTGGATGCACCTCACTCGGCGCAGAAACTGTGTTCGTGTCTCGAGACGACGATGGAACCATATACTGCAGCAGGGAGTCCGTTCCTAACGCGGATGTCACCGCGTTTTTGCGACAGGCTGCTATTAGAAGTATAACTTGTGAAGTAAGTTCACATCCCATAGCTTATATAAACATGTATCCTTTTTTTTATAGACTTCATTTGCTTGCATAAATAATGATAGTTTGCTTAAATGATAAAAAAAATCATCTTTTTATGGCCTACTTAAGTGTAGTAATACTAGAAATAACAATGGCTCTCACAGGGATCGACTATGATGGGTATCTGATGATGATTGCAATATTTTACAGTGTTATGATAATATTAGGTAAGCTGGAGCAAAGAAGGCGGTGTTGTGTACTTCAGTGACACTCGGGGGCACGTCCTGAGTCTCACATTCCAGATCCGCGACACGCGCGCGCGGGGGCTCAAGCGGTGGTTCTCCATCGTAGTACTCATGAAGGATAAGATGCTTCTATTAAACATTACACCGCTACTGTCTGAACATATGCAGGTTGGTCTTCTTAAGAATTCTATGATAATAAATAGTTAGATTAGTTCACCATTCCATATTAGTTCATTCATAGAGCCTATTACTAATGTTCCCATCCTACTTAAATATTCTTACACTAACCGGTGGTTATCCGTGGGAGCATGCATCTATAGTTTGAACTGAGGGACAATTGCCGGTAGGTTCCCATCACTATACTAAATTAAACTTGTCTAAAGGGCTTCTGCATGTTGGCTTCGGCTCCATGTATGCCTTCCAAACGTCCGGGACTCCCACAGTCCCGTGATTGGTAAAGATAAATAATAATAATAATATGAGTAAGGATAATTTAGTTACAATGGAAAAAAATAAATTTAATGAGGATAATATAGTAAACAACAAGCCAGAAGAGGCCTAATTATATAATAAATGCAAAAATCTGTTTGTTTGTTCAGTTGAGCAACATGAAATTACACAAAAATTATTTTTATTGCAGGAGAGCTAAATTAGCTTAGGTTTACAATGTAGGTATCAACACATGTCATACCATAGGAGCTAATACTTAAAGAAAATGCTCCAGTTTTTCCCCTCCCTGTGACAAATTACTTCTACACAAACAGAAGTGGGCAAAACAATTCTATGATACTTTATCTCACAGCAGTGCTATTTACAACTTATTCGATTTTTTTATTTGCTGATTTATATATCACTTTCCACCAAAAGCAAACTGTAATCCTGGGTTATTGTAAAGTTATATTACCTCTGTGGGTATTTTTTTATTATTTTTTCAGAAGATCGCTAAAGAGTTGCAAGAATTAGCAGTAGTGGTGTACGACAATGAGCAGAAGGTCTGCTCGCAGAGGGCACTGAGGCTTAATACTGGAAGAAATGACTTTGGACAGTCCAGGTCACTTGTGCAGTTAACAGGTAAGAACCTCTGTGTTAAAACTTGCCTTACTACACATTACCGAAACGAATGATGAAAAACACAATTCTCATCTCATTGGAACCAATTCATTAAAAAACTAAAATACTTGCTTATGTATAGATAAAAACATACAGACATGGACATGTCACCATAAGAACTAATGGGCGTTTCTCAGAAACATTGTACCTAGTTAGGGACTAAAATTAAGAAACGTTAACTTTTCCGTTGCATTACGAAAATAAGCTATATTGCTATAAGACTAATGGTGGTATCTCAGACAAAACTCCTGTAGCAAGTGCAAGTACTAACGGTTGAGGATTGAATCTGCTTCATTTATTGAATTTGTGCTGGTTCTTATGGCACAGGGTAATCCTAATTTAAGATCCAGCTGCATCTATACTATTGTTTTTTTTTATATGTACAACATTTTTTGTGATACTTAAGTATGATTTTGTAACTGTCTTATTCAATAAGTTTTATTATTATTACATTATTATTATTATTATTATTTGGAATACTGCTAAATTGGCGGTTAGAGTAGTCACTAAATGTACAACTTAATCTTTCTGAGAAACGCCATAGTGCTACACTGTGTACTAATTAACACATTAGCAAGGTCTCAAGCATTCAAGAAATGTATTTTGCCAATATCAATATCAGAGTAGAAATGCAAATGTTGAATTTGGGCAACAAAACGTCTGGCTTTTACTTTTGATTTACTTCCTTTAATGAATATAACATGACGCCGTTCCGTACCGCCGCACAATAGGTATTATTATATTAATTTGAATTCGACTTCGAATCGATTCAACGCGACCCCAACTCACACTTGACCATTTATAGTTTTTGTTTTGTTTTTCTTTAGAGTTTGTACTATAATCACACCAAATATTACGCTTATATGTTTTACCGTTTTTACAGTTACAAAAATAAAAAAATGTTATTAAATACGTTTCTTGTATCCCCCTTTATTATTTCACTTTAACCCGCTATCTTTTACGGTTTAAAACCAACTATTTAAACCTAGGACAGACGGACAGCGGACGCATATGATTGCGGTTGGGTTAAGACTCATGTGATGAAACGGATAAATTGTGTCCCCATTTTTTTATTCTAATTAGGTGATGAAAAAGTATTCAAAAGGCTCCACTCCCACTTCACATGGATGCTGAAGGCTGGTGCGCTCACATACTCCGAGACCTTGTACTCCAGCCGGGATCTACTGGAGAAGTTACATCCTAACGCAACTAAAGGCACCATATTTGAACCAAACGCCTGCTCTATAGAGAGAGAGAATGACAGCATCCCGTTAAGAACTTTGGAAAATTTAATAAGTAAAGAGGTGTTTAGGATTTTATTGTATTGCACATTGACTGGAGTCAAAGTGAGTGTTTAATTTGTTCCTTATAATCACTTTTTGAATGTATTCCAGGGGTTACGTATCAGAACGCCTAAAATTAATAAGCCTAATGTATCATAATCCCTAAAAGTTCATAATACCTAATGGTCTTTTTTATTGAAACCGTACATTTTCTAGGATTGTTATAAAACTAACCTAACCTAACCTAATGAGTTCTATACAATGGCATTTTAAAAAATCCTGAAAAGTTTTCGGTTTCTGTAAAAAAGACCATTAGGTATTATGAACTTTTAGGTATTATGATACATTAGGCTTATTAATTTTAGGCGTTCTGATACGTAACCATTCCAGGTGCGTGGATGTCATATTGCATGGCACTGCAAGATCCAAATCCAAACAGTATCAATTCAAAACATTGCTAGTTTTGTTTTTAGTTCAGAGAAGTTTGTAGTAAGGTGGATTTTCAAATACAGTGTGTGGTTGTTTAAGGTGGATTTTCAAATACAGTGTGTGGTTGTTTTGAGTTGATACTGTTGTAATCTTGCAGTGCGATGTCACATCCATGAAAAAGTTACGAATCTGCATTTCGATTTAAAATTAGATTACCATGTGGCGTTTGCGTCATTCTGTTTTGAAACTTTTGAATTCAAATTTCTTGCAAATTTGCCATGGATGTGACGAATTTGCTATACGCTTTATACTACATCTAAGATGTAAGATAATCTAAGATATAGTAACTCTTTGATGTTGGGAATCTGCAGCACAAAATATCCCTTTCGTGTCCGACTGGGGCGATCAAAAGGATAAAGTTTGTTCATATGTCTATAAACCAACTTGGCTTGTTTCGGTTAGGAAGTAAGAACTAAAAGGAATGAATTCCCGTCACGGACCGAAACGAACTAGTTATTCGTTAACGATCTTAATCGGTCTTCGGTCCTTTAGGTTAGTAGCAATTGTTGTGCGTATGAGCGAAACAGAGCGAAAGAGTAAAGAGCGCACGGCACGGCACTCGATGTGAACGAGACCAATAGTACCTATCTCAAAGCGTGTCCTGCTCTGCTCAGATCTCAAAATTTGGGAAAAGCTAAAGGACCTAAAGGAACTAAAAGACCGAACTAGTTCCTTTTACCGATTGACCGAGATCGGAGCGCTCCCTATAAAGAGCGAGCGGGCACTACTATACAACCTATGCTTTTTGCCCATAATCGCCTTCGCGCTGCTATCGCTTCATTGTGTGTGCAGACTGCAGCCTAATGTTCACTATTGTGACTCGCTTTTAATTAATTTCCTTTGTTTTAAGTAGGTAATATAACAAACGAATATCAAAGTCACTACAAAGGCAAGTTAGTATAGTCTCTGTACCTGTTTCAGATCATCATAAAATCATCTCACACGGACCCAGTGACTATAGCAAAAGGCTTAACGAGGGTCCTTCCAGTGACCAACTATGAGCGGGTTCCGCACATAATAATCAGCAATGAGGAACATATATCTTCGCCAAGTATTTGTGCTCTACAGGAAATGGATAAGAAATTTTGTTGTAAATGGCAGGGAGTGTTGCCCAGTAAAGGTGATAAAATTTCATTTTCATAAACAAACAAAAATACTCACCTTTAACGGATTTTTTTTTTTCGGTCACGAGCGTTAATTTGGAACCCATTTCAAGAAAAATATGCCGAAGAAGTCGTCAATGTCATTAGAGAAGTAATTTGTAACTTTTGGGAAACTCACCTTGTTGTTGTAGAATGTCAGATTGACTTTGACCCTAACGGTGGGTTTAGACCAAACGAACGGACAAGAATTCTATGGCATTATTTCTCACGTTTTCTTTGTAAAAATAAAGACAAAGACTAGAGCACCCACCGTAAGGTGGATTCCAAATTTAATCTCGTGACTGTACAGTCAAGAACAAACTCTAAACTCTCTCTTAACAATAACAATAAGGTAGAGTTTCCTATATTTGGCATCTCTAATCAATTGACGACGGTTTTTTTTAAATGGGTCACAAATTAACGTTCGTGCCCGTACTGTTGAAGAGTTTTTTTTTAACATGTTCAGTAAGAAATCTATTTTAACCTAACGCAAAGTCCAGATTGTTCGAAGTCTTTGTCATTACATTTACGGAAAGCAACCCCTTGTAGGTATAACATGTTCTAATTCCGGTTATTGGATTCAGACAGGCCAATTACGATTGGGTTTATTTTTTCAGTTCCAACAATAATGAATAGGATAGAAAACGCCATGATAAATCTCAAACTAAATGACGCTGTGCTGCACCAACATGTAAAGTCGTTACTGCTGGAATGGCAAGGGTAAGCCAATGGTTTTTAATTCCATTTTAAACTTAGATTTAATTGCAGTAGTTAGTTGATATAATCAAATCACGGATCGAAATTAGGATTAATCGTAGACGTTATAGGATTTTCCGCAGTTGATTCTTTGGAGTAACTCACCATTAAAACAATCTACCTACTACCGAATCTTACAAACCGTATAATATCGTAGTAAGAGCATGATACTCGTAATTTTGATGTATAAAGGTTTCTCCAGTCTCCCTTTCTTGTGCGTAAAAAAATGAACCATAAATAGTATAAAACAGGATCAAAAATTGGATCTTGTTGCTAATTTCAATGCGAATAGCGTTATTATACTTTTTTTTTAAATACTTTATACTGGATTTATTTTTCCCAATTATTACACCTATTTAATCTGTGGATGTTAGCCTCTATTTATACATTGTATGGTGGTATTATTACAGGATAGCTAAAGCCATGAAATCTGCTATAAACTGTCCAGGACAGAGTTCCAGTAACGTCACCAAGCTGAAGCAGGTGTTCGGTGTGTCGCCTCACGACGAGGCTCTAGTCAACTACTGGATGAGCAACTTTTGCAGTTAACGTTGCTCAATGACCAGCTACCCTAATATGATAGCGTGTATCGTGTGATAAAACGTCACTCTCGTTACTTTTATACGTGTCAAGAAGTGACGTATGTTTTATCCACATTTTGTCACGGGATAACCGCAGCCATATTAGGCCCCCTGAACGTGTCTGTGATAATTTAGATTAATATATTTATTTTGTTAACATTCTAGTTGAGTTTTACTGGGATATTCCGCTGAGTGATCTCCTCAAAAATCAAAGCTCATCTGAAAGGTCATTAATTTCTGTGCGTTTGAAAAACTACTGCTGCATTTTCCAAACAGTGGAGAAAGTGGTTGCTGCAGCGATTGAAGGTTGCCCTCCTCGTCGTCTATTCAGACTAGTTCCATTATTAGTTCAATTAATGGAACTACCTGGTCATTTTTTTCCAAGTAGTTACATTAACCTTTTCCACGCCATTGACGGATATATCCGCACCACTGGTTCAACGCCGACGGAAATATCCGTCATGGTTGACAGGGCAAAATAGACTGGAGTGTCAATGAGGTAAGGTTGATGTTAGCTCTGGCGTTTAGCTGTCATTGGCGTGTGAGTTTAGACTTTATATCTGACATAGCGTCGAAAAGGTTAATAATGCAAGATTGAATGGAACTAAATACATTCAACCTAAGCTGTCACTTACTGTCGCACTCAGAGACGTCAATTAAATTTTAATGTTTTTTTAGTGACGTGTTGCAATCTTCTATTGCTATAGCAAAGAATGTGACAGCAGCAACTTTAATCAAGCATTAAATTTAATTGCCGTCTCTGAGTACGGCAGTTAGTGCGTTTCTTATTGCATGGCGATCGGTGGTCTCATTTGGACATATCGTCATTGGTTTGAAAAAACCTCGTATCTCATAGTTAGTGACGCACAATTTTAAACTTAAATCTCAAGAGAATTAAGTTCAAACTCATGCATCTCGAAATATCAGATACAAAGGTTTTTCCAAAGTAGTAACGATATGGCATTGTATTATAATACCGGTAAAACCTAGTTCAGTAGAGGCCATGGAAGCAATTGCATTAATGGTCTAAGAGCTACGGAAATAGGTTTGCAATTAATATAGCAACGAAATCCCTCTAGTTATACTCGAAAATCGAATTAAAGTCCAAAATCTGACAGTTCCCATCTTGATTAATTCGTTATTTTAACATTATTTTATAAAAACATGAATGAGAACTCATGTAACCAGTAATATTATAGGCAGTTTTATTGACAAAAAAATCTACACAATCCAAAATGCAGTAATCACAGCGAATGTGCGCCCGTTGAAGGTTAGGATTTTGGTCCTAAATTAGATCTTCGAGTATAGTGTGCCAAATTATCATTACTAATTCATCCGAGCCACCGGGTGAATATTTGGCGTTTCAACCGCCGTCATTATTGTTTTCGCATATTATTCAATATAAACTTAATAACTTTCTTGTTCTTTTAAATGGAATGGATACTACCCCCGGGTCCGCTGATTTTGACATCAAAAGTTACAGGTAGCTATCATTATTTTCGTCAATGTATGAAAGAGAATAATGACGGCGGTTGGAACGCCCGAATATTCACCCCACCCTGTATATTTTCTCTTTAGCTTAGTAGCTCAGTTGTTTTGTATGGATTTGGACTACCACGCCTTTAGTCTCATCTGGTGGTAACTGTACTACAATTGTGCATAGAGAGACTAAGCTTTTGTTAGTCCCAAGAGTTCGGCTTTTCAAAACTACGGAGACTGAAGATGGCTCTGTACTCTGGTTAGCACAAGAAGTACTGCGCCTAGACTCTTAAACTTAACAGGTAACAACTCAAAATGAAACCACAAGTTAAGCGTTCTCCCTATATTAATTAAACATTGGAACGACGGCTGGGCCTGGAGCGCTCGTGGCCCTTGGAGCGTACGTAGGGCTTCGTGTGCGAGCGTGGCGCACCCGGCGCGGGGCCGAAGTGGCGCACGGCCTCGCGCGCGTTGCGGCGACCCTGGATCAACACGGTCTTGCGGCCGGTGGGCGCTCGGAGCGCCAGCTGGTCGAATGTCAGGATTTCTCCTGGAAACAAATTATGTAGTTCAGTTAAGAGGCCACATATGATGCCACGGCTATACGAAAATCAAAAGGAGTGGCTTTATTTGCTTGAGCATGATTTAGAATGTGAGATGGAAATAGTTTGCTCATGCCTTAATTACAGTGTCAAATTTAAATATTTCCTGTTTACTATTAAATCACCACATTTTATTAAAATAATGGCCCCCAGTTAATAACTTAAGTCAAGTATTAAATCAAAAATCACTGTTATAGAATGCAGGGGTTTCACAGATGCAACCAAAAACATGCCAGAAAACTGTGATTTTAGAATAATAATAGTATGGAGGTCTCCGTTTCTAATTGTGTTTTCACAATTAACAGTTTCAAGGAACAATGATCAAGTTTATTAGTTAATGTTATTGGTATTGAGATCCAGATTAGGGTTGTGTAGTACATGTACTAAAAATAATGAATTCTTGTCTCTGTACTAGAACAAACAATTCTGTAAAGTTTCTGAACTGCTCTTAGCACATGCGAAGCAAGAACTAAACAGAGCAGACAGAGCAGTGAGCGACACTGACAGCAAAGCGATTGGAATTAATGACTGACCAGCCATTCCCTTGGTCAAGGGAGCACAAAATAAGGTCTATGAACAGACCAAGTTTCTTTCAGTTTACTAGTGTACTAAAAGAACTATTACTAGTATGGTGCAATACACTCAATGAACAAGTGCACACAACCCTAATACAGATTGACAAACACTACCAACTTAAGTAAAATGTGACCTCTTATTTAGGAAGATGGGTTAGTCAGAGCTTTTAGTTCTATTATTTTACCGTGCATATTCCACCTGACCCTCAAATTTGACGCATTAGGTTGTTGTGTAAGAGCCATGTCACTACAGTACTAGGGCATGCAATCCCAGAACTGGTACCAGTATTAAATCCTTAATCCCGGAAATGCATGCCCCAGTCACTACATAAAACAAGGTGAAAGCATAAAAATATGCGCTCATTCCCGAAATACCACAATTTTAAAATACCAGATTCTCAATATACTTGAATCTCAAAAAATAACATTTAAAATTCGGTATCGTTGATTATGCTTACCTAATAATTCGAAGCTGGTGATTAAGGAATCTGGTAAAGAGAATAGTCTGGTATTTTGAAATTATGGTATTTTGGGAGTGAGCGCAAAATATGCACTAGTTTTAATAAAAATAACAGAGCTACATCAGGTTTAATGTTACAATTCAGACAACAGTGTTTAGATTAAAAAATCCCTTTTATAAGATCTAATGTTAAACATGATCTTATAATGTCTTGGAGCAAAATAGTGTATCCTAGACTTTCAAGATAATATGCTAGGAAATTAATGAAGAAGGATTTATGGCCTATTTCTTAAATTAATGTACACTTTTGAACAATGATCCTAGAATCACCATATTTAGTTATAACAGTGGTCTGCTTGGCCAATTTAACATTAAAAAAAATACAGATGAATTGAGAACCCCCTACTTTTTAGAGGAAACCAACAATTCAACCAATGCAAGAGTCAAGAGCAATTTGATGTAAAATTAGAGAAATTATGCATTCAAGTCAAAAACATGCATTTCGAAAATACCAAGTAAGACAACAAGACCGAACACAATAAAGTTGGTCAACAAACCAATTAGCCAAATTTTCTTTCAACAGCCACCAATATAACTTTCCAAGAAAATAAATTCCAATTAAAAAGATAAGTTCTTGTCTTGTCACATAACAATATACAGCACCCCTAACCAATTTAATGACATTAAACTTGTTTCTAAAAGTAATATTGTATTCAAAATCTTTTAATAAAATGGTTTCCAATTGTCACATAATATTATGAATACATTTTATAACAAATAAGTTATGATATTGTCATAATCAATTCCTTATATTTGCTGCCAAAAACTAATAAACACTGGTCTGGTTAGGTTAAAAAATGAATATGTCTATGAAATATCCACCCAGTCCATAAAACTTTTTTTTTGCATTTCATATTATCTCGCTCAGTAGGTTAGTACCTAATAATTAGTCCAAAGCATAACAATAATGTGTTCCTGTGAATGTAGGTTAGAAGTAACATAACCTAAAAGGATAACTGTCAACATAAACAACTGACCTCCAGCAGCCAAGATGCGAGCACGGGCCTTCTCCGTCACATGGAGAGCGGCTACGGTCAGCTTGGGCACTGTGTACAGCCTCACGTCGTTGGTCACGGACCCAACCACCACGGCGACCAGTCCCTCGCGAGTGGGCTTCTTCATGTGGCGAGCCACGCGCGACAGAGAGATCGGCGGCCGGTTGATGCGGCTCATGAATAGACGCCGCAGGATGATCTGGTTGAACTTGGCATTTGTACGCCTAGCCAAGTATCTGTACAACTGAAAAAAAATTGTTACGTTAGGTTATAAGTAAACTTTTGATAAAAGGACGTTTTCGTTAGGGAGTTTTGTAGTCTCGTAGTATTAAAGAAAAGTTGATCATGTTAAGAGGACTATGGGATACTCACTTTGACCAATAACCTCAGGTACACATCCTGAGATTTAACTTCGGTGCGTCGAACTTTCCTGTCATGTTTATGGTTGATGTCGATACCCTGAAATAAACAAAGCAACACATGTTGGGACCACTCCGATAACTTAAAAAGGCTTTGAACTTTCACTACACTTTGATTTGAACACGATTTTTATTGATTAAATTATTTTTTCCACCGCACAAAACTCACCATCTTGACAACCGGATGAAAAAGAGACTATAGACAATAACAAACTTTGACAGTTACATAAAATGTTGCCACATAACCTTACATTGCTCCATAGACAAAGCTCAAGATGAAAAATGCCCAGTCTAAAAGTTTAACCTAGTTCTACGTAAGCGAACCCGAATGCGATGCGATCCGATGCGATGCGAAAAAATCGTACAAAGTTGTTTTTTTTGTGAAGCGAGAATCGCTTATGTTTATATACGAGGGGTGTTCAATAAGTTTCGAGAATCAGTATAACCAGCTACACAATGATATTCTTTTAATGTGGAATATACAATGGAACTAATTAAATTTAAATAAGCGAAAAGAAAAATACATTACTCCTTTGTATTTTTTTTTATAACTAAACAAAAAACATCATTATAAACAATTTTACAAGACGGCAAAAATAAGAGTATGTTTTGTAATAATTTGGAGCGGTGTGGAGAAAGTACTGGTTGACTAATAAAAAATATTGTTATTGAAAATGAAACCTAGATTTATTATTATGATTTAAAGAATAAATAATTTATCATTACAGTGGTTTTTTTTATATCCAGCTCTGTCACCAAAATATAGGGTGTTTTTTTCGGCCTTTATTAGGATTATTGAGACCTCCAAATAAATACTGTGACATTAGTCCTTAGCAATTGAGTTCAAATAATCTAGGAGAGCTATATAACATTATCCTATAATAGTTATGGGAAAATATTAAAAATAGGCTAAAGAAAAAAAATTACGAATTTGCGGCATGAATTGTGCTTCAGAGCCGTCTAATTGGGATTGTTCATTTTTTTTTATTTCCTCTAACTACAAAACCATTTGGAGTTTATCAGTCATAGAACCAATTTCTTTAATTATATCTTTAAAATAATCTCTGATTATTGTTATTTTTGTAAACAAACTTATGACCTTTGTTTGACCTTCATTTTGCCGCTTTGTGGCAGAAATATTAGAATTCTGTGCCTTAAAACAAATCGTTGATTATTCTAGTTTGTTTATGCTCAATTGTCAGCTCTGATTTAAGATATTAACGACATTTCGTTCATTGTTTACGTTGATTACTTCTCTGCTATCCTATTTGAATTTGTACACTTAATACAATGGACTATAAGAAGTGCTTTATTCCTACATGTAAAAATGACTCGATCAATAGCCCAAACAAGCTCATTGTAAGAATAAGGGAAGACCTAAAGAAAGAATGGTGTCGACAAGCTAACGTGGAATACTTCTCAGTTTACACCATGTATTGTTGCGAAGACCATTTTGATGTAAGTATTATAGGCGTTTTATTGTGGGTTGTATTCTATATTTAAAATAAATTTGTTTGCTCCCTTGTACTGACATACTTATCACTGTTAGTTAACTCATCTAAATAATAACAATTTTTACAGGTAAAGGAAAACTTAAGGAACTTCAACACATTTAAGTTGAAAAACCGAAGACCAATTTTTAAGACAACAGCCAAACTTCGTTTAGGCACCAATTTCGTGGATCAGGTACCTACTTATTTTAAAGTTATAGGTATTGAAGGGAAAGTCGTGGTAATGGGAATAATAGACACCATGTCATGTAGGTACCTACATATTGTGAATAGGATTTTAAAATTAATTATTGTTCTGTTTTTATAGTGTATACAGCAATAACATTAGTAACCAAAAGAAATATTTTTATTATAGTTTTTAATTCAAATCCACAAACATTACCTATATACTTATATAATATTAGTATATAGATTTATGTAATGCTTTAATTCCAGGTTCCCAATGAATTGAATGAAACACAACCAATTGGTTCTGAACTTCTGAAAGTGTTACTAGACAAATCAACAGTAGCGGGTAACAAAAGGAAATATGATGATATAAACATGCCTAGCACGTCTGGTGTAACTGTTCCAGTCAAGGTATATTAAGATGTGACTAAAAAATTAAAGATCTTACACTGAGGTAGTTTCAACTCAGTTGAGGCCACGCACACATAACACTGTCATGTAATGACAACGAGATTTTGAAATTAGTGTTCTTATCTCGTTGTCATTACATGACAGTGTTATGTGTGCGTGGCCTCAACTGAGTTGAAACTACCTATAAGATTGCGGTTGAAATAATACCTAATAATTCGCAATAATGTCATTGCCACATTCTATCCCCATCTACCACCACTATCCTTCTACCCATCCGTAAATTCAACCTTCTATCTAGCACTCTCATGAAGCACACATACTTATTGTAGTAAAAATCAAAATCAGTCCAGTACTTTCTGAGTTCAGCCCGAATATATTGATTAGAATGATGTGAAATGTTGGATTACAAATTAATTACTTGTCTCCAGGTACAGGTTGCTGTTCAAGCTTCTGTTAAAATGGTTGACAAGGTAACCAATACTAAAGTTAAGAAAACCACTGTTGGAACTGCAGAGAAATACATGCATTTGTCAGATGATTTATCGGCAACCACAACTGAAACGGCTTCCTTGTTTGGCTGCACTTCCGAAACAGAAACCACAGATGCTGCACCACATAGAGACTACCAAAAAAGGAAAATAATGTTGGACATGATCTTAAAGAAACCCAAAATGTATTTAGGCTTACCTAAACCGTACCTTTGGCTCATTGAGCACATAATCGAGAAAAGCTCACCTAAAATTGATTACCTTAGCGTAATTGTGACCTTGTTGAAAATAAGGCAGAATGATACTCTTGAACGAATGAGTGATCAATTAGAAATTTCCAGGACAACACTATCAAATATGATTCTAACTGGTGTAGAAACTTTAAGTAACTTCTTTCAAAACTTAATTGTATGCCCATCACCAAGTCAAATAAAAAAAAATTGCCCTTAGTATTTAAAATAAGATATACTAATGTACAAATGATAATAGATTGTTTTGAAATACAAATTTCAAAACCATCCAACCCATTAAGCCAGGCACAAACGTGGTCCCAATATAAAAATTGCAATACAGTCAAATATTTGATAGGTTGTACACCTCAGGGACTAATAAGTTTTATTTCGAAAGGCTATGGTGGAAGAATATCTGATAAAGCGATTGTTGAAAAAAGTAACTTGTTAGATATTCTTCAACCAAATGCTGTTGTACTAGCTGACAGAGGTTTTAAGGAAATTGAAAGTCTTTTAAATTCTCATGGTGTTAAACTTTTAAGGCCACCTAGTGTATTCACTGGAGTAAAGCAGACTCTAACTGAATCCTTGCAAAGCAAAGTAATAGCCAGTTTGAGAGTACATGTTGAAAGAGTCATAAGACGTGTTAGAGAATTTTCAATCTTAAAACCACACTCGACAGTCACCTATAAATATGTGCCTTATTTAGATGAAATTGTGGTTATAGCCTGTGGATTAATTAATCTTCAAGGAGAAATAATAAAAAGTGCTTGATATATACTGTTTATTTCATTAATTCATCATTACCTATTTAAATAGTATATTTTTTATTATTTATGACATATAAAAATGTAAATTAAGGTGTAGGTATACACGTTAATTTACATTATTTAAATACCATAAACAATAAAAAATATGCCATTTAAAACACAAATCTTAAACCAAATGCTCTTCAATTTGAAACTACAAAATATGTTAGCTAACAGGAAAAGTTTTGATAAAATTTATGTTACTTATACCAAAAGCAGAACATTTTTTGGCAATATATATTTTTATTAGGTATATATTTCTAGCTTTTAGCACTTTTTAATAGTTTTGGAAATATATATTTTTCCCAAAAATGTTCTGCTTTTGACAAAACATTTGTTATATAAACTTCATCAAAGGTTTCCCATATTAAATTAACTTTTTCTGTAGTTTCAAATTGAGGGTCAGCAACACAAAAAAGACCCTTATATTTTTTGCATGCTAGCATTTGGCATTGGATTTGTGTTTTAAATTTGTTTTGAATGGCATTATTTTTAATATAAGTTTTAACTGCCTTTTCCGTTGCGGGACATTTTATTTCTATGACAAAATCATCAGTGATTCCATCAGGGGATGCTCCTGTGATTCCATTAATCAGTACAATGCCTGATTTGTTAATCTTAACATCCAGTAATTTTTCAGTTTCATTAAGTACAGCAGTTTCTAATTTTCTTCCACGTCGTATTTCTTTGGTTTCGGGAACTTTGTACCCACCCAAAATTTGTTCCACTAGTGATCCATCTGCGGTATTGCAGTGGGCAGCTTCATGCAGTTTTGATGCTGTCAATCTTCCCTGTGCCATGCCAGTATTTGTTGTCAGATTGCCCAGTGGTATTTTTATTAATCTTATCTATTACATTTTCGCTTATTATACTTGATAAGTAGTTTTTGAAACTTGTGTAGTCATGTTGTGCTGTTATTTCCACAAATTCTACTGTTAAATCAAATATATTCAAGCTTTGATTGAGCTGATTTGAAGACTTTGGATTGTGTTCATCACAACCCAGAATGAGAGAGTTTACCATTTTCCGTTTTTGACATTCCTCAATAAAACTTATCAAAACATTGGGGTCTTTAGGGCTCAATTTTGGTCTTTTGGCCTTGGGGAAAATGTCCTTGCTGGAAATATGTTATGTGCGGGCCGTGGCGAGTGCGGGCTTGTTCCAATAGCACACCGTAGATGTAGAAGCTGGCTCAGATGTTTTATTTGCCAACCAAAATAGAAGCAGCAAGGAGTGCTTACATCCACCTGTACACAAGTAAAATTTTGTTACATTTCTGCTAAATGCTACATAAGAAATCATACATATTTGTACATCAGTCAAATATACATGTATATCAAATATGTATACTAAACTTAATTGTCAATAGTATGTATATTAGACCACTTACAAAATACAGAACAATTTAAAGAAGATGCATTAATTACTATCCAATTTAAAACAATACACACATTAATTATACATATTATTATATGTATAATCTGTAAAATACTTTCTGTCAAGTCCTTTCTAAGGCTAAAAAAACAGGAGTACTAGGGACCCGCCCTCGCTTCGCTTCGGTTTATGTGAGTTTTCTGTAACCCCCGTACATAAAACAGATTTATTATACATAAAAACCTTCCTCTCGAATCACTCTATCTATTACAAAAAACCGCATCAAAATCCGTTGCGTAGTTTTAAAGATCTAAGCATACATAGGGACAGACAGCGGGAAGCGACTTTGTTTTATACTATGTAGTGATATAATATCACAAGATCAAATTAATATACATTATAAAGGGATAATGTTGGTGATCTTGTGATATTGTTGTCAGCAACACAATATATGATTAAAAATACATATAATAATATATATTCACCTGCTGATGCTGCACAATCAGCACAAATGGACTCGATTATAGACTCATTAGCTTCATCGATTTTGCACATAACTGTGTACGGTTTCGTTGTGATTTTGTGTTCAGGAACAATTCTCGCCTGAACTGTGCACTCGCTTCCCGTTCGTCGCACTTGTACATATCCAACAGCGTTTTTAAGATAGGAATCACGTGAGGATCTGGAACATGATACACATTATTGGAACTGTTATAATAACACATTATTTAATATGAATATAGGCGTATAGTACTGTTAGGCGATGGGCTTGCAACCTGTCACTAATACACTGGTAAACATCTTAGCCTAAGTGTGCAAAATGTGGTTACAGAATTATCAACAAGTTTGTAGAGTTGTTGGTAATTCTGTAGCTCTGCCTACCCCACTCTGGGAATAAAGGCGTGAGTTTATGTATGTATGTATGTAATGTTAATATGAATATATTTCGCGTTTTACTAACTTCAGTGCACATTACTTACATGAGAATTTTTGCTCCTCTTATTTCAGCCAAATTGTGTTTATTGCTTGAAGCGATGTACTCCATTATAGCCACGTGTCTCACCATCGGCAAGTTACGAGAGTCGGCTTTAATAAAGTCACTTTCGGTCATATTTTTTAGGATTATTAACAATTAAAACTGATTCAAACTTTGAAATTGTAACGCACTAAGTCCGTGACAAGACGTTGACGTTGACAAACCAGCAACAGCTTTTTTTTCCATAGACTTAGACGAGACTAAGGCGTTGCAATGTATTCCTAAAAACGATTAATGTAAAAAAAAATTGAAAAAAATATTTAAATTAAACGAAGCCACAAAATTCATAAATATTCAAATTAGTACCTTAAAATATATTGTATTTTCAAGTTAATGAACAAAAACCACACATCAAAAATAATGAACAATCCCAACCAAAGATCAGAACTGATAATCGCTCTCCCCGTTATTTAGCCCTAACATATCCTATAATCTGTGGCCCTAACTATCGACTACTACTTCTCATTCACTAATGTTCAAAAAAAAAAAACCTACGTAAAAATCACGAGCTGGTGATGACTTAGTGAAGGTACAAAATTTGACCATTTTGACCTCCAAAAGTAAAATTATTTCTATAGTGGTAAAATAAAACAATTGAATGACGTTAATAAGTGTTTGGAAATATAAAAAGTGTGCTTATTCCAATTAAAAAATAACGATTTACATATCTCCCATTTTTAATACCGATTATCAAAACTTATTGAACACCCCTCGTAGAACAACACTGCATAAAAATATTAAGGATACATTTATAATTATTTTGAAATTGTCCATATTTCAAAACATCGCCCAAATTTTATATTTCTTATATAAAATGCAATGCACTGCTATTTAAACAGATGAACGTAATGAAAACGATATCATTTTGTAGATTGAAAGAGAGCGGTGACAGGATGATAACAACTTTGTGCTGCTACCCGTTACCATTGGGTATAGCATAGATTAATTTTAGGTAAAACTTTGGTAAAAACAAGATAAATCACTGGATCATGTTGATGTTGCCCACTTCACTTCGAACAGCGTCTACATTTTACCTAGTTAAAACTACTTCGTTGCCAAGTTCGCTATATACGTTTGATTTAAAAAGTGGTTTACAGATTCAGTTTCTAAATTATTTTTATCAGTACAGTCGCATACATAACTTTAGCTACATGCATGTCATAAGTTTTCTACAATATGTGTGTAACCTGTAGGTATCTGTCGTTACCCTGTATCTTAATGTTCACATTAAAGTATTGGTGATCTATACTGTAAAGTGAATATTAAGATGCAACTAGATCAATAACCGATACTTTAATGACATGTTATACTATAATGTTAACAGTAAAAGTACAACCACAGATACAGGTTTCTTAATAAAGGCTTTTGAACATATTATAGAGAAGTTATCATATGGATGTGGATATAATTTCATAAAAACAAAGAGCTCTCTACTGGCATTATACAACGAAAGGAAAAGTATGTATACGTTTTTCAAAAATTTCCTCGACGTATAAAACAAATGATATCAACTGTCGCGATGTCTGTCACCGCGACAGATAAACAAGTTTCGACCGCCGTTTTTTCGAAAGGGATGGAATTTAATTCGAAGCATCGGAAATTATACAAAACTAAAAATTCTATTCGTACTCCTGCAACTTCAAAGCCACGCTTGAGCAAAAAAAAGATTGTTACACGTAAGCGGAAATGCGTGTGTTTACCAGAAAATTATTCAGTAGTAGAGTTTCCGGCAATATGGAATGAGCTGCGTCATAATGGGCAGCTGTGCGACGGCACGATCGTGTGCCAGGACATGAAATCAATACGCGTGCACCGGGCCATACTATCAGCCGTCAGTCCGTACTTCAAGGCAATATTTATAAATTCTCTAAAGAAAGGGGAGCCAGAGGAGAAGGAAATTTTCGTAGAGGTTCCAAGCGTTTACATGGCTCTCATACTTGACTACGCGTATACGGGGACCTGCAAAGTAACAGCAGAAAACGTCGAGCACTTACTACCGTTCGCAGACCAATTCGACGTGGTGGGAGTGGTCCAGCTCTGCTGCCAGTTTCTCCTGCACGAGCTAAGGCCCCACAACTGCCTTGGGATTTTTAAATTCGCTAGGTATTACTTCTGCGGTGAATTAGAGAAAAAGGGGAAGTTGTATATAAGACAGAACTTTAGCAGAGTACTTAAGGAGTGTAATGAGTTTAAGTCGCTCTCTTATGAAGAGCTAGAAGATGTTTTGAGAGACGATGAGCTTAATGTTCGCAATGAGGAGATGGTGTTTCAAGCAGTTAAGACCTGGGTGGAACACGACTTAGATAGTAGAAGAAGGCACATTCCGACGTTGCTATCTTGCATTAGATTCGGTCATATTAGTTATAAATACTTTAAGTCGAAAATACTGCAGTGGCAGCCTGTTATTGACGATGATGTAAGTGTACTTAAAGCATTAATTGATGCTTATAGAACGGGAGATAGTGACACGCAATTTCCCACGATAATGACACGTTTGATTAACGCCCTCTCAATCGAACCGCGGATACCAGCGTTATGACCATCATTTTTCTTTTCGCCATTACATAATAGACCCCTCAAGGGTCACCATACTTGATACAAATGAACGGAAGTTTTGAGTCAGTATCTCCCGGTCTATTTAGTTTTAAGCTCAAGCTATCAAATGTTTTACTGAAACATTAAAATTTGCCAGTCAACACTGGCGACACTGAATTAAAAATAACTAATTTTTGTTTAAATTTGGCGCCAGAAATGTCAGGAGTCTTTGTATCCGGCGGTGGTGTTCCTAACAGTACTGGACTCGAGGCCTGGCACGGAAGCAGACCTAAACGACCCCCTGGCACGCCCTCGGATCCCCTACGAGGTTCTCTTCGCCGTCGGAGGCTGGAGCGCCGGAAGCCCTACTAGCTTTGTGGAGACTTATGACACCAGGTATGTTTTTTTTGCGGTTCAGTGGAAGCTCAAGGAGGAGGAGGGTATCTGTCTTTTAATACTTTTAATCGGTGTTCTTATAAACTATATTGTAATCGATCTTCATCTGGATATTTGTCTCATTTAGGGAATTTCTTGAGAAAACCCAAATCGGTGCTATGCCGTCTAGTATTGCGATAAACAGGATTAAAAGATTAGAGCTAGAGCTTTAATTACCCTGTTCTTGAAGTAAAAAAATAATGGGCAAAGCCTTCCTCTATGGATAGTATGCTCTCTCTTTCTTGCAAACGCGTTCAGGTCATCACACCATCTCCTTTGAGGCTACCTCTGCTAGTGCTAATTACTTTTTCCAGGGCAGACCGGTGGTTCCTCTCAATCCACATGGACCTGACCCCTCGCGCGTACCACGGACTGTGCACCCTCAACAACCTGATCTACATGATCGGCGGGTTCGACGGCAGCGACCATTTCAACACGGTCCGCTGCTACGATCCCGTAGCCAACACGTGGCACGAACGCGCCTGCATGTATCAGGCGAGGTGCTACGTCAGCGTGGTTGCTCACGGTCAGCTTATGAGTTCCTAGTAGCTAGTATCAAAAAATATTAATGTAGAGAGCATAGCTTGCATGGTAGCGACTATAGCAGATAAATACGACTAAGTCGAGTTTTTAGTAACTACCCCAGCTGCAGCGTTATATCTGCTTGGTGGAACACTTATTAATCTTATTATAGTAGATAGCCTATTGGCAGTTTCCATGTTCGGACTTCTGGTTTGCATAGCTTGGGCAATGGGCAGGCTTAATACTGGGGAGGTACTTTTCTGGTCTTAACACCTTGAAGTTTGCGATTGGTCTACAGACGGGCTGATATACGCGCTGGGAGGCTATAATGGGCGCACGCGCATGTCTTCGGTGGAGCGCTACTACCCCGACAAGAACCAGTGGGAGATGACCACGGCGATGAACAAGCAGCGGTCTGATGCCAGCGCAGCTTCGCTCGGGGGCAAGGTAAGGCTGAGGGGAAGGGCCGAGGAAATAATGTATATACTTAGATTGGCATATGAAAGGTTTAAGAGAATTGTGAAGCGATGCTTGAATCGCGTAGCTGTCAAAAGAATTCCATACAAATTTTTCTCCGAGCGATAATGTTTCTCAAACCCAATCAAGTCCAATTTCCACGATTTTTAAATATGTTGTAGTTATTGTAAAAAACTAGGTCTGTACGTTTCTGTATTGGTTTTTAAAATTTTCTTCATCCTAAGAAATATTCTCTTTTGAAGGATAACGTAGACAGTGTTTTATAATATCTCCAACATATTCAAAAATCGTAAAAATCTGGGGAGAGAAAAGTTATCGTATTTTATATGGAAAGTTTCAGCTTCACAATCCTCAAGGATTATTAAATTTCTACCCAACAACTGCTACTTAGTGTAGTTAATGCCATTTAAATACATTAGGTCCTCCTGGGTACCACGTCGAACACATTTTGTATATAGATATTGGATAGCTTTTTCATGGTGTGAGGAGAAGGAAAACGGCACGCGCACGCCTCACTTGCTAGAAAAAGTGGACCCTGAGTGAGACTCACTGCGCATGGTCATATGCAATTATAAGATTGAAAATCTTGCACACTCGCGAAAGTGACCTATATAGGAAAGTCGACCTAAGGTACCTGAAGGCAGACAGACCCTGTCAATACTTGGCGAGACGATTTTCGGGATTTGGGTCGGTTTGAGCGGGATGAGAAGATGTATAGGTAAACACTTTGAAATCGGCCTGTCTCGGGGTGTTTCGCCGTATACCGTACCGGTACCACGTTTATTTTTCCCGTAACAGATCTACATAGTCGGCGGCTTCAATGGTCAGGAGGTGCTGAGCTCCGCGGAGGTGTTTGACCCTGACACTCGGCAGTGGAGCTTCATCCGCTCCATGCTCAGCCCTCGCTCCGGCGTCAGCCTCATCGCCTACCGGGAGTGCCTGTATGCCCTTGGCGGGTTCAATGGATACAGCCGTCTTAACACTGGCAAGTGCATCTTAAGCTAATGAACTAGATACATCCAGAAATATCACCAAGATGCCACACTCGGTACTGACATTTTTCTCTTCTATCACTCAAAATGTATGGGATGACACTTGACCCCGTGGTTTATCGCAAAGCATGTGAAAGTCATCCCATGCATTTTGAATGATAGAAAAGAAAAACGTCAGAACCGTATGCATCTTGGATAGGGCCTCTGACCTTTTTTACTCAGCTGCCATGACTGTCAAGTACATAAGGGTATCGTAACATCGTTGATAATACGATGACATGTCAAATGCAACATGGTTACCCTGTAGAATAGGATCTGGTATGGTAGGATCACCTATCAAGTGATATCAGTGGGACATGGCATAAGCTTTGGCTAAATGATTGTGAACTATGGAATCTTTTTTGTGTCCACGGAAGTCGTTTTGAATGTACGGGTAGCCATTGCCAATTATGTCTGTGTAGAATACTTAAACGCCGCTATTTTTGCGTAGATGATAGCTAGTTACTTAATAGCGTGCAAAATGAGGATGACGAGGTGACTTTATGAGAGCACCGATTTGTCTCTGGTGCATCCTCCCTGTACCCCAGTTGAATTAAATTGTGGTCATGGCAGTACTGCTCTGAAACCATGGCTGCTTCTTGTAGAACCTGGACCTTATTTCTTTGGTTGTGCAGGAGAGCGTTTCAATCCGAACCGTGGCGGCGACTGGCAGGAGGTGACAGAAATGTTCAGCGCGAGAAGTAACTTTGCAACGGTCTTGCTTGACGACATGATCTTTGTCATCGGGGGATTTAACGGTAAAGATCTAATAAAACAATTATTTATACATATACAACCTCTGTTAAGAAATAGTAGGGTTAAAATTATCTTAATTAACAGTCATGTTACACGTATTAATAAGCAATATGCCAACCTTCAGTTATCAAGCAATAAAAGGCCGACCCCTAGGTTTCTTCTTTATGCCATTACTAAGACAAACGAGCACATAAGTCACCTAATGGTAGGTAAGTGGGATCTTAGACCCAATAGACATTTCAATTTCAAGATTGCAATTTGTTCTAAGAACCAAGATAGCCTATAATGCTAGTTATTTCACCAGTTTTATTTATCCCCACACCGAAACATAACAATGCAAACTCTATGCTAATTAGTAGGTAAAAAGATGGAGTAGCGATCCGGACGAATCCTGCGCAAGGTCCTACAACACCTAGAACATCCATCTATCCATGACTGTTCAAATGTTGTTTCACATTATAGCAAAACAAAATCCACAGTCAAATCTCTTGGCCATATTCTGGAATGTCTTCATTAATCCTCCTGGGATTATCTCTTCATGTGACCTTCCGTACTCTTAAAGATGCTCAACCGCGGTTTGGAACAGGTTCCACCACCATCCCGCACGTGGAGTGCTACGATGGCGACACGCTGGAGTGGTACGACGCGGCCCCCATGAACTTGAATCGCTCGGCGCTCAGCGCCTGTGTCCTGGCTGGTCTGCCCAACGCTCGCTCTTTCTCCTACCTGGCCAAGGCCGTGCCCGCTGCAGGCGCGGATCAGGTCCATCACTCGTAGCCAGATTGACCATCAACCTTTCCCTATAGTCTTCTAATGCTTTCGTTTATCGCAGGAATGACAAACTTGACTTGAAAACCGTCAATTGATAGCTAGTTATGCTGCCGAGTAACCCGACCCAGAATTTGTACCCCTTTTGGGTTGTTACGAGGTTAGCTTCTTGTATTCTTGCGTTGCCCTGTCAGCCTTGAATGCAAGGAATTGCTTGGATGCTTTTGTCCCTGCGGTAAACCCAGCATGTTTCGTTATTGATATGTTTTGTACATTTATGTGCTAGAAATAACTGCCTTTAAGGTTTAGGGACAGAACGAAGCGCGTAAATGTACAAAACCTGTTGACCCGTATATCCTCAGTGGTATAACTTGTTCTTGTAATTTACTATTTTTCGTTATTTCGATCGTCAAATTGTTTCTTGTTAGAAATATTAGAGCTTCTACCTATAGCCTGATGTGAATTGAAGTGAGTTTCGTGATGTATAAAACACTCATTTAATGATCAATATTTTTCATATAGACTTTGTTCACTTTAATATGCAACAGGTTATTGTTAAAGTTCTAATTTACCAGTTAAAAATATTGTCAGTGGTACGTCCGATGTGTTACTTTCTTTAAATCTTCTGTAGCCTGATTGTCTAGATTCGGAGGTTCCTTGTAAATATGGAAGTAAGAAAAATCGCGCAGACCATTAGAAGTTAAGAAAGTAGCCAATCGGCTTTCAGTTTGGGAAAGGTTGATGAAACAAGCACATTCGACTGAAAGTTGTTTCTCGAATATTGTACATAAACACTTTTTTTTCTAAAGTTTTAATATTATCATTATCTTTAGTCGATTCAGTTTGTTACTTGCGGTTAATAAAAGTTTACAATTACTTGTCGCGAGGAATTAACTACCTACCAATTTAAGACTTATGATAAGAGAATTTGCGGAACTTTTGCTTTCCGTCGATGAAATTCTAAACAATTGGTAGGATCCATCCATTACTTCTGGATGGTTGACGGCAATTAAAGTGGGAGGACGGAAAATGATGTTTTCGAATGATTTTGGAGTAAATTGATCCGATCGAGGTACGCAGGGTGACGGCGGCTTGGTGTTGTAATGTACCTGATATCTGTGATATTTTGATTGTACGTAGTTTTGTGTACTATATTTTTTGTATCTTAAATCATGGTATAAATAGCGTTATTGTATTGTACAGATCAGAATCGGTTGTTTGTATTTTATTGTTTTTATAATGGTGGCTGGAAAGCCTGGATCATGGTTGATTTTAGAAAGCATTTTAAAACATTGTAAATTGCCCAGTTTTGTATGGCGTGTTGTTTGAGACACATTTTATTTTGGTATTTTTGTACAGATCGCGTCCGTGGAGAATCATGAGGTCGCGTTTTCGATGTGTGTACGATATTACGGTGGGCGGGACGCATGGTATCTGCGACGGTAGGTACTTTGCTTTATGGAAATTGAAAAAAAATTGAAAATTGTTTCTAGTAAGAAAAATTTACTGTACCCGACTGAAATATTGATAAATTGACAAATAAAGAAAAACAATACTGGTACTGGCTGTTTCACTCAACAAACCTACGCACTTATGCAAACGACGGGTACCTTAGGAATGTTACGATTTATTTATTTGGAGACAGTGAAAATACTGTTATAAATACAGTCACGAGATTAAATTTGGTACCCACTTTAGGTCCAAAGTTAATCTAACGTTCTACAACAATAAGGTTGAATTTCCTAAAAGTTACAAGGCTGGGTCTAGCGGTGCAGAGAGGAAACGCTGCGAGTGTCTTCCGCTCGATGCCTCACGTGGTTCGATGGAGGAGTTCGATTTGTTTTAATTTATTTTTATTAGTAGATAGTTGAAGTATGTGTATCTATTTATAAAATGTATGTAATCTGTTTAAATAAACAAACAATGATCAAGGGACCATGTCACGCAAATTGGGGTACTTCCAATTCGACCAACTAAACAGATAAACTTTCTATCATAAATATCCTTCCAGACCCACCCTACCCCTAACCCGTACCACTGGTGGTACTATGACCAATTATTTCTATTAAAATAGAATTTAAGAGTCGACGGAGCTCTGCTGTCGCAGAGCTCCTATTTCTGGGTAGTTTGGCCCTCCGGGCCTGCTGAAGAACTAACAAAACCTAAACCTACCTCATATTTATGATACTAATTTTGGTCAGTGGTACGGTTTAGTGGTACGGTGGGTCTGCACCCATAAATATGAGGTAGGTTTAGGTTATGTTAGAATTTCAGCCGGCCCGAAGGTCCTAAATACTCAGGAATAGGAGCTCCGCGACAGCGGAGATCCGTCGACTCAGTTAAATTCGATTTTGAAATAGGTATAACATTTGGTCAGTTGATCCGTTTAGTTGGTCGATGTGGAAAAACAAAACCTGAAAGCATGTCCTTGTTTTAAAGTAGTATTATATACCAAGTTTCAAGGACATATTGGAGTTTGATGTTTATCAACTCATAAAGTGCACAGCACTGCGGTGGTATGGTTCAGTCCCACCCTACCCCCAGGGGTATGGTGGGTCTGACATGTTCTCCTGGTAAGGGCTAGGTTGTCCAATTGCACAAACAGTGCACCTAGATTTGATCACCAAATACTAAGTGTGGTCGTAAAAGTAGGTAACTAGGTTAGGACTGTTAGGTATCTTCATATTATTATTTTCAATATGAGATTTTTAATTGATTTGCAGTAGGTGTAGCACAATGTAAAGTCTCTGCTGAAAGTGCAATAGGCGGACTAGCGACTGACTCGTGGACCCACTACTTTTGCCCGACTGCTATTCGCTTCCGTCAGAAATTTATCAGAAATAATTTTTATCCCGTAAAAGTACGTAGGTTAGGTTCATTAGGTATCTTTAAATGCTCGAAGAGCAAATCGCCCAAAAATAGGACTCAATTAATCACTCGTCAAAAAAAATAACTTACCTACTTGCTTACTTACTATACTTTCCTTCCCAGCCTCTGCAACAATGTATACTAATGTTTAAGATCGATCGATAAAACAATTTGGCACCGTTTTTATTTAACAAGAGTAATAACATTACCTAAATGGAACTAAATGGAAAAGATAGGCCAATTAGTTTCCACTTTATCAAATCTTCTAAATATATAAAAGGAGAAACTGACTGACTGACTGACATATCAACGCACAGCCTAAACGGCTAAACGTAGGCACTTGAAATTTGGAAGGGCGTAGCTTAGGTACCGTAGAGGTGCACTAAGAAAGGAATTCCCGGAATTCCCACAGGAACGGGAATTAGCGGGAAAATTATTAACTCAAAAAAATGTTTTGCCCAACGAAGTGGACACGGGAACAGTTAGTCTTCTATAATACTAGGTGACACGTAAGACGTAATACAAAATGTTATTTTCCGAATCTACTCATGATTACGATCAACTATTAATATGGGACCAACTTCGAAAATGTAAACACAAAATCGACGTCTCCATACAAATTGTGAAACCAGCTGATTGCTTTTAGTATGGGAGATTTAAAAAAAAACTACCGATTTCGATATTAGTCCCATACTAAAAGATGATCGTGCTCATGAGTAGATCCAGAAAATAAAATTTTGTATTACGTCTTACGTGTCACCCTGTATAATATATTTAGTATAATGGACCTACTGGATCAATGGAACTTATAATTTAACTAGTGGGAATAGGCCCGCGTCTGCGTGTCAGCCGCATTTTATTTATCTGTCTAGACTACGCCATAACCGAGGGCGAGGGTCAGCACTATAGGTACGTCGAGTGAGAAATGAAACCCTCAAATTAAATTCAGAGTATTCCATTCAGTACAACTTTGTGGAGAAAATTATTCCAATGTGTTGTACAGATGTAATGAATAATCCTTTCCCATCGTTTTTGGTCGGATAACTTTGTATTTATCTTGCTTTCTCAATTGGCTTATTGATTGGTACTAAGCTAATTGAGATAGATAGATAAATACGAACTAATCCGACAGAAAACGATGGGAAAGGATTATTCAATACATCTGTACATTACTTACACTTACTCTTGTTCTTTCTTCTTCATTTGTTTCGTGGCTTAATCGTCTCATATTTGGTCATTGAATACCTACCCATAGGAAAAAACCAAAGTTGTCTCTCTTGTGGTCAATAGTTAAAGGCTTGTGTGCATATAAGTTAAGTTTTTATTTGATAGGACTAAAGTAGACCTGACGACAGCACCTGCCTGGCCTGGCGTATGCGTTCAGCCAGAAACTTAGGCCTTGAAAACGTTAACTTTGAGTATATCCACAGGAAAGACGGTAACCTAAATCTGTGTATGACCCATTATAGTCTGTCTCGAAAATCCTCATTGTTTTTACATTAGGTAGGCGAGTAGAGTTGTAGTTAACTATACAAACAACGAAGGCGGAAAAGTTCTGCTGTGCGACGAAGTTTCATAGAAAATTTTAATTAAGCGATTTTAACATAAGTAGGTACTCAACTTTTTGGACCTCACCCATACATAGTTTTACATCATTAATACCCTTAAAAATTGCTTTCGCAAAATATTTGTTATTTTTTCAAACAATTTTTAATATTACTATTTCCGCATTACCTTATTTACAAACATTTAACAAAAAAAATGCCATATCCGTCCAGTGTTTCTTAAAGTAATCCGCTTACCAACGACTCCATTTCTTTTTTATGGTTCCGCATCCTACCTCAGACTCCTAGTACTAGAAACCTGAAATTTGGCATGAATATTCAGTGACTGCCCCACGGCACTACTAAACCGCACTACTGACCAAAATTAGTATCATAAATATGAGGTAGGTTTAGGTTATGTTAGTTCTTCAGCAGGCCCGGAGGGCCAAACTAACCAGAAATAGGAGCTCTGCGAGAGCAGAGCTCCGTCGACTCCGTTAAATTTGAATTAGAAATTATTTATGATATTAATTTTGGTCAGTAGTGCGGTTTAGTAGTGCAGTGGGGAAGGAGGGGAATATTCATATTAGTCACGCCAACAAAGTGGTAAAATAAAACGTAAATCTTTTTTTTAAGTGTACCTCCTCTACTAGTAACGTGGGGGTGTATTTATTTATTCCTGTCTATCCCGTAGTGTGGGGTGTCGTTGGATAGGTCTTTCAAATATTACGGGTTTTTCACCACGATTTTTCGATTAAGGAATCCGTTTATGAAATATTAAGCTTTAATGCGCTAATTTTTAGAGTCAAATGTCTACCTACCTATCTAATCGGACGAGGTATAGTGTTGTTTCAACCCCACACCAAAAAAAAAAGCCTAAAACTACTCAGTAATTTTATCAATAAATAACTCTTGATAAATAATAATTGACAACAACGGAACAGAGACTTTTAGGCATTTTCTGGAAAAATCGTTTTTAACCTGAACCACATAGGACCCCAGACAGTTTACTATACATAATTATTAATTAACTAACTACCTATTATAACAACGGCAAAACAGACGACACTCCACATGTTTCATTCAGACTCTTTGGATTTACATTTGTGATCATCACAAAGTTATTTGAACGGTGGACGAAACTGGAACTAATGTAAATTCTTACTAATCTCGCGTTTCCCGATAGACAGTGGCGACGCTATGGCGGTAGGATAAATTTGTCCGGCTGTAGTATGGGATGCGGATGCGTGCTGAATCAACGTAGCGTACGGACAGCGAGAGTGCCATGCGTACGACCGAGGGAGACCACTGGGTTGCCAGAGTAATAAGAATACAATGTAGCTAAATTACAGGAAATGTTGAACTTATCACGTTTAAATAAAAAGATGTTGAGGTCAATAATGTCATTAGTAAAGATTGATAACTTGATAAGGTCCCCCTCAAGCGATCCAATACTGCGATAGCTCTTAAAACGCTTTTTTAAGTGTTATACAAGCATATGAAAGTATGAGAGCGAGTGAACGAGAAGTAAAAACCCGTGTTTTAAGAGCTATTATATTACACTGTTCATAGTATACAACTATTCAACATGGTTCATAGCAAAATTCGTGTGTGTGTGTGGCCTTCCCATGCCATAATTTTTTTTTGAACCATATTCCAGTATTCTCTAATCTTGGGTTATTTTTGGCCTACGGTTGACTGGTAGAAAATTTAATTCGCCATTCCTTCTTTACTTTGTATAGTGCAATTAAGTGTGAAAAAAAAAAAACAAACCCCACTCGCGCAATTGTGACAAGTGCTAAATTACCAAATTAGCGACACATTCTCAACTAGCAACACTAAAGACAGGGGTGGCGGTGTGCGGCGATCGAAGTTGCGGGCGGGAACGGGAATAGTGCACTCTCGACCGCAGCCAGGGCGCGGCGAATATCTTTTAACAACAATTATAAACTAAACAGTGATGGAGCTCAAAGGCAAGGTCGCTTTGATAACTGGAGCTGCCGCCGGTATCGGCTTGGCGTATAGCGAGGAATTACTCAAGCACGGAGCTAAGGTAAATTTAAACTTGAGGTTTTAATTCCATGCCCTTTTTCAATAGTATTTATCTCACATTAAATTAAGTTACATTTTTACTGGATTAATATTGTATTCTTCTTTAAAATAATCTTAATTAAAATATTAAAAATATCTACATGACTAATCGTGTCCGCTTTCCGCGCTTCAAGGAAGAAAGGAAGTCAATACGCAGTAATCATTCTAAGGTTCAAGGTTGTCAATGTTGAATGAAATGCATTGGAAGGAAGCCAAAACAAATTAAGTGCACAATTTTGTTTTCTTCCTTTAATTTACGGCGTTTAAGTTCTGATTCGCCGGTTCGCCGGCTTATTTGTACATATTGATTTTCTCCCGGTCGTTGACGCGATTATGCACCAACGAAGTACCTACCCCGGTACTTGCTGCTATCTAAAGAAAGACTGGCGCTTTTGAAAAGAGCGTTCGTGTTCTTATTCTTAATTTGAATTTGAAAATCGAATTTTTAAATTTAAAGAAAACCCTGTCTTTGTTAAATATTCCGTTTACAAGGGATGTTATAAACAATAATCGCTGTAAAAAAGAGTCTAGCGGCAAAACGAAACTTAACTTGTTCTACAAACGAGGAAAGTAAATAGCGGTATATGTATACGCTGTTGATAAAATAAAACTAAACAATCACGTCCACCGTAAGTAAAAATAAACCTATTGATTGTCTTAAAACGTGAGAATCTCACACCAATTGACCCACTAGTCCCAAACTTAGTTCTATAGCCTTGTAGGTACTATGGGTACTAGACAACGATATTAATGCTTATATAGATAAATAAGTACTTAAATACATAGAAAATATCCAAGTCTCAGAAACAAATACCTACCCATGCGCTCATCCACTCGTCACAAAAATACTTATTCACCATACCGGGAATCGATCCTGCGACCGCCGGCTTCGTAGACAGTGTCACTAGGTACCAGTTAGGCGAACGCGTCGTCAATATAAATATGTATTACATGAGCAGTGTTGTCACATCTACCAACTTTTTGGTAGATCTACCTAATTTGCCTCCTGTCTACCTATCTACCACCCACGGCCCTAAAGCTACCTAATTTTGATATTTTTCAAAATGTTATGATTGTAAACATTTTCCATGCGTTTAGGGTAACGAAATGTTACTTGCTATCAAATTTTGCCTGTCTTGTAATTTCAGCAATTAAAAAGGAACGCGTTATGTTAAGTGTGTAATCTGTGTTTGAGGTGACATAAAAATTATGAGAAGCTGTCTGTGACAGCTGACACAGGCAGGATAGCAAAGCATTTTGGGGCATTTTAGGTAAGTTTGGTGTTAATTTTGAACATTTTCTACGCGTTTTTAATCATTAAAAACAGGGTGGTAGATCTACCTAATTTTCATTTCAAAATCTACCAATTTCTACTAATTTTTGGAGCCTGTTCTACCAATTTGCCGAAATTAGATGTGACAACACTGTACATGAGTTTCTTTGACTTTTGACAAATACTACACTCATAAAAACCTTGCAACGAGGCCCAGTAATTTGCCTTGCTTGCAATGCAAGTATTGCTGGTTTTTAAAATACTTTGAAATAACGAAAAATGTCTGCTAATCACGTCCGGACCCTTTACATATAAAAACTTTACTATTCTCACCGAATTCTACTTACTGATAAGTTTATTCGTAGGTTTCCCTCTGCGACATCGATTCAGAGATCGGCGAGCAGGTGTCAGACGAGTTGGGCGCCAAATACGGGCGCAAAAACGTGCTCTTCTGTCAGTGTGACGTCACCGACTACCCGCAATATGAAGGTAATTTTTTAAAAGTCTGCGTTCTATTTATGTGCGTTCACGTTTTTAAAGAGCGTACATAATAACTTTTAATTTTTGTTTACTCATATCTTATTTCCATTTGATCCCTACTTTTTTTAGGGTTTTGAAAAAAATCTAAGCTCACATTTGACATTGACATTTGGCACAGATCTTAATGCCAACTTGCGGTTTAGCTGGTTCAGCGGATTTTATGTAAAAATCCCAGTTCGAACTCAATTCCTTTCTCTCTATTAAATCACCAATGACGAGTAAAAGGAATAGGTACGGCAAATTTTCAAATTTAGTCCTCACTTTCCTACTAATTAACTAATTGTTTATTGTTTGTTTTTACACACGTGTGCAAATGGCGCTTGTACATGCTGCATTTAGTTAGAGCCAATAAAGGGTCAGTTCTATTGCACCATAGCCGCAAGCTTTTCGAGATACATTGCGTCGCTGCAATAGCTGTAGGTTCAAAAATGTTAAAACAACACGTCAATGGATTGCTACCAGCATGCGGGCTATGAAACAGCCTTATAGGCCGGGGCTCCTAACGCGAGCTATGCTCAAGCTTGATGCACCATGCTCGAGTTCATTTTTCGGCGAGCGTAAAGGACAGAGCTATAGCTCTGTCTTTGAACTGCTTTAGCTATGTCACAGTACCCCCTAGGGCCTTGTCATGTCCTTTTGCTGTTGATCAGGCATTGCCACAAGCTTGAATTCTTCAACAGATGTCGTCATAGGCTTAAATTCTTCCAGAGGTTTTGCCACCAGCTTGAATTCTTCAACAGAGTAGGGTTTGCAATATTCGTTCAATTTTAGTATTCGAATAATACGAATACTTAGATTTAAAATATTCGAATATTCGAATATTTCGAATAATTCAAATATTTTTGTAAATTAAACAAAATAATGATTCTGTGTCGTGTAGGTAATTGTAAAATATGTGATGTCACAATAAAATTTAATAACCTTACAATTAAAAAAAATCATTTATTGTATCTTCTCCAGATATCGAGATATCGCATGTAGCCGAACTTGCTAGCTCCCTAGCTCGCTACCCCTTTTATCAATTACGGTACGGTATTTAGTTCGTTTTAGAGAGTTTGAATTTGGCAAGTATAAAGCAAAATAGGTAATATATTGTTTGTCTTACATGTGTAGTTATTTTTATATTTAAATTAATTTCTACGAAGTTTTTCATGTGGAGGATAATTAAATCCTGGCATTTTCTTATAGTGTTTTGCTAAGGTAAGGCAGACAAATTTCTGCACTATTCGAAATATTCGTTTTATTCGAATAATGAATATTGTCGAATTCGAATAAAATTTGTGACGAATAATTCGAATATACGAATATTCGAATATTCGAATTGCAAACCCTCAGATGTCGTCATAGGCTTAAATTCTTCCAGAGGTTTTGCCACAAGCTTGAATTCTTGAACAGATCTATTCTACTGGGTATCCATATAGATTTCGACATGTTATCTACTCTCAAGGAAATAAGAGCTACCTATCAAAACGTTGACAGTAGTATGGCGGCTAGCACAAGTTGCTCGTGACTTGGTTGTCACTCGGATCTCCCTTTCTATCTAGTCAGTAACGATAGAGACACACTGAGTGACAAGCGAGAAAATATAACTTGCGCAACCCTGGCAGCGCATCTGCCTCCATATCCGCACGGTACTGTCACGAGATTAGGTCCAAAGTCAATCTGACATTCTACAACAATAAGGTTGCGTTTCTTAAAAGTTACAACGGACTTGACATATCTAATGACATTGACGACTTAAATAAATATTTATTACATTTAATTAATGCCATTTATGCACCGTGCACCTGCAAGCACTAAACGCACAGTAGGAGCGTTTTGTTTTAATTACCCACCAGCTGTTATTTGAGACCATGAGGATAAAGTTACAAACTAGTTACCAGCGGCGTATAGAAACCTTTTAAGTAAAATCACAAAGGAAGGTAAAATTAAACCCGAAGATGACTCAGAAGACTTAGAATTAAATTCGAAATATGATCTGAAATCGCGAGTAAGAATACAAAAATAAAATCTGACTGGTACCTAATTGGCTCGATCATTTAAATAAATTAGGTGACGTGTGGTCTTCTTTTTGCATTAGGACTTTTTTTAACTTTATACTCTGTCAATGAAACCCTGACCCACCATAGAACGGTGCCACAGTGACATTATAAAACAAATTATTTGACACTTCGTTGTACTTGAATCATAACGTCACTGTGACACAGTTCTATTGTGAGTCAGCGTTTCGTTTTTCATTGAGCGATAGGTACCTGGTACCAGTCGTACCGGTACTAAAGTTTAATTGATTTTTATGCTTCTTAAATTATTCAGATCAATATAATTTAAAATTAATTTTAATTAATAAAAATATGTCGAGTACACAAAACTTACCTCACTTATTTAGTTATCATTATAAACGAAACTAAACGAGGCTACGTAAAAATGTCGTCGAAAAGTAGCCCAAATGCCTCGTTTCTATTAACAAGCTGCACCGCTATGCGCGGGTCTATTTTTGTCGTCTGCGACATTTTTAAATCCTGATCGATTACATGGGGGAAACTCTCGCCTTTCTGTTGTTTATGTTGGCCTTTTATTAAATGTAGGAAATTACCACGTGTACAGTATGCTTGGAAAAAAAATAGAGTTTGCTTCATTCGTGCCCACTAACCATACCCATGCCTTGCCTTATACGTGATGTCCATTAGTTCAAATCTTACGGCATTACTAACTCGTTGAAATAATTAAAGTTAATATAAGAGTGTGTTTATGCCGACTCTTTAGAACAAAACGTTAGGACTAATGTCCCATTACAATACCGTCTGTCAAGATGACAGCATGCAACCGCACGCACGAATTTGTATAGACTATTATAATCTCGAAGCAAGTCTTATTCCAGTTTGGTAAAATCGATGGTAAGTCGGGTTAGACAAGCGTCCAAACGGAGTCAATTAAACAGCCCGTTCTGTGGCACTACGAGTATCTAGGTACTGTCAATTTCACAAATCTCTAACAATTTGATACACGGTTAAAAACGGATCCTTGGTTAAAAACGTGACCTGACCAGGAGGGCTAGCACAAGTTGGCCGCGACTTGTTAATCGCTCGGATCTCCCTTTCTATTGAGGTAGTCTATAATGGAATGATAGAGACAATAAGCGACAAAATACCTCTTGTGCTAGCCGTACTGAGGAGAGCTCGGTTTTAGAGATCGTCGTCCTCCCCAGTGCTCGAGCTTTGAGGCCTTTGAGGTAGATGATTCTAGCTAGATCCACCTCTAAATCGTGATGTATTTCCTTCAGAGGCCTTCGAGATGACGATCAAGGTGTTCAACCGTCTGGACATCGTGATCAACAACGCCGGCGTCATGAATGACCGGTTCTGGGAGCTGGAAGTGGACGTCAACCTGGTATGCTACCTTCTGTACCGTCAGCTGCTGTATATCACATTGCCTATGTGCCCATATCCTAGTCATAAAGAAACATTTACTGACTTATAAACGTAGAATAGCCGTGGGGTAGCTAAACCATGCTTAGTCCTTATCGTCATTATGACATTTGAATTTGACAGATGAGGACAAAGTATGGTTTAGCTACTCCACGGTTATAGCACCCTCCAAACCTACCTACTGCTAGGTTTAACAAAGTTGTAGACATGAAAGAGTACTCTTGTCAAAAAGATGTACAAATTTTGAAGCGGCTCATTTACAAACCGACATTTTAAACAAAATAACAAAAAATGTCGCCAACTATCCTAATGTTTCTCAGAATGGCGTAATCCGCGGCACGCTACTAGCGTACCGCTTCATGGGCAAGGACCGCGGAGGCCAGGGCGGCACCATCGTCAACACTGCGTCCACCGCCTTCACGCGACCCCAAGTCTCGACTCCCATCTACACCGCTACCAACTACGCTGTCGTGGGGCTCACCAGAGCTTACGGGGTGAGTGTGACGTCACCACGAGAACAAGGTGAATTAAAACATCATTGTCCGCGTTCATCCGTCTTAGTCTCGATTCGGTACGACTGTGGGTCAGTCTGCCTTTAATAGCTTAGGTACTGATTAAATCTGATCGTCCATTTGACCTCTTAACAGTTTTTTGTCAACTAAACCTTTTTACAAACTTTATAATATTCGACTATCGGCGTTTGTTCTTAGTGGCAGATGTTTTATATTCGTTTATCGACATCGATAAACACGAATATACGCCTGCAGATGACCCTGTGGGAGTAAGGTGATTAGTGATTGATTGATTGACATCGGTATTGAGGAAACCGATTGATCAGACGTCGCAGCATTGTTCGGATTGATTGACATCAGTACTCAGGAAACTGATCAATAAAGACGTCGAATATAAATTCGGAGCGGACGCGCAGCGGAGTGTCGACGTTTCACCTCGACACGGCCAGGAGCAAAAGAAGAAGAAAGCTAATTAATTGCGCGCCTCTTTTATAGGTGCGTTTCTGCGCATGTCTACTGCGCATCGCGCCACCTTTGACCCTTTTCTCACATCTGACCTCTCGCTCTTCAAATCTGTATTGTTGTTTTGTCTTATTTCACCTCTCACTTTTATTGTACATAGTTTATACTCGTTAGTCCATAGTCTGTTTGTATTATAGTGTTAGCTTTAAGTAATCGACTTGCTCCCACAACCCGGTTTCTAGTGTGTATTTTAATTTATATTGAATAAAAACTGCAATACCCTCAGGACCAGTATCACGTGGGTCTGACGGGCGTGCGCAGCTTGGTGCTGTGCCCCGGGCTCACGGACACCGGGCTGGTCAAGGAGATCCGCAAGCAGCTCATGTCCTCCGAGTACGAGGCGGCCTGGCAGCGGGACAACGCTAGTTGTAACACGCAGAGGTGAGACACCACTAAACAGGTAAAATGTAGTCAGTAAAGATGGTCAGTCCCATATGGACGCATCGGTTTTTCCGTAGTTCAGAATTAAGTGTTACATAGTAAGCACCCTGGTGTGGTGTTGCAAGTGTTTAAAAAATAAAAATTATTCTTCATTTAAGTACTTACCCATCAATTAATACTTACCAAACATTCATAATTAATTCATTCATTTTTATGGGCGGGGCTCGTTTGCCTCCTCTAGCGTTAAGACTGCACCGAGCAAACGCCGAGCGTCCAGTGGCGCCCTCATTACTATCATTGTGTTTTCTATTTAACTAAAGAATTTCCTTGAAATCAGACGATACGTTTTTGTAGCGCAAGTAAAAACACAATTTATGGGATACGTAACAAACTTTAATAACAATTACCCTTTGAGTAGGTAGTCAGCGCGGAAAAAGGTGGCCACTTTTTTCAGTTAAGTTGATAACTCGAAGGTGAATTGTTATTAATCTATGTGATATACCCTAAACGTTGTGTTTTAATTTGTAGTACAAAAACTTACCATCCAATTTCAAGAAAATACTTTAGTTTAATAGAAAACACAATACTTAATAGCAATGAGGGCGCCTCTGTACATCCGGCGTACGCTCGGCGCAGTCTTAGCAAAGGCTTAAATATTTCCAAACGTCTAATAATAAAGTTTGAATGGTTGTAAATCTATATCATATTTATAATTTTCAGTTCAGAGCACGTGGGTCGAGCTCTGGTGGAGATCCTCACCAAAGGCCAAACCGGATCAGTCTGGATCGTGGAAAACGGCCAGCCGGCCAGGGAGTGGCGCGGCTAACTCCCACCAGCCCCTATCGCCGGCCTAGCCGCTGTACTGTGGATTTGACAACAGCTAGTAAAGCCTAAGCAATGTAACGGTCTTCACTTGGCTGTTATTTGTCAGTTTCGTTGCATTTCTTTCATTCGGTATGTCAAATGTGATGGCCCTTCTACACGATGATAGCCAATCATGAGCCAACGTAGGGACGGATTTATGCGTAAGAGTGATATACAAGAATATGTTGCTCGCTCTATTGTGTAAATGTGTCTCTTACGCTCAACGATGACCCATGACGGCCCAACGTGTACAGGAGCCATATAGACGCACACCTTAGAGCGATCAACATTATTATTGCTCTTACCCATAACTCCGTCCCTGACGCTGGCCCATGACAGGCCATAGTTTTAGAGGGGTCATGACATGAGTGATGAAGGCAAGTACTGCCAAGTAAAGTGCCGCCATGTGTCTTCTACATATTTGGCGAATATTATCTTATCGAACACGAGCGACGCAAATTAACCCTTATTTGCATGGCGATGGAAATTTCCATCATAACATAATACCAACTTTTTGTATTTTTTTAGTTATTTTTTATGCGCATTCAAAATCAAATAGGGTTTGAATTCACGACTGTTTTCATTTTCATGCAAAGAAGGGTTAAGGTGAAGTTTCCACTCGAGCAAATAACGAAATCGGCCAACCAGACAAATTGCTCAAACAATTATTGGTCGGTTGGTTTGGTTGGTATTGGTGGTGGTTTTTGTTTTTCGCTTCATGGAAACGCACTGAGAGTATACTAGGGTGATTGAACCATTAATGGACAAGGACAGTTGATTCTTATTTTACAGAAAGAAGATAATGCACTTGTTTTGCAACAATTAAATTATGAGCGACAAATGGTTAAACTACTAGCATAGAATACTCTGGGTTCGCAACGCATTTGAAGTCTTAGGATTGCAGTCTTCAGATTATAGTCTTTAGAATTCAAATGTCTATGTCTATGGGTGTCAAATCCCACTTACCATCAGATGTCTCGAGTGCTCGTGCGCCTTGAGTGCCCACACCTTGCCAGAAAAAAAAACTCTGAAGTGTCCAAAACTGGTGCCGTTACCCTAGAAATGTCTCGATCGGCAAGCATCACTGAATATGTAGGAGCATTATTTCTAGTCTGATAATAAACTTACTTCATATTATATCTCTTTAAGAAGTCGCGTGATGCATGAATGAATATAAAGCTTGATCCTGTAACCCATTTAGGTATAACTTTAAAATGATTGGTAAAAATTGTATCAGTTCGCTGCGGAGTTCCCATTATTTCACCCAGTCCTACTTGTAAGTAACTGTTTGGACAAAAAAAACCCTTAGGTACAGGTCGATTCACAAGAGTTGGCACGAATGGATTGAACGAAAGTAATGTCACCTATAATTGTGTGTGCCGTCCTTTGAACCGATGTTCGAATTTCAAACCGAAAACCCGTTACTATTTTACACACTAGTATACTTTCATTCACTCATTCAATCCATTCGTGCCAGCTCTTGTGAATCGACCTGTAGTTATACCGTCCAGAGATCGACGGTGCTCCGCGTTTCTAGGTGCTTTGGCCTATCGGGCCTTCTAAAACACTAGAATAACATAAACCTACCTCACCTCTTAAAATTTGATCAAAACCCGCTTGTCCAAAAGCTAGTATAACAAATTGGAATATTTTTGTCCAAACAGTTAGATTATCGAACTACTATTGGACTGATTGGAATAAACTGCTAAGAGAATATTGTAATGATTGCCATGTTTAATTATTTAATTACGGACAGATTTGCCCAATTTTGCATTTGGTTTGGGACAGTATCAATTTTGAGAACTTTTAAAATGTTTGTGAGCGAATGGTGTTTTATATACTATATACGAAGCTTATGTATTTATTTTTGAATATACATAATATATTCACTGTAACACAATATGAATAGTGAAGTGGTTGTGTAAATATTCTGTTTCCTTAGAATTAGGAAGGTTTTGAGTAAGAAACTGTGTTTATATTTTATAAAATATATTTTACAAAAATATAGTTAATAAGAGTAAAGTTAGACAATGTATCGTGTACCTATACTTTGAATCTGTCTGTATACTTAAGGTCTTGTATAATAATAAAAATAAGTATGTTATATAAGCACATACTTTGTTATATTACAGCTTGGAAGTTACGATGTCAGACATTTCGTTTATGTGTAAGTTCCGAAGTTTGAAATCGACCTAGAATTTTTATAGTACTATGATTATGAATGGGTTTTACAGTTTTTTACAAGTTTGTTAAGTTAATTATCGATAATGGTTGCGTAAAAGCTAAGATTTTTGATTTGCAATAAAAGTGAAAAAATATTTGTTGTTTCGCTTCAAGGCCCCAAAAAACGAATACAAAACAAAAACAATTTTGAAGTTTGTAGTAAATGTATATTTCATATTAATACAATCACCAGGTACAGTTTTTGAGTTACAGATTTTTACAAATAGGTATAATAATGTGGATTGTCAACTTTGCAATTTATTTGAGAAGGACTGACAAACAAAATCACCAATTAAACACGAAAAATAAACTGTCCTTAACTCGATTTGATTGAGAGTATATGAAATCTGTGATAAAACTCTAGCAGAGCCATAGACATGCGGCGGAAGTCCGGAACATACACCACGACTGATTGCAACACAACGGACAGCAGACCTACTATCACATCGTATTTACGCTATCACTAACATTAAAACAGTCAATAAAACACTAAGTCATCCAATTATTTCCATACATTTAGGACTAACTTTACCATCGCCACTTCAACAAGCAACGCCTCTTCCTTTAATCTTAACATTTACTATCAGAGCGAAGAGTGGAGCCGATTGCCGATCTATCTTGATAATGGTAAAATTAAACCTTCACAATTTACTAACACGGTACACTGTAAGTAGGGCTGCTGCACACATTTCCTAGTCATTGCTAAATTTTAATTTGTGGAAGTGCAATGACTAAAAAAAAACACGTTTATATTTATCTAACTTTTACAACTTTAGGCACAAACCTGCGCACATTACATACGAAGCCTGAGGAAATATATATTTAGTTGGGCATGTTATAAATAAAGTCTTCAATTATACTATGCCGGGCTTCCAACTTACATAGCCTCGATTAAATTTACAAGAAGGCGATCCGCGCTTACTCGTTCGCCCAACAACACTGCACTGGTACACCCGCGCCGGCGGCGTGACGTCACGCGACGGGCTCGCCGACCACGTTAGTCGCCGTGCCTGCGCAGAGGCGCCAGTGCCGGCCGCTGTAGTGATGCTCGATCACTCGTATACTTATATGATACTGCGGCGAGCGCTCTCGGACAACCGTTTGTTCGATCGCTTGCTCACGGGAATTTCCAGCTTACTCCTTCCATTACTGGATACAACACTATCACACCAAAGCAATGTCCTTCAACTTGAATCCTTACCACGATATAACTTCCCGAAGAGACAAACTTTCTTTACCCTTCCATATCAATTTACATCTATGAAACACTTGAATCACCGACATACACTTTTCCGTTACTTTCCATTTGTGATTAGTCCTCGCGACAATAAATTAAGATTCGGTGTATCTTCTGCATCGCGACGCCTACTTGGCTGTGGAAGAGAAATAGGCACTCGTAAATAATTTTGACAGATAGACACATAGATACGCAAATACCCGGAATGTTAAAATTATCTCCCCTTTGCGTGCGTCAGGGGTTAAGAAGATTGTGAATATTATGAAAAGCTATGTCTGTAAGTTTTCCGTTCCAAGAAAAGTCGGGTGAACGGGCTGGTCATTAAATAGTGACAGCCCGCCCTATCCACCATAAACACAAGTGAATTTTCTCAATTTTGAGTGGTTATAATTTATTAAGCGTTTGACTTAGATTTTTTTAATTTTCTTTCTGTCACCGCTTTCTTCCCTTTCGGCT